>JACSYO010000570.1:3230000-3547500 GCA_016806645.1 Ophiodon elongatus | reverse complement strand
ACAAAAGAAAGGAATAACCCATCGAGGAGACAGGAGCAGGGTGTGAAGGCCGAAGAAAGTGTTGGAGAGCCACAGGAAGTGCTGTGACAGTGACGCCTCCTCTATGCAGAGAGTCAGGGGGATAAAAGCAACCTATTTTGATGTACACTGGATATTTCGTCATCTCGCTCAACCTCTAGACTCTCCTCTGTATCTTACAGACTTTCATATCGTTACCAACAGTGTGTGCGCGTGTGTGTGTATGTTAATTTCTATTATCTTGCCATTCCTCTTATTTGTTATTCGTTGGGTTTTTTGCTCTGTCTGTATTATTGGAAAATCTCTTATTTTTCTATTGTTGTGAAAGTGGATGATATTTGATTTGTTGAAAAAATACGTTTTGTGGCTTATATCTAACAACTCAAATAATTTCTCCTTATGAAAAGGGCTGGAATCTAAAAAGGAGGGCAAGGATATAAAAGGCATATATATCATTTAGTACTCACTGACATGGCAACATCAGCTTTCTTGACTCTGAAATCTTAAAGCAAGTACGTATGAACCACACACATTTGTTGTTTACCTGAGAATTTCATCTATTGACCTGATGTGAACTGCCTCCCTCACCCTCTAATGTCATACGCGTCCACAGTTTGGCTTAGTCTGTGAGTGTGACTGTAAAAATGCTGACGCGATCAGTGTTAAATACACTCAATGGTATAACCAGCTTTGGTGGAGTTTCCAAATTCTGGATGAATATGTCAATTTCACATACATGAGTATCCCCTATTTATCCCCTATTTATGTGTATGCATATATGCTGGATAATAGAAATACAGATGTGTAATCCTTTAAAGGCATCAATTCAAAACATTTTTTCAGGTTTTGCTGACAGTTGTCTGTATGAGAAAGTTGTCTGTGTTACTTCTTTGTTAATATTTATTTATTGAGGTGCAAGAAACAGTTGTGTTTGGTGTCAGAAACGTTCACCTTCATCATTATCTTGTTTCTATTCCCGTATTTGCAGTAAAGCGCAAATGTGGTGTATCTCTCTGTCTACCAGGCTTTTAACCTTTATTTGTATATAAGTAAATAGTTTGACAATCTAAGACCAACTGGAAAGTAAATGTTGAGGTTGCTTAAGCAACAGAAGAGGAGAGAGGCCATATTTTTTCTGACGCCAAAGAGTTGCTTTAGCTTTTCCATTGCATTATCATCTGGCTTGTCGTTCCACCAGACCATATACGGTAATAAGTGTAATACAGTGTTACTTCACTCATGGAGTGCAGACCTAGGATCAGGTCCATTTAGGAATGTTATCACATTCAGGGTTCAAGAAATGGAGCAAGTTGCAATGGAACTCAGCCATTTATTGTACTATTGTTTCACAATATGTCATCAAATGTAACATCTGGACTAATGTTTAATGTTTGAAGAGGCCTAACTGTTGGTTGATAAGGCTCCATAAAACAAAAACCTGAACCATTCCACCACAACTTAGACACAATATTTATGGTATTCATCTGTGTGTTTGGGAATGTGTGTTTGTATGTGTGTCAGGGTGTGCTCATGTAAATTAAGTGATATCATTTAAGATTTTGGTTCTTTAATAATTAATGTTGATGTCCTGGTCTCACCTGCCTAGACTGTGTCCAGTTGAGTGTCTGTTACACTAACTAAAGCCACCAATGACGATAAAAAAAGATAACAATAGGATACTGAGCATAAGAGGATGACCTCTAAATTGAATAGTTTAATTTAACTGCCGCATGTTTGGTCTTTGCACACATGCTTGGACTCTCATTCAGTCTTTGCCTTTCTCTCTTCCTCCAGTGAGTCCTCCACTGACTCACTTGGTTCCACAGCGACAGATATGGCCTTCTCCGTGTTTAGTAAGCATTGTAGTGTGGATGTTGGTAGGTAGCTCTGTCTTTAACCCTCAAGGTTAAGAAGAGGGGGAAAAAAAACAACTTCAGGAAAAATAACTAGATTTAGCTAGAGGTCATCCCCGAAAACCTGTTCAATGTCTTTCCCTCCGACCCAACTGTTAATTGTGTGTTTCTGTTTTTTCTTTCTTCTTTTTTTGTCAGTTATATATTTTTTTTTTTTACATCTTTGAGTGATTTGTTTCTTCTCCATACATTACAGTATGCAGTATTCTAACCCAATACAATCTAAACACTCAAGCAACAAGAGGGAGTCCTGTCTATCTGCCATATGCCATCTTCTGTCCTGGATTCAACAGTTATCAGTGGGTTGCAGTATTTTTCTCATTGTAGCCAATTTTCTTGTACAGTTTTATGCAACTTTCACATGGATGTTTATGACTTTATCTGCTGCCACAAAAATTTAGAATTTCTGTAGATAGAGATTACTGTGCAATGGAAAATAAAAGTGGAAAATGTATGTTTTGTCTTAAAGCATCTTTTAAAAAAATATTATAAGGAGTTCAAAATAAAAGACATTTTAGTCTTGACAGATATATAGATAGATGGTTAGCATAGAGAGTACTGGCAAGTGTGATGGTGTACATAGTGTAGTACATGTGTGCATACTAAGACAAATACTATTCATGAAGACGAGGCAATGAATGGCGAAAAGTATTGGTTCAAAGTATTGCCATGTTTGCATCTGTGCACTAGATGGCAGCAAACGCACACAGTTGTCGCTACGTGCATTTAGACTGAACAGGGAAAAGATGATTAGCAGTCAACAAAAAACAATGCAACCTTACGAACCTACGAGTTATCATAGGTGATCTAATTAGGTGAGATTTGAATGGATTACATTTATAGATAGAATTAGAAATTGGTCATAGAATTCAATTCTGAAGCAAGAAGCAGATCTGTTCAATCTTTCAGTTATGATGTAATGCATTTTCTAATAGTCACTGAAATAGCTTCCTTTGTTAGCTTATGTTCTGTGGTGCTCTTATACTGTATCGCTCCCTTTCTTTGAGCAACACAATCCTGTATTGATCACTCTAAGTGACTTCTGAATGCGCTCTCTGGTTACTTAGAAGGTCATGACACAGGTGAAGATGTGGTGGAGCTCTTGAAGGTCACCTCTTCCACGAAAATAAGAGTTATTTTACTCTTGACTGATTTTCCAAGCTTTTTTTTTTGTATTTGAATTACACTTCATGGCAAAGTACCTCTAAGTGGCCCGGTTCGTGATTTTTGGTAAATGTTGTGCCTTCCACAAGAAACATATAATTATCTTACACTGGGAGACTTTCTATTTTTCCCACTTATCCTTACAATGCACCACTACTGTTAGGATAAACCTCATGTTTCAGGGATACAATTGTCCTAAATCACAGACATTTTGCACATCTGGGTCAGTAAGTTCACCCCGTGGTGTAGTTGCACTGACGTATGGTGTGGATCAATGACTGCTGCAACCAAAAGGGCTTCCAGCTCGACTGACGATTTACTGTCGGAAGAAAGATTTACGCACTGTAACCGTACACTGTCATGAAATGCTTCCTGACGTCATGTGTGACCACGCTTGGTTTTTCATAGCAATTGGAATTAAGTGCAAAAGAGTTATGACAATTCAGACAAAGCAATATAGCGTCAAGAAAATAGAATTCTTCGGCTGTTCGAATTAATGAACAAGTTAAAAACCAACACAACAAGTCCTCTCGCAAATGAAACTATTGATTGCTGGCTGGAAGGATAAAGCAGACCATGATTGACTGTCGCTGTTTTATGATCAATCTAGCAAAAAGCTATACTGCAGTTCCATAAATTGATATTTCCTCGGGCCATACTTTTTTTTAATCAAGTCTGTAAAATTGTCATCTGCTCTGCTAATCTGTTTTAAGAACAAATGGGCAAATGAGAGTTGCGCTTTCATGTAATGCCAAAAACATTACAAGCAGCAGTATTATTTCAATTTGCAGTTTTCTTAGAAGAATTATATGCAATATGTAAAATCCATAATTCATAAAAAAAAAGTATGCTAGTGCTTACAGAAAATGACTCCCCTCCCCTTGTACTCGCTCTTCCCATACATAATGTACAGGGGTACCTTGTGGTCTGTCATCATCTCTTCTTTACGTAAACAAAACTATCAAACAAAGTGGTGTCATAATTTTATTATGAGTAATTTGTGTTTTTTCATCATATATATATGCTTCCGCGTCTGTCAGAGGTTGAAGGGTAAGTCAAGGGGAGGTTGAGAGACAGCGTAAGAGCGAGGGACAATCAAGTGGGTGATGGAAAAAAGGGTTGATTTGTTCAATTTGACTGAAACCACGAAGGGAAGGTCAGCGGGGAGAAATGTTTGTTGATGCATACTGTTTCAACTACTGACCTTGTTTGTCATGCACAAACACACACACAGTATAGGGTTAGGCGATCCAGAGCTGAGCACACTGCTCAGCGAATGACACGTCGGTGTGATTGTTGCCGTGGTGACTGGAAAAACATGAATGACCTGAGCCATGTCTGCGCAGCAGGAATCGGCATGACACCTCAGGGGAACATTCAAAGGATGAGCTGGCCCGACTGTTTTAGCTTGATTTAAACTCAATCAGTCAGAAACACAAGATGTTTACCGTGGGGTTTTTTTTTTTTTTTTCTCATCATGTAATATTTAAGTAGATAAACCATACACTGAGTAATGACAGGCAATGGCGGGTTTCGTTTTAAAATATGTCTATTTATTTTATGAAACAGAAACTGTCGCCTGATGTTTATTGACAGCTAAATCTGCCATCTAAAATGCTTCTGTGTCTTGGGCCAAAGACCAAAAGCAATCCAGTTTGATGCCAGACGGTAAAAGACGGTGTTACATTTTCCACTTGATAGATATCTCATTTCAGGGGCATAAGCTGTTCAATTTCAAGCTTGGATATCCCGTGTTACTTTGTATTGGATCCTTTTCTTTCCTTTTACATTAACATGCTGAGTCAAGCCTGGATATAAATAACAAAAAGTACTAGTTTACAGTAAATTTGCTTTTATTCCCATAGGCCAGATATTTAGATGTATCCTGTTACCCTTTTCAATTTACCCTAACCCACCAAGCACACTGTCAGACTTTTACAGCCCATTTAACCACATGCCTAAGAATGGAGGACAGGCTAGTAAGTTCTGGCAGACAACTCTGGGTTATTTTATTTATTTCTTGTTTATTTTTACTTTATTTATTACAGAACTAAATCCTGCTCTACATACTCCAGTACGGTAGCTGGTCGTATGCACCAAAAAAAGAGAGAAGAAGACAGTTAACCAAACCAGTAATACCTGTGATTTTCTTGCTGCGTCAATTAGGTCAAAAATGTCTGATGTGTAAAAGTTTGTTTGGTAATACTGTAACCTTTCATCGGGTTTTCTTTTTCTTTTAAGTTAAAGGCTATCAGTTATTAGTTAGACAGACAAACTTAAAGCCAGAATCTGGAATTGACTGTTGAGATTCCTGAGATAACTTCTCCTTAGCAACCAGGTAACGTTAGCTGCCTGTGCTATTAAGTACTTTACATCTTGACTGTTCACTTGTTGTTTCGGGGCTCTGTGTTATTTTACTGAAACTGGGCTACTGAGAGTGGTGCATGTGCGTCAATGTTCGTGTTGGCCGCACATTTCTGCTTTCAAGCTAAAGCTATCTTCCTATGTGCAGTACTTTGGTGTGATTTGTCATTGCTGAACTCTTTTTGTGGCAAATTGACATGCACAATATGGGGCTCTGTCCTGGCATTAACTTGGCATAGTGACGAAATATGAATAGGCCCGCTAGCTGGAGTAATGAGGCAGAATTTATTTTTACAACATATTTCCCCCGGCTGTTCCTGCTGTCGCCTGTTGGCTCCTTCTCTGAAGTTGGTAGAGGGTAATATCGTAGATTGGCTGTATAGGGACGTAAACATGACTGTTGCACACAAAGCTTTCGCATTGGCCCCGAAACATTTCCCTGTAATATTGGCATCATGGGAAAACTCGACATGGCTTTTGTCACACGTTTTCTTCAAATATTTATTTTTCAGTTGAGCTTTAGAGAATATTTCAGTCGTAAGCAAATGTGTCAACTTGCTTTGCTATTTATATCATAATTGCATCTAACTGCCAAGCTCCTGTTTTATTGTTTGCAGTGCTGCTACACTCAGCCACATGCACTGCCAACCTTCATCTTATCATTAAAGGAATACTGTCTCTTCCAAAACATTTTGTGGGGTTAAATTTAACGTTTAATTTAATAATTACCGACTGAAAGAAGTGTCTCAGCCTGCTGCATTTTAAGTGGATTTCTGTTTTTTTCTCATTTAAATAGATGTGCCTGGTAGTTTTCCTACATTGGTCTGATACGTTTTGTTTTTGGATTGAGGTTCACAGTATGTTAGATGAGGTCACTTTCAACTGCTTCAATTTGAATTAGAATTATAAATGTAAAGTAAACAATAACTGCATGAGTAGACATTCATGAGATATTGACTAAACAGCTACATGCTGATGCTATTTTTGTGACCTGTTCATTAATCAAAAGTCAATTGTGGATTTGCAGACAAACGGTGACTATTCTTGTCAGCAGTTACTCCTCGCAGTAATGAAATACTGTCGGGGGCAAATTTTTAGTTACTGCTGAAAAGGCATCTCTTGCTCTCGGAATAAAGTGGCAGAACTTGAGCTGTTAGTCAAGGCTCATTTAAGTACATATGTTTCTGTTTGGTTTAACTGTACCCAGTTAACATCCAAACCACCCTTAACAGAGACATGTGTTAAAAGGATAATTTGCTCCAATCTGTCAAGCTTAGAAACATCTGTGTTTTGAAAATGAGGGGAAGATCATCTGTTTGCTGGTTTTCTCTCTCTCTCTCTCTCGCTCTCTCTCTCTCTGTCTCTGTCTGTGTCTCTGTTTCTCTCTCTCTGTGTCTCTGTCTCTCTCTCTCTCTCTCTCTCTCTCTCTCTCTCTCACTCTGTCTCTGTCTCTGTCTGTGTGTGTGTGTGTGTGTGTGCGTGTATGTGTGTGGGGAGAAGGGGTGTTTCAGACATGGGTGTGGTTGGAACTCTGACCTTGTAATTTTAAAGTGGCTTGAGCTCAGTACTTCTCCCTGGTGGAGTGAACAGCGTCTGAAGGCTCAGTGATCGAGCTGTGACCTGCTGCCCTCTGATTGGTCAGTCACAAGCTCTCCTCTCTGCCCTTGAGACAAGACTCCCATTGGGCTATGACACCTGTCACTCAGACATGTGTTGCCAATTTTCACTCACAGGCCGAGAGGACTGCTATATTTAAAAAAAAAAAAAAGAAAAGAAGTAGCGTACATTAAAATGCAACCCAAATACATATACCCACATTTGGCAGAGAGGAAATGGGCACACATGCAAAAGACAACATCATAGAATGCTGACCAAAACAAAATGGCCGCCATCCAAACCCTCAGCCTATACTACCAGTTTCAATTTCATAATATGTGGTTTTGAAATACCACAGAACTAATAAACACAAATTGAGGTCTTGTGTGTATAATTACAACAGGCACTGGAGTGGAGTTTAATCAGTCTGGTTCTGTGAGCCATGACTAAGGGATGGAAGACTTGTTTCGAGAAAGAGACAAATACGTGCACGTGCAACAAGTCTGTATTCCTTATCAAGTTACAATCTCCTAATGGTCATTCTCATCTATTTGTTTGAGGACTTCCAATTCAGTGTGGGTATGTTTTGCCACTACATGAAGATGAGTGGTTTTGATGCATTTGTCCGTTAGGCCCAAATGCTTCTCTGATAGCACAATTAACTGCACTGTTGAAGGACTTAAAAAAGAAGACATGCCTGCCATTTGGACCCATTTGTGCAAGGATTTGATTTGTTGTGTCTATCAAATCCTTGAACATTTAACTTGTCAAAAATATTTAATGCTGTTTAGGAAAGAGTGGCATGGCTTCTCCTGGAGAGTGTCCATTTTAATATGCAAAGCATGCCATATGTTAGCATAAAATTAATTAAACTTTAATGGCTGGTTTGAAAGCGGCGTCAGAGCTGCAGCAGCTATAGGACCAGATGATTTGACTACATGAGACAGTTCCATCATTAACCTGTAAATGCATTCAGGAGAGTTTCTGCTGCTTAATTTTGTATTATTGCTTTAATGTTGTGTTATGATTCAATGTGGATGAATATGAAGAGGTACAAATTCTCCAAAGCGCATGCAATCTGCAAAGTTTTCTCTCTCTTAACTTAACAATCTGATGGGCACTGAGGTGAAACACACTCAGAGGTGCAATCCCAGCCACTCTGTAACATCTGGCAACCACTTCCATGTGTCCTGGTTACAATAACAAATTCATCAAGGATGTACTCTGTCTGCCATAATGCATATTTGATCATACCCGAAGATCTAATCTAGTGGTTGCACCTCATCAATAATTAACAATCTCAGCAAGGTATCCGTTTATATTTCCTTTATAGCAACAAGAGACTGTCTATGAGGTTAACATGTGGAAGGACATTCTTTGATTCTGCACAGCAGCTGCTACCGTATTGTGCACCATTTTGTATAAAGAATGACTTATCTACTAAGCGGTGTAGAGTAACAAATACCCAAGCCTCTTCTCAAACATTTGTTCAAAATTCCCAGGAGACCCATAATCCAAAGGTGCAGTAACAGGCTCTTGTGTTAGTAATAAATACCCATGATCCTTATCTGAGGTGGGGAAAGATTCTTAGATTTAAACACACCACTCATCTGTCCATACTGGAAATGTCTGTAATTTCCCAACAGGGAACAATGTGGACTTTAAGAGCATTTTCCTTGTGCGGCCTGCTGCAGCACGCACCACTATAATGATGATCGAAACCTTGAACACGCACATAGCCATTTATCTTCCATTTTTCATCGACTGAGGACCATTTGCAGAACCTTTGCAAAGGAGACCGCTTTCTATAAAGTGAAAGGCACGTTTAATTAACTCACATTAGGTGTCCAGGTATGTCAAATATGTTCTTGGATAATAATGGAGTAATCGGAAATTGGTAAAAAATAGACGCTGACTGTCGGAGGTACCCTTTTATCAAAATGACATGAAGCCAATCACCAACTGGAAAGGAACCCATTCATTGCCCTAATTTGTCTGCCCAAGGACATTCTGTTCCAAATCTGGATAATAACTTTCTTTTTGGGCAATCCATGGTCTTTGAGGTCAGCAAGAACTGAAATTATAGCAGCCTTTGCTTTTCTTCAGTAATACAGTGTAAGCAATAATCTGGAGCAGTATGACTCGTTCCCTCACTGTGTCGTGGTGACACACTTTCTAAAGGTGTGGTCTGAGGTGAAAAGTGATAAAACCAGGGAGCTGTCTGTGTTATTTACTGGGCACATTATTTGACATGGGATATGTGGAAGATTACTCAGATAAGCATTGTAAAATGATTTTACCATTGGTTAAAGCTGGCTTTTTTTTTACCTTGACGTTTTCTCTTGTGGGTCCTTGGCAACAATCTCTCAGACAGTAATATAAGATGTCTGGGGACTAAGCAGCCATGCTGTACTACTCTGGATTGGCTGGGGCATTCATTAAAATTTCAGCCTCTGCAGGATAAAACTTTGAGAGAGACAGGCTGTGATTTAGGACTGACCTTCTGTCTTTATTACATACAGTACAGGCGATTTAACTGAAGCCATTTGCTGGCCTTCAGGACACGTAGCGGTCCGAGTAATATGAGGCTACAGAAGGGCAAAACTGTAGGTGTGAATAGCCAAACCTCGATAATGGACCTGGCGAGCTGAATTGTTGGCTTTGAGAGGATAAAAGTATTTTATTAAGAGGTGGATGAGCTGGCATGTTAATGGTGGTTTACTTAAGCTTCACTCTAATGCAGTATCATAATTTAGATGAATTCATGTATAATAATGTTTGTTCTGCTACATACTGTCTCTCCCATCGGGACTCCTAAAACTTCGGTTGAACGAGGGTTGTGGCGTGAGTGTGTTAACCCCGATGTAGACCTAGAAATGCCACATTGCTTTTAACTGAACCTGAACACCTGAAGCATTGTGTAAAGATAAGATGCCTAAATCATTGTAAGATATAAAAAAGTCTACTCCAGTTGCCTGTGTTACTCCATACACAACAATGCATTTAATTAGTTTTAAATGAGCGTCTAAAAGTGGGCAAACATCTGCTGATAAAGATCACGTGACATGATCAACAGCTCCAGGACGGCTACTAAATGGACCTTGTGGTGAGATTGTTTACTAAATGGTACATTAATATCTTCCTGAACGGACAGACTGTTGCGCCTCAATATGGAATCATATGTATTTGTACACAATGGGACTTTATACTTCTCCTATCTGCTTGAAGAGCACACAGGGTCTAATTAACATGTCTGGCCAGTAAATTGCCCTGTTCTCCCGCAGCAGCAGTTTGACGCTGTGATAAAAAAAAAAAAAAACTAAAATGAATAAGCTCAGCAGCGCAGCATAGTGCTTGCACAAACAGGGAAGATGGTCTGGAGCATTAAAGGACTCCATAAAACATAAACCACTAAGTACACAGCTTAGCCAAGCTTCCTCATTCAATTTTCCTTTGTCATTTCAGATTACGCAAGATAATTGTTTAATGCACCATTTCACAAAACAAGGTGCTATGGAAAACAAATTAACAGTATGTGGTTGTGTGTTATTCTCCTACTTTGGACCGATGCGTCTTTGGCTGAAGATATTCCCCCACTGGAATTTCCAGAGATCCATGCGCTTCATTTTGGAATTTTTTAAAGAACTGCCTGGCAGCTGCTGGTGTTTCCAAGGCAACTGTGTGATTGGGAAAGGGGATTTGAATGGTGGCTGTCAGCGAAGAAAATTGAGCGCTGCCACAGGGATACATTTTTACCCGGTGAGAGTTTACGTTAAATGTGGGTCAATCATAAGCTTCTATTAAGTCTTCACCCTGGTGAGGCATGTTAATTTGCATTTTGCTTGACTTGTCTGTATTCCATTAAGAGTAATAGGCTGCTCCCTGGTTTCTAGAGCTGCAGTCTAATGTGTGATGAATGTGTGGCGGTATGAAGCGGGGGGTAAATAAAAAAGAACTTCCAGTGCTTGCAGGCTAATGGAGGCAGATGTCACGCAGTACTTTGCTAGCCTTTTGATCAGTTTCTCGATGAGGTAGCTCATTTAATGAAAAAGTTGATGACGCGTTCATGGAATTGGCACTTTCTTAACATACAAAAAGGATTTTATTTCAAGTTAGTTGATTAATGCTCTATTTATAGCTCCATTGAGTTAAGTTCGCTCTGACAATCCAATCACTGTGATCGTGTTCATCTCTGCTGCCAGGAGTTATGTCGGCATAGACTTGACATAACAACTTCAATAGACTGGAATAAAATGCCACTGAATTTAAACTGAGATGAGCAGAGACAGCATCTATCAGTCTTAACGTTTATCTGTTAAAAATGTCACTTATGACACATAGGCAGTGTGCCTGTGATGTTATGAATATTTTATCTATGTGCCATATCAAATAACGTGTTTCACCAGCTCCTAATGGATTCTTTGCAAGGGCATAACCGACTAGGGAGAGAGGAGCATCTGCATATCAGCTTATAAATCATATGATTACAGATGCTTTATAGCTGTGCCATTATTGGCCAGTTTGTCTGCGTTATCGCGTGAAGAAGCCGCACACAGGAGCCCTCAATGTATTTAAGATTAAAATATATGAGATAAAAATATTTAAAGTCGATTATGAAACTGTGGCGTGCCTACATAGACTGTGGCAGGTAATTAATAGGAAACACTGGAATAATCTAAAAGTTATGTAGTTACAGTGCAGCATCGAGGCTGTTACTCAGAGAGGTGACTCTTACAAGAGGGATAGGTGGACAGCTGATACTTGTTCATGTCCAGTCGGAAAATAATTGAGGTTGTCATCCCACTTAGTTGTCATGGCAATCTGTTGCATGTCACACCGGGGCAGTTCTCTGATCTACTGCGATGCTGACCACACTCTAGTGCCACGTGGGAAGTTTTTTTCACTGATCAGGACAAAGTACTTGTACAGAGGAAGAGTGACTGGGAGTGCAGGGAACGCAATCACACTGCCAGCCGTTTGCCTGTAGACATACACACGTATGGTGGACACACTCGGAAACATACACAAATCCCAAAAGCATCAACGCTTTTGGTAATGAATAGCTATCTGTTACGATAAAGAGTCTCCAGAGAAATAGTTGTTATGAATGAGGGGTTTGTGTGTGTGTGTGTGTGTATGTCCCAGCATGAGCTCTTCACATCGAGTAGAACTCACTCCCCAGTGGAAATGGAGCAGTTAAGAGGCTGTCTGCTTACCTCAGCACTAATCCAAAATGAAAACAGACCGGACATACTGAGCGAAGGATCCACTGCTGCTATTCATGGAAATGGCAGAATCAAATTACCAGTACTTGAAAGTCTCTCTTGTCGTTCCCCTTTTCCAATTGAAGGGCCGTGAATTGCCCAACTGACAAAGATGTACACAACATTTTAATTTGACTTGCACTTGAAGGTGGAAGTGGTAAATGTTTAAACGCATAGGCCATTAAAATATCTTAAAGTTAAACACAGATTCAACCTATGAACTAACGGAGATGTTTGTTCAGCCAGAAAACGCAGATAAGAACGCGCATGCCAACACAGTTGATTTTCAAGCCTGATTCAACAGGCAAATGAACCGTATACTGTTTACAAGCATCTTTTCGGTTAATTTGTCTTGCAGCCTTGTGGTGAACAAAGAATTGCTTTCATGTTTGCCAGACCCCTATCACATTGCTAAGTTACGGTCACATATTTTGAAACACTACAAACATATCCCTGACCCCAGGCAAACCAAACAGCAAAGCTGAAACCATTAGTGAAACAGAAGAAAGGCGGTTCTGAACACAAGTGTAAACATCAGCAAACATGGTGAAAGGCCTCAGTGCGGCTTAAATGTTTTGCTTTACAAAAAACTTTAACCCTTTCATATTTTAAATGGCTTTTGCTTTCTTTTTTTTTTTCTCTCTGTCACACTCCTACAGCACTTTCAACAAGAGATGGAAACGTACATCTGACTCGAGTCACTTTAAGTGATTGTAATGATGATGCAATTCCATGGTAGCTCAACTACACAAAGATACAGTGTGTTAATGGGAGGTTCAAAGTTATTATCTTAGTGCTATCAAATCGTATGTGCAGTTGTTTTAACAAAAAAAAAAAACACAAGGTTTAAAGCAATACTGGACAGCATGTGAAATACCTACTAATAGAAGAATATTAGACTTTAATAATGTCGACATTAATTGTCTGAAATGTTTCAGAATCACTGTCAAAATGTATTCACAACGGGGGAATTATAAAAACTCACTATTTATTTGGCTTCATGAAAGACCTCATGACCTTGGCAAGAGTGACAGCTTCTTACCCAATGTGTATTCACAACCAAAGCAATCATAGGTCCGTGTGGTAGCTGCTGCTCTTCTTCTACACGTCTAATTAAATCATTCAGCACATTTGTGTGCTACTGTTGTGCGCAAACACCATGCCCAATAGCGGCCAATGCGGCTTGATGAAAAAATGAACTTGCGCCATATTTCAGAGATGGCTCCTGTTTTAAAATGAATCAAGGGGCGACAACGATAAATTCTGTAATGGCAAAGATGAGGGAGCAGTTATCGTGCGCTAAATGGTTGAGAACGTGGAAAGGGAATTAAAGAAGGAGAAACTACCCCAGAAAGTCACTGTCAAGGCTTATTAAAATGGGCTTTTGCTTTACTGATGCCAAATGCACTTCATCTCGACGGAGACTACTATTCACCATCAGTTGGTCAAATTAAAGCATCTGAAATATCACTGAATAACTATCAAATGAATCAAAGGATTGCTTGAGCATGATTCACATAATTAAAACTACATTATACAGTGTGACTGTATTTGTGACCATGGGGATGCTTTTTCATTTCATGGATGAAGCTCTTTAGTTACTGGCAGCACTTTAGCACACTGGTGAATAAATATGACTGTTGTTCTTATCTGTAAGTGAAATGTCTGTAGTTTTGAATACAGCATGGTAGTAAACTAAATCCTTAAGAAGAGAGTTTTGTGGGACCGGTGTAACAAGCAGAAGAGGTTTAAATATGCATAATTGGCCACAATGGCTTTAAAACCACCTTTAGGGACCACTTCAGGGAAATTGGATGTTTGTGCATGGAGGTGTGAATGTGCATGTGTGCAGTGGCCAGCGATATTTACTGATGATTAACTATAAACCTCTCATTGGCACATGTGCAGTACATGGACATGCATACAGGCTCCTGTGCAGGAAAATCCAATCCTTGTTGAAGACACGGTAACATGACATGGTCACTGCAGGGAGGGAGACTCAGACATGGAGGAGCATGCCTCGCTTTGTGATTGCAGCTGTGTTCAATTTGGGCCTGAAATGGGATATTGTCACCTCCGCACTTTCTTCCCATTTTAATTAAATGGCTTCCTATTCCAGAGGACAGTGTAGTCACGAAAACAGTGTGTTCCACGATTGAAGAGCAAACGAATACGATCTCTTCCATGCTTGAAGTTCTGTGTAGAGATGGGGATGAAAACATTTGCGTGCCGCTCCAAACGGCATTGTGTTCTGGCGCACGAGCCGCGCACTGTTAATCTGTTACAGAGAAGCACCGTGGGACGCTCGGAATCCAGTGGGGCTGCTTGATGTGGCAACAATTATTTGTTAAACGCTTCTCATCGGGTCTTTTAATGTTGAGGAATGGTGGTACAAATACGAGCTGACTGAAATTGATCATGCTAATATCTCAAAATATAATCTCTTAGCCTCAGGGGATATGACCTCATGATGAAGTAAATTTAAAAAAACGTGCCATACGACTTGAACGTGTAACTGCATTTGACCCTGCAGTGATATAATTTCTTTATCTATATGAGCTATATCTGCTTATCCTTTGGTAGGTAGTGTGTGTGGGTGGGGAGGGGGGGGGAGGGGGGGGGAGGTCAGAAGAGCCAATCCCATTATTTCGTTATGCATTTTTGATAACAGTTAATTGAAAAACGTAGATGAAAGGGCTGCTCACATGAAGCGAAAGGACAACTTTGGACCTTCAGTAAGAACATGTTAAATTCTCTCATGAAAGGAGCAGGTGATAAAAGTGTAGTGTGTGTGTTGGGGGGTGTGGGGGGAGGGGTCTTAGAAGTAGGAACTACTGCAGGTGAGAAAGGAGAATGTGGTGCACAACTGTAAATCACCTTACCCAGGCTTTTCCCTGCCATTATACAGCTCACGGCGCACCGCTTAGGCTGCTGTAATTTACCAATACAATGTCCACGTCCTGCAAAAGCAGTGCATAATATCGCCGATGACAGCAAATCATACGCCAGTCATTCTGTGAGAACGCCGTGTCAGAACTGCTTGTTTTCTAATGCACGATTATAGGCACTGGTGAAATGATGTTCATGACACTAATTGAGTGCCAAACAGCTTTGTAGTTGGTGAATAACAACACGAAGACTGTTGCTGCCTGTAACTTACTAATCATACTCGAATGTATTATGTTTTTATAACTCACCGGATGCAACTCCCCAGCCCTGACTGTTGGATCAATGTTTCCTGAAACTCTACTGTAATCAGTAACTCTTGTCTGTGTCATACCATATAACTGGACCATATAACTGGAAGCATATTCCACTGTGAGCATCTGTGCTCCAGTGACACACATCAGACAAGGACACTAATGCACTTCTGAGTGGTCAAACCTGGACTATTTCCAGATGCCCAGTTCATCCTGCCCTCTTCACTTCTGTTTTAGCAGCTATCCTGATAATCTTGTTTGTTTTTCTATCATGTCTTCGCTGCCAGAAGATATTTTTTAAAGTTCACTAACTTTTACTGTCAAGGCCTGTTCTTTCTTTTCCAAGTACCGATTTAACACAAGTGCCCCAATAAAAAGACAAAAAAAAAAAAAAGAATTATATTTATTTAGCATTGTTTTTCACACAATTGAAATGGTTAGGAAAAACAATTGCTTAGATGAAGTTATACATATCATATTTCCCTCTCTAATATAAATATTTACTGCTGGGAGAACATTTCCTTCAAACAATTGTTTATTCAAGTTTCTCGGCAAAACACATATTTTACATCAGCAGTTAATACTAATAGTGATGAAATTGGTCTTTTTATATGTCGCAATTTTGACAATGAAGATCTTTTTTTTTTCATCCATAAAATTGACCTGACCCAAGAAGCTAGTGACATATCTAAAATGTAAAAAGAAATATGAACAACCAGAGACAAAATACTCTGTGTTTTGACAAGTCTATCTAAACAGGTGGTGATGTTTTTGTGAGATTGTGTTTTTTTTTTCTCCAGCCTTTTAAAATAAAATAATCACGCTAAATCACTTTCTTTAAAAATAAAATGGAAAACCACTGCGAAGTTCTTTGGTGGAGCTGGCAGTTCTAGCTGGCAGACTTTGATGCAAACAAAACTGAATCTCTGGTGAAAATCTTTGGCAAAGAAAAGCATCCTCCATAAAAAAATACAAATATAGTACACACATTGAAGCATGTACTTGTACACTTGCACAGATACAGCAGCTTGAAGGTAGAGTGGGTTGTCATTTTTGTACTGAACGTCTGACAGCCTGCATGTCAGGCTTCTCTCCAAGGAAAAAAGAGCAGTGGAGGATCAGGCAGCTACAGAAAGTCTTTTTAAAGAAAATACTCACTGTTGGTCTGAAACGAGCACTCTGACACATGTCATGTCTGTAAACCTTCCTAGAAAAAAAGGCACATGGATAGTTGTGTGCACAGAGCAGATTAGAAACACTATTCGTCTTCAAAAATCTGGCACTGCTAAATGTGATTTGAACTGTAAAATGGGATTAAAGGATTCATCTTTTTTTTTTTATAATATTTTTTTGTCTTTCCTTTTTCCCCCCCCATGTGATTTTACCCTCAATGGATTATTTTCATCCATTATGTGCTTTGTAGATCAAACAAAATGCTTGAATGTAAATACATTTACCAGATTTATATTTCTTTCTCGATGATTTACATATTTCATATCATTATTCAGTGTTCATTTCTTGTTTTACCTGTTATGATTTGTAGGGTCTGTCCTATAATTATTAATGCTCCTTTCAATCCCTTTTGGAAATACTGGGGTGCTTCAGCAGGCCAGATGCTTCACACATGACTTCCTCACCCTGCTTCCCTATAAAGACACAATGCACAACATGACACAATTAGTGAAAAACAAATTTCCTATTTGTGAAGCATTTTTTTTAATTATTTTTTTTTTTTAAATAGGAAACTGCCATCTGCCTCTTTCCCCTCCCATCTTTCAGTTGTCTTATCACGTTGGATCTTAGTAGTGTGTGTGTGTGTGTGTGTAAACAGAACCTTGGCCGTCTCTTTCCTGTTGTCAGCAGAATGGGCTGTTTGGCTCCGCTGCTGATGTTTGCAGCCTCTGGATTCAGACTGTTATGTCACGGCTCTGAGTAAATTTAATCGGGAGTGAATACCATACGTATACACAACAAACCCATCGCACAATGGGTTAGGGTGTTGATCGGTGCCCGTCTTCAACAAAGCACAAAAGCTGGTTTTGTGTCTTGCTGTGATAGAGGAAGCTGGAGCATGTTCCTCATTGATAACACTGTATGGTGCAATGGAATCATTCATGATGGATTTTAATGCACAAATGTTTCCCGAGCTGTTATTATTATTATCACATTGCAATATATTGTCATGATCCCATAATGAGCAAATTAGATAAAAAAAATGTTTATCCAAAACTCTGATATTGTCCTTGACATGTGTTTAATCCAAAATGACAGGTCAAAGCCTTTTTAGTCCTGGCAGTCAGTCACCGGGACTTACAGTTTAGGTCATGTTGGTATTCATTTTTTTACTGCTGCGCTATATTCTTCCCAAATGAGTGATCAGTCATGTAAGAATTATTGATTGGTTCTACCAAGTTGGGTAATACCTCGGTTTGGTTACTACCACTCGATTTAAAACCAGACCACAAATAAGGTTAAGGATTAGTCTGCAGTAACCTCTGTCGATGTCCTCCAGTGTGGCGTTGACCTGCCACTGGGGGCACCTGCAACCCAACAATTCTCATGTTGTTGGGTTTGGTTATTCATGCTGATATCTTTTTTTTTTTTTTTTGCTGGTGCTGTCTCCTAAGCAGAGTTTTTCCTGGCTCAAAATGAGGTAGAGTTGAAAGTTGAGTTTGGTAGGGCCATCCAATCAATTTCAGCAAACATCCCAGTATGATTCAATGCAAAAAAAGGTATCACACACGCATTACTACTTTGCAGTTAAATATTTAACATTTATTCCAACACTTTGACATAATAAGGATGTCTTATTCATACAATTCAGTATATTAATATATATCATATAATAATATTCAGTATAATATAAATATCATATGATATAAATATCAAATATATTATAATTATATTTATATATATATATATATATATATATATATCTATACGAAATAACCACAAATAGTCCGGCGAGTAAACTCACGCGAAGCTTTTGGTGTGAACGCACCTTTAGGGTCGGGTCTTCTTGGAAGAGTAGTGCTCGTGCTCGCACTCGCCATTAGGCTCGTTCGAGATGAGCCAGTCCTGCGCAGAATCGATCACCGGCGATCGGCGCGCAATGAATGCCGGTTAGATTTCTGTCCGACTTGCTCCCGACTAGCGCTGACGTCATGACCACGTGGTCAACGATAATCTCACTAGAGCGAGGCGGCCGCAGATTTTAGAGCCAGGCGCCGCAGTAGCTCTCCACCGACTACATGGCCCAATGCATGATGGGAAACGCCTTGCTATCGCCACATCAGAGAGCTGATTGGCTCTTAGATTTGACAACAAACACCACGTGTTGAATAAAAAAACACTTAAATGGCTCTTACTTATAGCACTTTGTAGTTTGGCTTTCTGGAGGAAATTGTACTTTTTTTATTCTTGTTGTTCTGGGTTTGAACTCTCATGGTTGAATCAATTATTGTAAGTCGCTTTGGATAAAAGCGTCAGCTAAATGAAATGTAATGTAATGTAATGCAATGTGTTGTAGAAAATCCTATTTTCCTGTGTATTTGTAAAACTTAACGCTCGATTGTTGGTTGTTATTCTCATGTTTAATCTAGAGACATGTCTTGTGTGGTTGATGATGATGATAATAATAATAATAATAATAATAATAATAATAATAATAAATATTATTTATATAACACATATCTTGTGTAGTTGATAATAATAAAGCTTATTTATTATAACACTTATCAAAACGAGCAGCAAAGTGTTTCACAGGCAGACATAAAAAGAACAAAGGATGCAGGTACACGCATATTTCTACATACATATATATTTATAAACACATATGACCACTTCCGAACGAGGTCTGTAAACTACAAGCAGCCTACAGATCGGATCTAACAGGAAGTAACCGTTTCTTTAACTTCCTGTGTTTCTTTGGAGGAGGCTGAAAACTGTCCGACTTGAATATCGCAGTTTTCTGGCTCCGCCCCCTGATGACGCCGCCTGCTCTCGTCTACTTTCCAGTAGCAGTTCATCACGAACGAGCCTACTGTCATGTCGTTAAAATGGTGCCTCGCGAGACTAGCCCTGACGAGAACGCGTAGATTTGGGCCAAACGACTTTGGCCCCAAGCTGAATCTATTTTAGGACGCTGATTGACTAAATTGTATGTCACTCATTTATATCTTTAATCAGTAATTGGCTAAACTGCTTCTTAGACCCGCCTCTTTTGGGCCAAACTGATTTGGACCCAAGTTGCGCGTTCTCGTCAGTTGAGACACGCAGACAGGCGGAGAGGTGCAGGAATGTGCAGGAAAAGCATATATTTTGCGCAGATATCCTATTTTACAAATATTACTGGGTATATTCCATATTTCAAAAACAAATATTGACAATTTGTATAAATATTAATATTATAATATATTTATTATATATATATATATTTTTTGTGGCTCAAGGTGGGGCCAGGCCCCATGGCCCTCTATTGACCAGCCGCCACTGTAGGAGACTAATAATGACCTCGGCTTTCCATGGTCCATATATCTTTTTTTTCTTCAGTGATTCTTTTTCTTTTGTGGTGACAAAGACGTTAAGGGCAGAGGCACTGCTGGAACATTTTCATTTTGAAAGGGTGATAAGCGATGGTGTGATTTCAGTTGGTCAGTGACAGACTGTCGAGTTTATAGGGCTGGCTCCCGCTTTGCTGTGACGCAGCCAAAAACTGACTGCTCTTTTCTTCCACGGTGGTAGTTTTGGCACCACCCTTTATGGCTAACAATGCAGGTTACGATTCACTGTCCCCACATCGGCGTCATCCCCCAATTGCCGTTACAAATGGCAGGAATCCACCAAGTGCAATGCTTTTTAGAAAAAGGTGTTTTCCATGATGAAACCCATCGGTTTGTCTAGAACTGGAGGCAGGACGGAATTTAATGGAGGCCTCCACTTTGTAATTCTCTATGCAGGAAAAACCTTGCTAATGCACCTCCACTTGATTTAACACCTGACTTAACTGAATTTACACCTGCCTGACTGGTTTAACGCCTGACCTGCTGTGTTGGTGGTTTTGACTGCTGTGTTGGTGGTTTTGACTGCTATGTTGGTGGTTTTGACTTAACTGGCAGTGAGGTTCGTTTACCTCCAGCCTCCTACGTTGCCACCATCAGCACTTTCACAATCCCTGTCGTTTAATCTCCTTTCTGCACTTCATTAGCCTGCTATGCTAGCTGGACCGCTCCAACTCCCAGTTCGTCAAAGTAGTTAATAGTGATTAAACTGGCAATTCGTCAGTCAGATGCTTTAAGTATGGAGAACCCTTTCTCTTCACTTGTGTGCCACTCTCACGCGGATTTACATGGCTGCCTGTTTTAGTGTCTTATCAGCACTTCCTGATGTCTGCATTCTGCACCAAAGGAGAGACATTGAATCAATTACTGAAGGTACGCATGGTTTAACACCATCCATAAGTGAGTCATGTATTAACAATGGTTCAGATACACATGTAAGGCACTCATGCTATTGCTGTGTCTGCTTTTCCCATGAACAATTATTCCTTGTTAGTCAACTTCCAGACTGCACTAGCCATAGGTCTATTGTCACAGACGCTCACTCCATTCAAATAGGAAGTAATTTATCTTCTCTGATTTATCTTGTTTCTTGTTTTGTCATGTCCCTTTTTATATGACTTTGTAGAAAATAATATCTGTGTTTTATCATAAAGTCAAAGTAGTGTAACAACAATTCATAATATTTTGAAGTTTGTCAGCCAGTCACATTTGAGCTGGCCAGGATTTGGTTAGGATAACATGCATGGAATGTATTTAATGTAACATACAGAAGCCAATTGTCAATAAATCATTGAGTTTTCCTCTGATCAGTAGCTCTACTTTGTGTCTGCAATTAATCGCTCCTTTCTGCACTGCAGGTTCCTTTTGAAAATGTACTCAGATTACTCACAGGCTACTTTAAACTATCGCTGATGACATCATCCATTACATTACTCAAGATTGGAAAAATAATGTTATTACCATCAATAAATCTTCTTCCAAACCTGGACTAAATATGTTTGGCAACAAGCAATTTGAAGACATGGGCTTTTCTGACCTTTTCAAGACCAAACAACGAAGTGATTAATCGAGAATGAAAATAATACCTTTTTTGCTATTTAGACATCATAGCATTTGCCCACAATTAATATGTTTTAGATATGCATTTTTTATATGTTTATTACCTTTAAAAGTAATTCCTTAGTTCCCCAGTCTTCTGCTGGCTTTTTTATCCTCTGTTTTCTAATCCACTGTTTGCCTGTAATCCTCAGGGGTCAAAGTGCGTCTCCTTCAGCCGTTTAAACCATAATTGTCACCCTTTTCTGTCTGCTTTCACTTGTACTGACAGAGCACATCACTCATTTGTCTTAATATCTCTGATGGGTATCAGAATGATCAGTTTTGCAGATTACAGAGAACCGTTATGCAGTGGCATGACTTGATGCTAATCATGGTTAACTTGATGGTTGTGACAGCATTACTTATCAGTAATTGTGTTGATTTAAAGCCTGCACACACACAAACCATAGCATCAGCACGGTGCCAGCTTCTGTAGTGTAATTTATTCCTCTCATCCAAGGATAGAATTCTGTGGATGGCAAGTATTGGAGAGTAGAGGGAGGTTCTTGTCACATTTTTTGGCGACAATTCTCATTTGAATTATTTTGGTCTGCTCGGTGGCTGGATCCATTGTGGTGACCAGCTGTGGTTGGAGTTAGAAAGGTAAATGGCACTGAACAGTCTAGTTGCCAATAATACACCACTGAAGGAATACATTTATCCTCCTAAGGCCAACAGATTATTTTTACCTGTTCAATGGCTTCTACATAATTCGCTGCTTGCCCCTTGACACCCTGACCTCCACACCCTTAATTTCTGCCTTGCTACATTAAGGGCACACTAGTTCCTGCTTTGACAGTAAATGTTGGCATTGGGCATAAATTAGGAACTAATGATGAGGAATACTGGACTGAGTGGTAAAGCTACATCCATGCTCAGACCTGTTTAGTTAATTTCCCACTGTCTGACAGTTAACCATTGACACTCATCTGGTTGAGTCCAGTCAGTACAGATTCACTTCTCTGATTAGCATTACTGCTTTTGCCACAGAGCTCATGCTAATCAGAGCAATTAGGTAACACGCATCTTAATTTATGCGGCTGGGGCCAACACTAAACCTTATTTTCAAATGCAGTACAATGACAGTGATTGTCAATTAGCGATGTGGTATCAGGGACGTGCAATGCGACAGATGGATAACACATCATCATGATCCCTCCTGCTAATTCATAGCCTGATTTGCATGATCCATTTAGGAAGCCTTTATGAGCATGGGAAATGGCTGTTGTCAGTGATGAGGAGGCAAGTGGGATAGATGGTTAGAGGTGGATTTTTCTTCTTGCAGCTTGTTTATACCTGCTGTAATTTGTGTAGATGGATTCTCAGTGTGAACCAGCAAGGATTTAAATAATTAAGTGAAATATGGGGAAATGCTCTCAAGATTATACCATTTTGTTACAGGCAGCGTGTGGTTTCGCAAGTGTTATGCTCAGCTTTGCCTCAGAACAGTTAATTATAAGTCATATAATTACTTATAGTTTTTTAGCTAATGAGGAGCTGCTAAACCGAGAACAGGAAAGAGGGAAGTTTGGGTACAACATGTTCTAATGCTTGAAAACAACCAATCCCATCAGCTGCTTTCAGGTCATCCAAAGGTCAACATGTGGTAACTTTATCTCTATAGATGTATTAAAATACCATAAAGAAGGCATGGGCAGTTGAAAATACTGCTAGTATTGATAATAATTGATGGTGATTACTGATTTGTCAGAATATTAGTCGCAATGATTTACATTCTAGGTTAAATGACCTCTCATTGCATAGCCTTTGTAATTGTGAAAATATTTGCTTTTGGAACAATCTGAATCCAAACAAATACAGTACCTTTAATTAGATTAGTGGACCAGGGCAAAAAAATTCTTAAGATTTGAGGTTTAAGGTTTTTCCTTGCTTTGTTTAAAGTAGACAGCTGCCAGGTAGCCTGAAGGCAGCAGTTACACGCTCAACTATATTTAACTTTCTTCCTATTCAGGAGGACGACATATATGCAGCCTCAACGGTTGTTTTCTCCTCTCCATCATCTGTACTCTCAACTCTTTCCATTATTTGAATAAAGTGGTGCAACGTGTCAAATACAACGTGTCTCTTTAAGCTTTTTCCAAGAGGTCAAAGCCGACACCATGTGCAAGAAAAAGAGGCTGTAATTACTAGGGCCAAGATGCAAGCACCCTGGTGCTTTCCTCATGTAGTGGGGAATGCTCACCAGAGAAGGAAGTGTAGGGCTGTGAACGCAGCCCTCAGGCTGGCTCCTCCCCAATCAGGGCCAGCATATAAAAGGCACCTGTTGTCATGGCCTCACTACTTTTTGGCCCCTGCCCTGGCCCTGTGATGGCTCATGGTGGTTTTCATACATTTCTTCATTGTCCAGCCGTCTGACTAAACTGAAAATGTGACTACTTACTACCTCACATTTTGGATGTGAGGTAGTAAGTAGTCACAATCTTAATTTGTATTATTTTGCAGCGTGGTGCGCCCTTTTAATCTCTGTTTATCATTTGTAGGTTCACCTTCTGCTGTTTTGCTGCCTGTTTTGTCTGCTTGGGTTGCCTCCATTTTGCTCTTTCTGCTTCTGTTTTGCATGTTTTGGCTGTTATCTGTTTTGAATTATTTTTCGTTGATTCCTTTAATAAACTTTCGGTTCATTTTTACGAAACACGTCCAAATATCGGACAAAAATCTGTGTGCCTGAACAATTCTACACTAAAGGGTATTTCCTGGGGCGTAATTCCCCAGGTGGCATTGTTGCTTCCCTTTCATTTCCCCCCTAAGGCCCCGCCACACTCATGTCAACCTCTGCCTTTCATTTTCCCCCAAACCACTCAGTTGATCAAATTTGCTCTTTTAAAACAAGTATCTCTCCTCTTTCTCCTGTCATACCCCACTGTTTTCAGACACTTTGTAAATAGTTGAACTGAGCAAGGGTTCAGTGATTGTCACATATCCTCAGGCTATTTAAGGTCTCTTCATTTTAACAGCAGCAATCGAGATGTAGACTCTGAGTCTCAGTATGTTATGGGCAATGATGCAACCACAAAAACATTGCTGTTGTCAGCAAATCTTACTTGTGCCACATTGCCAAACCCACTGTTTATTTTCAATAGTATTTTAATCTGTCTGATGCCTAATCACTCCACCAAAATTGCACTCTTGAACTACAGACAAAGATGGTGGGAATGTAGATGTTCCTGGTTTGGCATCTCTCTGTGAACAGTCTGAACTGAAGTGAATATGACAATATTCCAAATTTTGGGCCTCTGGTCTGTTTATGGTCAGCTCTGTGCCTCGTACAGTAGTCATACACAGTTTGCAGAGATGAATGCCCAAAAGAAAAGCCAACATCTCTGGTCGGAAAGAGAAACAATTAAACATGAGAGACTTCACCTCAAGACATCAACAGGTTTTTGAATATTCACACATTTAGCAATGACAACCTTTTCTTAGTTGAAGGAATAAAAGCGGGAGGCTAGTTTGCGCGGTTGAACAGTCCGCCATCGGTTACGTTATGCCTGCATGTAAACAGGAATATTTGTGGAATATTCATCTTCATTAGCCATGGAAACAGTTTAGTAGGAAAATTGTCTTTTTATGAATAGGACAAAAAAATTGAATATTTGCTGCATGTAAATGTAGTCAGTAATATTTCCTGAAATAAACTCCCAGCCTTAATCTGGTTGAATTTTGGCTGATACTGAGCCTGTGAGCTATGTTGAACCTCTGGTCTTTTCAAGTACAGTACATATATATATACTGTACTTGAAAAGACCAGAGCTGAGTTAAGTTTGAATGTTACGGTTGACGATGACATATTTATTTTTGCATGTTGTGTTGACAGACAACCAGATACTAAAGCTTGAGGTTGTAGGCTGAGCACCTAAAAATGAAAATAATAATACAGAAACCAAGCCATTCTAGTAGTTCCATTGCAAGCTTGTACTTGGGTCAAATATAGCTAAGCCCTAATTATATTGCTGCCTTCGCTTTTGTTTTATGTCTTGCCATACTGTCAGGAGCAACATATTGTGATAATCCTCCCTGGACAACTGGGATAAGGAAAAAGATTCCAACAAGATATGCCTTCAGTCTAATCTCCCCAATTTGCTTTTCTCAGTATTCTGATTTATTTGAGCCTTTGTCTATGGCTTAAGATACATACAATATGCAATTATGCCTCATGGATGGATGGATGGTCAAAATATTTCATGGGGAAAATTATGCACCATATTAAGAATGTCTTTCACATGCCGGCGTAGCACATGGACCAAAACTGTATGCATTTAGATGCAAATTTATGTTGACAACAAAAATTCGGTACATGAGACGGTGCATACTCCAACCCAATTTACAATAGATGGCATACACTCATATTCAGTGAGAAATCTCAATGTAATGGCCAATAGAAATATCCTTTTTACCACTGGTTTTAGCAGCCTGTGCACATTTAACTGTGATACTTGGATATTTCTAAATGAAGAAATACTTAAAAATAATAAAATGTACGTACGAACAATACCTGGGACACTGTTGCTATTACGTGTAATGGGATCGCTTAGCCAAAATTAACGATTAAATAAATAAATATGTAACCATGCTTTATAGACAGCATTGAAGAAACATCATCACATTTAACAGTCTGATTGTAAGAAAAGCGGGGCTGAGCGGTCTTGTAGTGGCTTGCACTGACACCTCACAGCAAGAGGGGGTCCTTCTGTCTGGAGTTTGCACATTCTCCCCGTGACAGCGTGGGTTCCCTCCGGGTTCTCTGGCTTCTGGCGACCTGTCCAGGGTGTACCCTGCCTTCGCCCAGTGTCAGCTGGGATCAGCACCAGTGCCCCAACGACCCTGAATAGGATAAGTGGTTTGGACAATGGAATAGAATGGAATTATAAGAAAAGCACTGTGACAACATAGAAAGTTAGAATGCATAAAGACAACTTTTGACATTGACCTGATATCTTGGTGAAAGAAATGTGTTTGATAAAATCTCAATTTAGTTTTTGCGACCCACACACACACACACACACACACACACTCACACGTCTAGTTACATCGGTGCTGATGTGTGAAGAGCACCCTCGAAATGCCATGATTTTTGCACATTTGATGCTATTATAGAGCTGTTACAGCACACTCTGTACAGTTGCATAACTGGTGTTAAGTCAGTTTTTTCTCATGCCTTTTTTCCACTGGGTGTCTTTGCAATGGTGCCTGTAATACTAACGGAGCTGTGTTTAACATTAATATAGCAGCAATCAACTATTTATTATTTGCAATAAAGATAGTGGATTAATGTCTACCTGAGCAGGGAATGAAGTCGCTCTCCCTCTCTGTGTGTGTGTTGTTATCCGAGCATCTTCTCGATTTTTTTACATATCCGGGCCGACAGCGCTTGCTTATACTGAATATGGCGCACTGGTTAGCTCCACTTGTTAGCTCTTGGCCGCTGCTCTGCACTGCTACCATGTGGCGGTTACCTGTTGATAACGCCGCCCCGACCGACTGAAGTGTAGCAAATCACCCTCTGGTTCCCCCTCAAGTAAACACCATTAGCTCCGTCAGCACTTCCGCTGTTGTTTGGACTGTTAGCACCATTAGCTGTGAGCCGCTGGCTTGCCGTTGCATGTTGAGAGCCTATGAGTTGCAATAGAAATCCTAATCCCATATCTTGCACCTTTTTAAAATCTCTTTTGTCTGTAAACCTTTCTCACTGGAATTCATTATACCCTTTGATTGGAATACATGTCAAATACTTCACCTTGTCCATGTCAGGCTTTGTAATAGATGTGATTTTCCGGATTGTCTGAATGTGCTAAAGGAAAAGCACCAGTGCAGACTTCAGTTTTCCATTTTTGTAATATCACCTCGGCTACCATGGGCCTTTACGGTCTGGACTTTTACTCCGCCAGATCAAGAGTTTATCCAAACAATTCAACTGCTAGAAACCTCTGGATAAGGTGAAGACATTGTAAGCAGCGGAAAACATACAAGGCAAAAATCGGAGATTCAAGCTCAGGATAGATTTTTGTTTTCAGTGTAGCAAAATGCTAAACGTCAGAAAAACATACTCCACACATGAATGGCCTTAAGCTGCAGGCATCAATAACACATTTGGTCTTTTCAAATATTAATGAGAGATGTGTGTATCGGCTTTGTCAGTCACTGCTGATTAAATATGACCTTGGTACTACATACACTGTTTGTCCAGACTTGTCATTGTGTGTTTCTCTAAAGTGCTGAGCTTAGACACACTTTTACATATCTGTCATCCTTGCACCTTACAAACTAGTTGGCACCAGTTCTATTGCAATCGAGATCCCATTCAGTCAGCACTTCTGCTTTCAAGATGAACATATTCCTGAGTTGGGGATTTCAAGGACGCAAGAAGGAATAATGACAGCTAGGATGAGGGGGATAAAGAGCTCAAACGTGAGAGTAAGATATGTTAGAGAGGGGGTTACAAAGAGGAAAAACAGGGGAATGAACTGAGAGACAAATGAGATATGAGAATTAGGTAGCTGAGCTCTGTGAAGAGTGAGAGAAAAAAAGCGTGGGTGTGACTCAGAGGGCACACAAAGCTTTTTGCGAGCATTTTGTCATGTGTGGTGTCCAGGGAAAGCTGAATTCAGAAAGCTCTTAGGGAGCAGGGTGACAAGATGAGCTGTGATACGGCAGCTGTCACGTGTCACCTTGAGAGGACAGTGTCAGAAAAAATAGTGACACCTTGCTGATGTTCCTGTGAAGTGTCCCAGAAAGACCTCCCTGGACTTGTGAAAACAGCTGTAATTCCAAGATAATTAGCAAACCTCAATCAAATATCTTTCGAGAGATGTAAAGTGGACACTTACAAAAATCAGGAAAACTAAAGGAATATAAAGCTTTACTACAAAGTTGAGTTAATTTACTTAATCCAACATCAGGATGTGGGTGGTAGAGGCAAACAGAATATGGGAGGATCACCCTTTCACGTCAATGGAGAGCTTTTAAAAAGGACAATGAGACTCAAAGATGGCTCTGAACGATCTATCGCCACAGTATAATCTCTCCATTGTTTGAGCCACAGTAGGCTCAAACAATGTTCAAACCCCACACACACCTCGGCCGGATACTAAGGGCTTTAGAAATAAAAAAGCAGCAAATAACCATTTAAACAATTCTGTGTGCTTATGTTTCATAAAAGTGTTGCATAGCTCAAAAAAACACATCAAAAGTAATTGTGCTAAGAATGAACCAACACTGATGGACAAAACCTGAAGGGATTCAATGACCCTCTCGCCTTACATAGCCATTCCTCAGCTGCATTACATGGTGCAAAGAACATGTGTCTCTAGACAGCTACATAAATACATTCTGACCTGTAACTATAGTACACGTCTCTTGCACACACACTGTTTAATGGTATATTTTTTTTTGTCTATAAACGTGGTGCCAGATGTCATAAAACAATTACAGTAGATCCACAATCATTCATCATTTGCAGTTGCTGCTGCATTTAGATTCACACAGCTAAATCCAGCCATATCCTCCACCAGTCTCTATACTATACTTGTGTATGTCGGCAGCCCTGTCCACATGGGGGACAGTATCAGTTGGCGCTTAGAGGCTCCTGAGCCAGAATGCTCAGCCATCCATACAATGCATCAGAAACAAAGAGACAGCTGAATACATCCGATATCTTTTCCCTTCTCTGTAGCAACCATTGTAGGCACTTAACATGGACGAAGCTAAATGTGTCTAAAATGTCACAAAAAGCTCATATCACATTTTACTTCCTCTTTTTTTTTATCTTGACTGCGATTTGTCTAGTCTTCTTTTCTTATTGCCCCTTAAATGTATATCAATGAGAGTGGTTAGATATAAGCAAAATGGTTGAGTGTTATGCACGACAGTTCAACACAAATACTATATACAGCATCCCACATGACCGTGGAGTAGAATTAACACCTGTCTGACTGTGAACACATGACAAAGCTACTCAAAGCCGGGGATTTATGATTTTGCAAGCATAACTCAAAAATATCCTCCTCTATACTACTCAAGTCATATAGCTATGGGATATTATCTGGAATGTGTGGCGGTAATTTTAATTTGGACGCAGGCTAAAAGCTGTGTAGACCTGTAGTGTTTGGCACTATTTCTCAGTGGTTTTGGCACTAGCAATGACTTCTTCTAATTATAAAAAATAATATCGCTTGATCCAAGGTTATGATCAAATTACATTATCTTTAATTACCTTTCAATAAATGAGTCCCCTTGTCCTTCAGTATAAGGCATCGCCTTACCATTAGAAAGTAAGATGTGACTGTATTTGCTTTTGTGCCTTTCTCACACAAGCAAAGTCAAAGCCAAACTAAGTAACCGAGTAAATAATCCTTGTTCTTCATGCAAAACTTCACAATTCAAGCAACAATTTAGAAATATGTTGCAGTATGCTGAAATTGCCAGCATTTGGAAATGGTGAGAGACAGTTTGTGTGACAGTTTGACTTGTAACCCACAACGCAACTGTCCAAATGACTATAATCTGTACAGTATGTTATCTGAACCTGTAAGGCAAACACAACATTGATGGAGTTTTACAAACCAAGACACTACTCTGGCCACATTTATTGTAGAGGTGCACAATAACTGTTTTGCACATAAATCTGGTCACCACATACATTAATAGATAATGAGTAGAAAGTGCTTATATACTTAACACGGACAATATATTTGTTTTGCATCCAGTTATTATTACTGCTGAAACCACCCAGTGTCACAACTTTAGTTTGATCTAATGTTATTATATAACGAGAAAGCAGCACATCACGAACATGACAAAAATGTGCTGCTTCCCCATGATTCACTTTGAGTTTTGACTGTTCACTAAACGGTCTAAAGTCACACACCAGCAAGGCTATTTCCGTTATACACTCATGGCCTAGATATTCTTTATGGCTTTACTCTTAATCATATCGAGCAGGCACACCCATATGCATACACACACAGCACCAGTCACTGTAGCCTGAGGACATTCCAGTTGCCAGCGATTGTTAAGGTCAAATGAACAGATCCCACTCTGCTGCATCTGCTCTCATCTGGTAATATAACATGACCAAGTAACAACAATTACTACCGCAACTCCAGTTCACTCCCAACAATGACTAACAAGCCATTCTTGCCTTTGACCCACTGTACTGTCGTGCCATTGACTTTCATTACTTCCTCGCCCTGAATACGAGGAGGATGTGCTTTCATCTGAGAAGGTGGTTTATGTTGGTGATGTCACTTTCAATTGAGCTGCATTTTCCTCTGTAATTATCTACGGCTGCGGCCTTTGTTTCTGTGTTTAATTCCTCCATTCATTTGAATCAGGCCTCCGTGTGTTGCTTTCCGTAGAGTCCTTCTGGGAGCAAATGAATGGATTGCAGGTTTTAATTAGAATAGAACAGACCTTGGATTAGGTCAGCCACCATTAGTCAGTTTCCCCCTCTTTGTCTTCTACTCTTTAGCTGCTGTAAACCACAGACGGTAACGGCCAGGTCCCTTTTCTTGTTGGTTTGTATAACTGGATCATCTGGTTTGCCATATTAATGCTTCCTGAGGTCTGGAGTTCATTAAGTAAATTATTTCTAAGCACACTGCGTTCACTTTAGGTGGTGTCTGAAGATGTTCTTGTATGAAATACTTGAAGAACTGAAGAAGACCAACTGCAAATTAAAAATTATAACCATTAATGCTTTCCAAAATTCCACATGTTTCGAGTGGTTCTCATGGGGCCCTGAGGTTCATGGAACTCACCCTTTTTAGTTTGAGCCATAAATATAAAAACGCAATCATAAATCACCAAGACCACACATATTGAGAGTCATAAAGGTTTTCCAGCTGCGATTTTTTTTTTAACGCCTGAAATGACACAGAACTTTACTACTGAAAGCCAAAAACAAGCTCAGTGGCCAACAAAGGTTTCTTGCCATAACCGGGCAGGCAGGCAGTGTTTTGATTCATTGTGACAAACTGATAATATGTCTGTTCTTCATAAACAACCTTTAATATAACTTCTGTCGACAGTACAAGCATAGTTCTGGTTCTTTCTGAATGCTTATCCTGATGGAATCCGAGGTCGTGGTTAGGTGATGTGGCATTATAATCAGTGAAATCTGTAGCCACATTTAACTCAATTATACAACGAATTTATAAAATGTTGAGCATTAAGAATACCCGAGTTAAGAAGCTGTGTCCCTTATTGACTTTAATTTTCAAATCGCTAAATAGGAGATAAGAGTAAAGGATATATTCACACTTTCTTTCCTCCCATCCATTTATCCACATGTTCCGTGTGCTGTCACTTAAATGACTGCATTTCCTTGAGGTCTGTCTCTTAGGGTTTGTTTTCATAAGTTAGTGGCATTTTTTTCATTTTGCTTGAAGCTCACCTGTCTTCAAGTGTTTGTCTCCATGTGTGGATTAGGGCTTCCATGCAGCCTCTCTGACTTTTATTTGTTCAAAAACATTTACATTTCCTTCTGGAAACTGAAAGTTACTGCAGTACTCTGAACTCTGAGCGGCTCTGCTGAGACTCAGAGTGACGTGTTTGGCGTTGTTTGCTTGTTTTGCTCGGCGGTGGAGATGTTGGGGGTCAGTGCTGCGGGCCAGCCCCTCCACTCACATCCTAAAAACATTACCCAGATAACCCTTCTGCTGAACTCTTCTTGTCTAAAGCTTTTAGTGTCGCTTCGCCATAAACGCATATCTGTAGAAGATTACTGGTGTGCACAGACTACCAGGATCATGAGCTTATTTGAGCACAAGACAGATGTTAAAGTTGAAAAGTTCAGCTGAAATATATCTGTAGACTACCTTTTTATGTTGGAGCCTGGGATGGAGCTAAACAATAACCAGATAAAATACCTATAGCTATAACCGTTGCGTATATCCTCACTAAAAATGGCCTGGTGATACTATCATGTTGTAACACAATCTGTTAACACTGATGGCTAATATACAACATATATTCTGTGTTTATAAAACTTCTTGTGTATTGTTGTGGACTGAATAAGTAAAATTTGATCACAAGCCAGAGAGTGTTTCATTGTTGTCACAGTGGGTCATTTCTGTTTCTTTGCCTACTCTGTGTTTAGAAGGGAGTCGGACAGACAATTTACATTCCAGCTTGATTCACTGTGCAGTATGAAGGCAGTTGAGGTCAAAATCTTCCATCTGTCTTCCATGTCAAAAGGGCTTTTGAATGGAATATTTGACACGTTTATTCTTAAATTAATGTTGGATGTGTCTTTTTTCTCCATTTTCTTTAAAAATCAGACACTATTGAGCTGTCATCCTCTTAATTCAATAAAATGTAATCACAACAAATTTCTGCTCCAGTGTGTAAGGACCAAAGTGTACAAGGATTTTAAGAGTGAATGAACATCTCTGCCCCCAATTAACCCAAGTTTATGTGAGTGAGTTGTTGTTTTTGTTGTGTTTCATGTTTCAGATTGCAGCCCTTTTAAACCATGAATGGCTCGGTTGTCCACTTGGAATTAAAACAGTGTGTGGCCCTGTAAAGAGCTCCCTCCATTCTTATCTGGCAGCTATGTAAACACAGGAAGATCATTTTGAAGGTTTGACCGGGTGGGTGACCTTGCTTTCACTGGCTGCAGTTTAGACTGAGAATTTTAGGCCACGGTTTGTATGTACCCTGTCTATTAGTCTTTCAAGCCTCTAACCGAAGCCTTGGCATTGTCTGCCAACTCATTACGCAGCCCAAAGAGCTCCCTGCAGAGTTTGTTCCCTCTTTTTGCCCTTTATGTTTGCTGTTTATCTATGCTTGTTTACCTGTTTGTGTGTTGGGACATTTCCAAACACGCACACAAAGTTCTAGTTTGTGTTTCACTCTTTTAATTTGCCATTGTCAATCTACTGCTTTGACCATGTTTTCTCTCGGAATGTACTCCCCTGGTACATGTTCAGTGCATGCATATGTAGATGCTAGGATATACAGTTTGAATGCACAATTGAGCATGTATTATCATGTGTAGGCTTGAACAATCTGGAAGCCAGAATTGTCATGCATTACATTTGATCATACCCTGTTGATCACAAAACATGCATGGCTGTTTTGGTCGACAGGATGGTAAAACTTGCACTTTTGACATCTTGGCAATGTCGAAAGGGACAAAGCTGTTTTCATACTGATTAATAAAAGTGGATTTTTTTCTTTTCTAGTACGCTTAAAGTTCTAAAGGATGATGGACTCTGGAGGGTTTTTGAGGAGAGGCTGAACAATGGAGTTGGTCGAGAGAAAAGTTAATTATGGGTAAAATAAATGCACGGTCATGCTGAATTAGCCTACCTCCTTTAGGAAATGGGCTGGGACAATATCAAGGGAACAGGATGGGTGATGTCAGTAATGTTATCAGTTGTCAGCAGATGTTTCGTTTTTATTCTTCATTAGATCCCTCTGTCGCTGTCTGAGAAAGTTTTATTGCCTTCTGTTGGCATTGGATATATATGAGCAAATTTCATCTGTTAGTCAATGCAATTTTTAGCAGGCTTTTTAAGTATAAATTCATATTTTTTCATGGATTTTAGCACAAGCGTCCTTCAGTGTATATCGCAATACCGCACTAATTGAAGAGCAGAATGAACAGAAAGGAAGCAAAGATTATCTGTAAGGAATTAATAGCCACGTAATTATCAAGGTGGCATTAATGCACATTAAGATAATCAAAAGCTTTATCAGACTTGCCTGTAATAATTGATAAAAAACGTAAGGAACCGTTTCAGTGCTCCAGCCAGTGGAGCTAATAAAAGTAATACAATTAGAAACAATAAACTTACAGTTATAACCTGAAAGTTAAACTGAACTTAACTTAATAATTAACTTTAATCTTCATTGTAATTTCATAAGCACTAATAAATAGAACAATTTGTATAGGGGCAAGTAACAATTTACTTTGGGCAAGTAGATAAAAAAAAAGAAAAACTGCAAGTGTAGCAACAATTGCACAATATACATCCATTCATGAATGGTTTACTTTTATATAATGAATTATGTATATTTTAAGTTTGTATGTGCGTGTGAGTGTACATTTCTTAAGTCAATCCTAATTCCTCCCAGCCTTTTTTATGTTCATGTTTAGATGTCTCCTGCCATTTGTCCTCCCCTGGGTCCTGCTTTGTTTACTCTAAGGCCCAAATGTAACATGGCTACCATAACAGACATTCTATTAAGTGTGCTTGGATGGGTCTCCCACACACCACTGAGCAGTCATGAGCTCTGTGCTGCTCCTGACTCGAAGTATTAAATCAAGCAGTGACCAGCTGAGGCAACATCGAATATGTAGCCAACAGTCTTTGTCTCAGTTTATTTTATGCATTCATGGCAAAACACGGGAGTATATTCATTTTATGCATGAATTCTGTGCTGAAAAATAAAGATGTCTTTTCGTAATGACTAAAACGAGAAGTGTCATATGATATTCTTCACACACGGGTGAATGCAAGCAAACACTTGATCATATGCTTTATGTTCTGCACGGTTCATTTTTTATGTACAGGTTGTAAGTGAAGTATACTATCATGAACTCCAGCCATATGTGGGCTCTTTTATTTTTACATTCACCATGGTCATGTCATTTGTCTTGGGCAGTCCCTGGATGAATCAACACACTCCTATCACCACTGTTTACAACCAGCGGGCCACACACAGCAGTGTTTATGCTGAAATCCAGGAATAGGGCAGGCTTAGGGCAGGAGACACACAAGTCAGACAGGCTACTTGACTACTACTTATGTTTCCCTCTGCCACCTGGGTCCTACGTTACTGAGACACATGCTGCACCTGCAATAATTCAGTTTTTCCTTTAATAGTAAGTAAGTCATTTTTATGAAAGATACATTAGGATACATCATTTTTCATTTTTTTTTGTAATGGCAAGCACTTTGATAATTCCAGAAAAGCATATGAATGTTAAAATGGCATAAAATTACCAAAATATCTACATCATATGAAAAAATGTTGACCAGCAAAACAGTGTTAAATGGTAGCTACTGAGTTTCAGAATCATGCTTTTTATTGTTTTCAAAAGGGACCGATTTTGACTTATTTCTGAAAGCAAAATCCAAAGACAGAAGATCCAAAGACAGAAGATCCTATGACGACTCCAGTTAATATCAAAAATAATATTTAATGTGTCTAACATAGTAAATATATTGAGTTAGGCTTTAGCATTCAAATATTTGACAGACCACCTCCTGAGTTATAAACTAATCGTGAGTTATTTGACTATTTGTGGTTATTTCGCGTCATTCGCTTTTTCGTGCTAGACGCACCGCCGGAGATTCACACGATTCGCGCTGCCCGGCGAAAATTCACGTTATTTGCATCCTGTGCATTGACTTTGTATGTAACCTACTAGCGCGAAAAATTTGCAATGCTTTTGGTGTGAACGCACCTTTAGGCCAAGGAGTGCTATCGGGTTGCATTATGTAGGATCCGTAATTTTTTTACTTGACTCTACTCAAGAAAGTCAGGATATCTTGGCCTCTGCTGCTATGATTTGGAACATTGTTCTTTATTTGTCTTGCGCAAGTCCTCCTATTTTCAAGGTTCAAGGATAATTTATTGTCATAATGCAACACGGATACACAACGAAATTCAGTTGTATCCCATTTTTAAAAAAACAAACACATAACAAACAAAACAAAACAAAAATGGTAGAACATTCCTGTATTTTTCTTTTTTTTATTTCCATCAAAAGGAATGTGAACAAAAACAATTCTCTGGGCAGATAAAATGGCCGACATCTTCACATAAAAAAAAAAAAGAAAATGAGGAAAAACATTGTCCATCAACTTTGACTGTGTTTGAGCACTAAGCCTCATGATGTAAAACACAGAGTCCACCTCCTCTCGTCCTGCCGGAGTCCTGCGCTCTACCCCGCTGTCTGCCTGTCAAGTGCAACTTGATGCGGCATGAGCAACGGAGCCAGGTCTCTGTGAAGATATGGGCTCAACACTCACAGACCTCCCGCTGCTTTTCTCCATCTTATTTTTCTGCGGCTGAACATCAGACAGCAAGCAGTAGGCTGGGTAGTGGAGTAGCCTCAGGTCCTAGCTGCGGTAGCTTAGCTTCCATCTCGCCTCTCCTCCCTCTCCTCCCTCTCCTCCCTGGGGCAGTTTGGTGGCATTTGGTCTGGCTAGTTGGTCGTCCCCGGGCGGTGATCGTCTCAAAAGTCCGCTGCACTTCCAATTAAAATCCCCACCCTTTCTTTTCAGATGTTGATGAATGTATTCTGTCATATGCCATTAGTGATAAACTTCTAAAGGCAAAATTCATGGCAGCTACTGGCTGCCACGTGTACATGCGCTGCCGTTGCCTCAGCAAATGTATGTGTAATACTTTAATACTGCTGCAGCAGCCCTTTGACTTGAACGTCTCTAAAGTGTGTACAATAAGTAAGAAAGGACTATCTCTAGCTCTTAACCTAAATATATCTATATAAAAGCCTATTTAGACAACAAAACCGGGTCGGATGGTAGCTATGTTTGACATTCGCTGCCACAGAATCTTATGTCACCGTATAACCGCTTACTTTATCACTGTATGTATAGTTTTACCACATTTTCCAGAAAGCGTTATTTTTTTTTACGAGAGCTGAATTCTCATTGCCTTTAACATGGGGATTTGTTTGAAGACTCTATATTGTTTTTTATGTTCATGCTTTTTATGTCAAATGACTGAGAACATGCTGAATTCTGGGTTTTTACTACAAGGATGCGGCTACAAGCACAATTTTATTTATTTTCATAACATTTTAAAACATAACATTATTTCATAACAGATTGTATACCTCATTTATGTCAGTCAGTCCAACCTTTACCAAATAAAAAACAAACATATTTACGTGTTGTTTTCCTGGCAAGCCTCCCAGCGTCCACATGTATTGACTGAGGTCTGCAATGTCATGACAGATTTTGTTGGAGCGGGTTTCTTGGTTGAGCCTCGACGAATCGGCTACAAGAGGGGCATCAGTAAGGTGATAGGTGGTTTATGAAATTAGTTTAATATTAAATGTCACCAACTAGTGTGCAAAATTCAAGAGAAGGAAATAACAGTAAGTTTGAAATATCACAATTTTGTTTTGAAGATCTTGTATCTCATCTCCTTCTCCCTTTCCTTTCTCCCTGTGTTGCTTTTGATGCGATGCTCTGATATGAAGGTCCTTTTAGACCGAAAGCTAAAAATAATGTGTTCTCTACATATATTTAATTGTGCGGATACCTATTCTACCAGTTTGAGCTTTTTGATACTTCCAGCACCTTATTTAAGATGAAATCCCCCCCCCCCCCCCCCCACACACACAAAAGAAAAAGGCAGTTGAGCCTCTTTGAGCACCAACAGCTGTAATGGTGTGATAAGGTAGCAAAAACCCAAGGCTGGGGTTTATTTTTTAGGTACGGTCAGAATTCCAGTGCAGCAACGGTATTGGCACCACAATAGTACATGGCTTCTGAAATCCCATGTTTATTATTTTACAAACCATTTCATCACCTCAAATGAAGACCAATGACACAAGCTCAAATCTCCTGCACAGCTGCCTTATCAAAATACATCTAGATAAGAGAGAGACTGGGTGAAGAGAAAGAGGACAGGATTATATTTTCTGGCAAAATGTCCTCACTTGCAAGGCCACCTTGCCTTTCCACAATGGCGACAGTGATCTATGTCTCCTGGTGGGCAATATAGTTGTTTTTTTTCTCTCTCTGTCCTTTAATCTCAGATAGACTATATAGATAGAGAACACATCGGGACAAGAAATGAAAAGGAGACCTCCCAGTAGTGCTTTATCAAGGACATCCCACTGGAAATTCAGTAGATCATCTCTTGTCTGTACGACATAGATAACATACTGTACCAATTTTATGCTGGATTGAGGTCTAGTTTTTCCTACACACCTAGCTAGCAGCTCCAGATTTGAAACATGTGACCACAGACCACTAAAAGTCAGTTAAGTGTCATGAACATGCCATGGAGGCTTTGATAAGGAATAGCGATGCGCTGTATAATGTGTTCTGTAGTCTTGCATTGAAGAGAGAAGGGACATTTACTCAATTTACTTGCTATGTCTGTTTTTACTCACCAACACAATAAAAGAAACTGACTGGACATAAAACATGTGATCACTGGCATTTTTATGTTTATTTCTGCCAACCTTTTATGTGCTGTTACTGTCTATTATTAGATTATGACTTTGATGTCTCGTTTTGAAGATATCATTCAGATGCTGATGAAACACCTGCATGTCTGTTGGATGATCAAACGTGTCAGTTTATCATAAAACATAAAAAGGAGATGTATTACTTTGTAGTGATGCTCTGAGTGCTGTTTGCAACACTTTGTCACAGCAATAGATGACATTCAACTTTCATTTGGCTTTTTATGTCTAAATTGATCATATTCAATTTTCTATGAGTTGGAGCCTATATCTAACTGTTCAGGGTAAATTTTAATTAACATTTTTGGATGTGCTGAAATGTCCGGAATAGTTGTTCCTTATTTTATCGATTTGGCTTTGAAATGACTGTTTTTCAGCTGAGATACTCTTTTGCAATGTAACATGAGTCACTATTATACATATATGTTGTTGCAAAACTAGTGTGGCAAGAGCCACTTTTTCCAATATGCTCAACAAAACAACCAGAGATTACAGGTGTCACCACATCACCCACACATTGGAGAATCGGTCCAAATGTTAATGATTATGCATCAGTGCCCAGCAGTATCGACCTCCCACCCTCTGCTCTGTCAAATTTCTGGGCCCTTGTTATGTGTCAGGCTACCTATAATTACAACAATATTTCAGTAGACACATACACGCATACCACCAACTGACAGCCCCACACACATACACAAAACACTGTGCATCCTGACTTCCTGTCTCTATCTCAGACCTTAACGTTCCTCCAATTACCGCCAATTACCGCTCTCACCACTGGTGGATAGCAAGAAGATTAACGCTGAAATACCAAAGTCATTGGGCTGCTTATTGAACGTAACATTCCTCCGTCCCAGCATGCTGTTCCTGTATTGATTTTCAAAAGGCGACGCTGCTGATCCATGAAGGCAACATGGTGGCATATATTAGAGCTATTTGAGCCAATTAGAGTGATGTATGTCTCGGCAGCCGGTGTCGGCGACACACTCGGATGGAGACGCGCGCCGTCATTTTTCAGACTAATTAGAAAAACATCACAAGCCATGACAGGCGGGGGTGGGGTGAGTGTGTAACCCCTGGCACACTGATACTGCCACAGAAGTACAAATGGGCACACAAACACCAAGAGGGAAAGAGAGCAAACATTGTTTAATGCTGATTTATGGCATAGATTTTGCCTTGATACCTCACATCATTCATCTTCATTTAAAGGGGATAGACATCTTATTTACAAGTCAAATTGCAGATTATTTTCCTGACAATATTTAGGGATAGGAACACTTCCGTAACCTGCTCAGATAGCGCAACAACCTTTCCATCAAATCTGTAGGGGGCGCTCTTCGGCAACAGGGTCACTTGTAGGTGCATTGGAGTTACAGTGCAGACTAAAAGCAACTTAACTCAGGCAGCCAAGCTTGGTGGGCCTATTTCAGAGATGATGGGAATGGATGAGAGTCATAAGAGTGTTCCTATTTTTCTCTTCAGTGCTTCCATGGACATGATCATTCGTGCCCTCTTAAATCCTCCCCTACAGAGATAAACGGCATGCTGGTGCTACATCTCTGTGTTCCTATGCTCGTGTGTATGCACGTGTGTGTTCTCTATAATATACAAAACTAAGGACCATATGTGCCACTGGCTACCTGTCTTCAAACTTTAGAGCTTGACTGAGGGGAACCTCTTCCAACACCTGCCATCTCAGTAGACAGCACCTACTGTATGAATGTACTGTGTGTATGTTGTCATGGGGACTGCCAAAACAAACACACATGCCCTACATCGCTTAACATGGTTTGTACAATAAGGGTATGTGTAATAACGCAAATTAATGCAGGCTTGAGCGCCTAGGTCTTTGTCCAACTGTCTGCCTGTTGCAGCATGACACGCAGTAGACGCCGAAAGATGAAAGAGGTGATTTTTGGAGAGAGTTGCATTAACGTGTGCCATCTACCTGGCTGGTATGTTATACATTTTAGGGCTGCACCCAAAGGTTTGAAGCTCCGTTCATACCTTTGACGCCTCTGTAATTGTCGATCATCAGTCTAAAAGTCAAAATTCATTGAAAAAAGACAGATGTAATCATTTCCAAAATTCACAACATGTCTTTATCTGACGAAATATTCTGCTTCAATCCATATTTGTTGGTGTTTAGCCTTTCAAAGAAATCTTTTTCACTGCGGTCAAAAACTGTTTACTCTCCTCCCGCACGTTCCTGTATGAACGGGGTGGTCTTGCAGCAATCAAATAGCACCATAAATAAAATACATATAACATGAAACAATCATATTTTCCATTTTTTTTTAGGTTGAGAACATCCAAGAATATGTTTTCAAAGTTTTGTTCAAAAACCTCACTAGAAGCTTAGAATGTTAGACACGTTCGGTACAGGCCGACTGTAGTGGTTTATTCCGCAATGCTCTTCTCCTTTTTCCTCCTGGTTTGGTATGACATTGTAGTCCCTGTAAAGTCTGTTACCTTTTGTCAACATGAGGTTTAATTTTGCGTAATGGTGTGATCCATTAATGGTGTCGAAATAATGACCGTTAGACTTGCTGTGTGTGCCTGTGTGCATCTTTGAGTAATGGAGATGGCTGCAGAGTGGGACAGAAAGAGAGACTGACACACATCCAAACACAGTGGAACAGAAGCAGGCTCCTGGGATGACGGGTGACTCTGTGTTTTCTCTGGATGACAAATTAAATCAGAACGTTGTCCTCTGCTCTAATAGAGTAGCTCTGTCGTTTTTTTAATCTATTTACCACTGTACTGTTGCTGTAGTCTCTGTTTGGCTGTCTGCAGAGATTAGGGCTACTTACTAGCACTGCTGCGAGCTGGTTCAGATCATACTGCTTAATATTAAAAGTCTGATATCAAGGGACAAGGCTGACATTCTGTTTACTATTGCACGACATTACGTAAGTATTGTCTGTATAACTAAAGCCTGATACAGTCATAGAACTCTATTGTCTTTCAAAGCCATGATGACATATACCAATTTATTCCGGTCAGATTGTCAGACCAGCAAAGCAGTTCAAACACTGGACTGTGTCTTTGAGCATGCTCAGTGACAGCAATAACTGGCTCATTGTGAATTAAAGAAATTACTTGTGAATGATATATTGCACCAGTTCTGGAGATGAATGTCTTTACACAGAGCCCAACAACTCTTTCCTCAAAGTAAGTAAACAAAAACATCCACCTGGGCCCTTTCCTGTCTTGCTCTATCTTTCTCTGGACTCTTCTTAATCTAGATGGATCCTGTTTCTCTTAAAACAGAGCACCAAAGGGGGTTTTAATCATTGGTAATTGAAGACCCTGCTGGGAGTAAATGAGCCTTAATCTGACAGCCGAGTGCGTACCATTAGCACTGGGGGCTTAGACATTTGGATGGCACATTTAGCGCGATGCAGATAGAAGCAGAGTTTATAGAACTGTCAGTAGCTTTACTGCTGTGTTGGAGAGAGTCATGCATCATCTAGGTTGTGCATATCCCCTGTGGGATCTTTAGCTTGTGCTAGACCTATTTTGAATAAGCTTGTGAGTTAATGCTCTGGAGTTGTTTTTATGCAACCTCAAACACACTACTGAAATATTTAGCAGTTCAGATTGTAAAACCCACTTTTTTCTTCTGCTCTCCTTGGGAGTGTTTGATTAAAAGATGATTTAATTATTTGTTGATCATATCTAATTCAATTTAGATTTTCTGGTTGCTTCACTTATTCACTTTCAACGGAGAACTTTTACTTTTATTTAGATAATACATTTTCAATTCATAGTTTGCACCTTATCGGCCTTTTTTGTATGCACTATCTGAGGTGAAACCCTTCTGACTTACATCCCATTTGACTGATAAGCCCAGAATTTATATTTCTCTTCTCAGACAAGTTTTGTGCCTCAGTCAACTGGCGAGAGAACATGACTGAAAAAGACAAATCTAAAGATAGAGAGCAAGCATGAATTAAAAGATAAGGGACAAAGTTTTTCAACCTATGTTTATTTCATTTTCATTACATTTTGAATAGGTCATAATAAAGATAAGCCTGTCTGGAAATATGGCTGGATGAACAGATTCAAAAAAATAATGTCCTTTAGAAATACAAAGCCAATGACAAAAGCTTGAACTAATGGAAAGACCTGAGGAAATATGAACAGCCTTGCTTAATATCATCATACATCATAACATCATAATTAATGAATGTAAGAAGTGAGAATAAGTATGGCAACATCAGGTGTCTATGCAAGCTAGGCGATTTGTGTCTGTCCTCCAATAATAAGAAGTGTTTGAGTGTCTCTTCACCTTCCACATGACTGTCTGTGTTGGGCTAAAAGCCTTGCAAACAAAAATGGTCACCTTCAGTGTTTCCTAACACTTCCACTTGAAGAGCTAAACACAGCACCTAGAACTATGAGGTTAATTAAACTAAAATATTTGTGAAAGCATAGCTTGACTTAGATGCTTTTCAAGGTTAGATGTGCTGCAGTAAAAATAATAAACACAGTAATGTTCAGCATCTTTTCAATCACAGTATACCAGGGCTGTCAAAGTTAACAGGATAATTACACGTTAACGCAAATTTGCCACTAATTTCTCAAATGCATTAATGCAGGTCTGTGGCAAATAATTCGGATCACATCTAACGAGTGCACATATGAATTGCCTTTCTGGACAATATTCCTCTTTAATTTGTGTTGCTAATTGATTTCCATTAATCATTTGCATAAATCATGCATATTTGTCCACTCCGCTGTTGATAAGAGTATTAAAAACTTGACAAATGTCCATTTAAGGTACATTTTGAACAATACAAAATGTGTAATAAATTTAATAAAATTAACTATGGACAATCATGCCTTTTAAAACATTTTTTAATTGATTGACAGCCCCATTTTTACCTGCACATAACTACAAATTGATGTGCATTTCTAAGATTCTGTAGCTCATATGTTCAATATCTCCAGTTGGGGGGAATCAACCAGTGAACTGAGCAGATAAAGGTGGATTTCATGAACCTGGAGGTGACATTGTCATGGTCTCTATGGAGATTTAGCCTTTTCCCAATACGAGAGGGAAAAAGTGATGATCTCTTCGCAGTTGCAGGCATGCACAACCAAAATTATGTTTTCTACAGATAAGCCAAGCTTAAATGGCTAGAGGAAGGATACATACTGTATTGAACGACCCCAGGAAGATTAGCAACCGCAAAGACGTCAGCTAATTGGGATTTAGTTAATAAACTAAACTAGCTACCATCAAATTAGTTTTGCATCCTGCTGTTAATGTCTTATGTGACTGGATGAGATATCCTCGAAATGAAACCTAAAGCAGGAGCCGCCACACTGCAGTTGTTTTGCTAATGCACAGAAAACAAGCTGTGTGTTTCCTCATCAAAGCCGTGTGGCAATAGCAGTAAACCATAATGAGCTATACAGCACACTGTATTAAACTGTGCAGGCACCTTTCTTTGTCACGGGAAAGAACAAACGGATATGATATGTAAGGGAGCTGTGACATGGCTTTCACTAATCCCTGTTGTGATTAACAACACCAGCGCCTTTGTCTATGTGCGTGGCATTTGTTGTTGTAGGTGTATTCATTTTAATATATGCATTTCTTCACTGTTTCATGTGATGATGCATGTGCATGAACCCGGTGCTTTGCTTTCGAAGTGCGATAACGACTCAGTTCCTGGTGCAGAGAATGTGGCGAACAAAACAAATCTTGATAAAATTGTTGTTGTTACTATTTTGATGTCTCATTTGTTTGTTTTGTGCTGAATGTCCTCCATCTCAACAAAGGAGAAAAATGAAATACAAATTGAGTTGCTTTATCTGTCTTTTATACATGATTCATGTTAACTTATGAATGTTTGTATTCAGCCATATTTCATTGAATGGAACTTAGAAAAGCAAAGATTGTCATTAATTTATTTTTATGTTTGCTTTTTCTTCCTCATTTTATAGCTCTTTAGTTGTCTATTGCAGTATTAACTTGTGTCCCACCCTTCCATATTGGTAGCAATATTTTTGTAAATACAATATGTTAATATTGTGAAAACCAATTACTGTACTGTAATTTTACAATCAAACATATGCATATTCATCTCTCTAATTTTCCTCTTGCGACCTTTCTGGCCCCTGTAGTGTTAGAGGTTGTGACCAGGTACTGGATTAGCAGTTTCTAAACCGGCTCAGCCACAGATTGGGATTGACTCAATACTCTGACCCATCCTCTTACTGCTAATTGGTTAACCCTCTAATCCAGCTGGCGGTCAGCAGTAAGGCTGTTTGGCTGGAGCTCAGCCTGCTGCGCCAGGAAACTGCTGCCAAACTGAGCGTCAGTTCATTAACAAAGTGATGAGAATGCAGATACTTGGTTGACACATTTGAGTGGGAGGTCTGCTGTAAACAGTAAACTTACACTGTGGCACCCAAAACAGCTCAACAGTCAAAACAGCAAACTGTTTTATGCCTCATATGCAGGTCTGCCTGACCGGTTTAGAGATTTGGGCAGTGTGTACGTTGGCTTTTCTGTAAGCGACCTGTGATCACCCATAACACCCCTCTCTCACAGACCGATATAATTGAAACAGCCAGATGTTGATACGCATCTACGGACTGTACTTAAAGACAGTAACCAAGAAGAAAGCATTTATATAACAAACAGCTCTTCTCACTCAGAAAATGCAGGGTTTGGCATGCTTCTGTTGTCAATGACACTTAAAGGAAGTTGTTCTGGAAACAGGGTATGCATTGGGCTACTAAAATAACTTACCATAACCTGTGGAATACATTAGCCTTAGAAGTATATCGGGTTAAATTATTCGTAAGGCATTTGCATACAATTTTAATAAAATGACTTTCCTCTGCCAAGGAGGTTATGCGATCTGTTTGGTTTGTTGTTGTTTTTTCTGTCAGAAGAAGACAGAACAAATTACTGGTTGAAGGGTGTATCATAGGCCAAGGAAGAACTCATTACGTTTTGGAGTGGATCCAAATCTTGGGTTGGATACATGCATTATTTTTCAATAATAGGTCTTGGCGGAAGTCTACTCTGTGTCTGTTTCAGTTTAGTTTCAGTGTAAAACAAATTGTGAAACATCTGCTACAATATCAAGACATCAACATAAAATAAAAGTCAAATAGTATTTTAACATTTTTGCAATGATAAGTTGTTTTATGTTAGAATAAGAAAATGTTGTCGGGAAATATCAATAACTAATGGGGTGATGACAGCTCAAATGAAACCGTTAAACGTTGGCCCTTGATATTGTATGTCAGTGGCGGTTACGTTAGAGCTTAAATAGATAGTTAAAATTAGTTTACACAAAGACACAAAGAGATCACTGATGCTGAATTGTTTAGCTTGATTAGATAATAGAGGTGTCGTGCTGTCCATCTTCGACCCAAACCACCCACTGTTAGAAATCACATAGGACAGGTCATCTGAATGAAGATGAAACAGTGTCTCTGGGAACTTAATTACTTTATGTGTAATCTCATTGTATTGCCATGCACAGTCTGCAGGTCTTTCAGTTTAAACTAACAGCATTCTGCTCAGAGAGAACAACATGCCATATGTTCAGGTTGGAGCTGTCAACTCAGATTGGGGAGATTTCAGCTGGCTCGAGTTCTCCTTTCTCTCCATTTGTGTCGGGTCTTTCCCTCCAGTGGCAAACTGGAACAAATGTTAAGGCTAATTGATCGAGCTAATGAAATGGCTGGGTCCCAGACTGAGGTCATACACACACATCACAGGAATTACAGATGTGCTTATACTACAAGGCTGGAATTGATGGCTGAATAAGTGGGGGATAAATGAGTGGTCAAGGACTAATTGATTCATCTGATGAGTTGTGTTGCATGGATGTGTGAGTATGTGTGTGTTTTAATGCACATTTGGATGTCAGCCACTGGCCTAAATGTAGATATGATGGCTGATGGGATGGATTAGCCGGAGGGGAAGTTACAGTAAGTGGCTCCTTAATGGGCAGCTGTGGCCTCATCTGTCAACTCTGGACAAAACCTTTAACCAAGGTCTGGGGCACATAGCCTCACACGGGCATGCTAGATATTATCATCCTGGATTTAAAACGTTATATTATTGTTAATGCTGACACAATTAGAAGATGAATTGATCCGCCAATTGGCGACAATTCTGATAATTAATGATAATTTATGCCATTTATTTGCTGGTTCAAACTCTCATAGTTTTCAGTCAGAAATGTACTGCTTCACTTTGGTTTATAAAATTGTTAATGTAATGTCTCAGGGCCTTGGACCTTTGGTCATACCATTCAAGCACTTTGTAAATAGCACCGTTGGCTCTAGGAAATTGTGATGGACATTCTTCACGTTTTTATGACATTTTGTGTGAACAATCGATGTTGTTGTTTTCATCCTTTGATTCTGTCAAAAATTACCAATGCATTGTGAGGCAGGAGTTGCTATTTTTAGATAAATTTCATGACAAAGAGTCAAGTCTGACTGATCGACTTTATGTCAGTATTGGCCTGCAAGGTTCAAGGCTGATTTAACACGGTAAATGGTGTGTTGAGCCATTTTGTGTTGAACCCATGAAAAAGAGATTTTTTTTATAAATTTGGAAAGAAATGTCAATATTAACACCAGCATTGCTTTGTTTCATCACAGTAAAGTCGTATCATTTCAAAAAAACACGTTTAAGTGTGCAGCACCTCTTTACAGAGGCTTGCGCGTAGACACAGAGGGAGAGTGGGGGAGAGGAGAAATGCAAACACTGGCACACGGAAGAAACAGGTTAGTTGACGCAAGATCAAACTAGATCAATAGAAACCGTATTGTCTCTTTGGCACAGGCTCACTCAAGGTGTGGTAACCTTTAAGGTGGACCAGCTATTCTCATTTTAGTGAGAAGCCGCTCCTCCGAGTTTTGCTTGGTCAAAATTCATATTGTCGGTTAGTGATTAAGCGATTAATTATAAATAATCTATAGTAGGTGGGTTTATAACTGTGTATTGTGTGAAATTGAAAGTATTTTTTTTCCATTGTTCAGTCTTTCTGGAATGGTTTGCAGAGCTAGTTACAGGCCAAGGGGATTGAGTTGTCACCCTTGTCATCGAAGACAGTTAAATTTGGTATCTGTGTTGAAAACCGGAACTTAGACTTTGTTCTTAATATTGTGTTGCTACTGGGGAAAGTCTTTATACATAAATGCAGATACTTTAAAACTAAACCCAGTTTGATCTATTGGAAGAATGAGTTAAAACTCTGAAGTAAGTCACTGAAACTTGTTAAAGACAAGAAAGCTCTGAAGTTATTTTCTTTACTTGATATCTTTAAGTTAATTTGAGCCCTGCTGTTGTAGTTGTATTTGATTTTTTTTTTTTTATATATATATTTTTAGTCCTAGCGGATCTGTATTTGATTATAATCCTGCTCAATCTAAGAAAAGGTATATCTGTTATTTGAAACATTGATTGTTTGTACTATTTTTCTCAATAAAAGAAAATGATGCAAATTTGTGCGATCAACTTGAAAAATGCTAACTGCTTGCTACTGCTGCTTTTGTATTAACTGAAAATGACATTGGCGTAATATATACAACAGGTGGTCTTTATTGTTTTGAGAAAACTCACAATCTGTCCCAAACAGAAAAAAACTAACATGAATGATGAAAGTGAAACAAAAAGCAATTAAAAAACAAACCTGTTGCACAGACCTGAGAAACTAAGAAGAATGGATAAGACATTAGCATTGCAGATAATGTACATAACCACTGAGGTGAAATGTGTTGGAATCAAACAAATAAGCTCTAACAGAGGTTTGTAATTCCCCTGGGATTTCTCTTCTTAAATCCAACAAATTGGGATTTGGCATTCTAGTGCTTGGCCCATGTCAATATTGGTCAGGAAATAATGACCCATTCCTTGTTTGTTCTCTTCCCCTCTCTCATCTCACAAGCAATACACGCAGTTGTAGCCATCAAATCCTTGCCGTTTTCATAACCTCCCATAAACTTCATAATAATCTCCCTTGTTAGACATCTCTGCACACGTCACAAACCTCTTCCTTGCTGTCATTTTCCATTTAGCTTCACTTGTGCCAAACTGTGATAATTTTATCTCCCTGTGTACCATTTGGGGCACACTGCTTGAAAACTGTGCAGTTTGCCCAGCATTTATAATGAAATATCCCATTAGGAAGTGAAAGTGTTTTTTCATGTCCCTCTGTCTCTTTGTGTGTGCTTGTGTGTACATTGGGAGGTGGCGGTGAATTGAAATAAAACTGTGCAGATAAATGGGCTTCCTGCGGACCCCCTAGGCTCATTAAAGTGCTACAGTGCCAGGAGACCATTTGTCTCTGAGTGGTGAATACACAGTGGAGGCAGCACAGTGAGGGCACAGCGAGCTGTGTGGTCTCTGTCTCTACTGGGGAGGCAGTGCAGGAGGTGGGAGGTGTTTTTATGTCTGTGTGTGTGTTTGTCGATCTGCGTGTTCACAACTTGCACACACACATCGTCACTCTAATTTTCTCTTCTGAATAATGTGCTTCATTTGAATCCAAGGTCACACTGCTTCTAATAGAGTAGATGCAAATACCTGGAGTCCAGTCAATAGTAACTACAGTAGAGTTAGAGGAATGCAGATTCCAGGGGAGGGAAATTGATTTCTGACTGTAGTCTCTCCTGCACAGACATGGTTTCATGTGGTAAACATCAGTCCCGCCTCAGCGGAGCACATGCTCTCTGTCGTAATCTTTCTGGAAGTAGCCAGAATTTCTTACTGCTGCTGTTGTGGGAAATCCTCATCACTGCAATTTAGTGCTTTTTGTCTCTTCATTTCAGCTCAACTATTCTTAAGAAAAAAGTATATGTCATCATTACACGTGTACTTGTTATAGTGGTGCTGGTAGCCCCCTTTTTTATTTTCTTTGTATTTTAGGACAAAGCCAAGCTAGCTCCCCCTGCATTCATTATCTATGCTAAGCTAAGCTAACCGTCTGCTGGCTGTGACTTCATATTTAACTGGCAGTGTGAGTAATGTCGTTCTTCTCATCTAACCCTCAGCAAGGAAAAGCTTAAACTTATTTCCCTGTTCCTTTTTAATATAGACAAAGAGTTTTCTGATGTTTTTTTACTGGATGTAATAATAGATTCATTGTTTTCTAATATAACAATAATATTAGAACAGCTAGAATGAAATGAAGGAACAAAACAAAACTGTTGAGAAAAGCTGAATTCGAAATCACCAAATGGATTTGGTTCTACATGGATACACTAATAATTTACAAAATGTAAGATCAATTCCCCATATCACTTTTTTTATGAGAATTACTTGTATGTTATGATCAGCACTGACGGCTGTGAAATCGCGCAAGTAACCTTCAATAGTTTGTCCATAATCTGAGAGGTTTTCTTTTGCTAGCAATTCATCTTTAGTGCTCTGGAAAAGAGGTTGGTCAGCCAACGAATCATTTTACAATTTTGCGGGATTACTGCTCTTCTCGAAATCATAACCACATGTTAAATGAAGTACTTTCTAATATGCCAAGTCTGGCATGACAGCTGAAGGACACAATTTAAGTACAGTTGGTTATCATGGCAAAGAGATACTGTTCTTCAACATATTCAGCCTGCTTTGCCCCCCACCCCCCTAAAACACACACACACACACGCACACACACTTCTAATAATAATAGGGTGGGATGCCTGAGGAATGTGTCCAGGCAAGCAAAAACATTCTACCGCCGGTTTGGCAGAAACTGACTGCCGAGTCTTTTAATTTGCCCTCCTACTATTTTCTCCCTTTTCTGCAATCAGGGGTTTGTGTATTTCCATGTTTAGCAGGGGGAGACAAGACAGCGAGCGGCGTCTATTTATTTAGTTTCAGTCAGGGGTTGTTGGTGCATGACTGGGAGACATGCTCGGGATGCAATGCTGACTAAAGCAGACATGGTGCGAGGATTCAGATCAGCTTTAGCCAGGATTCTGTCAATGACCAAACCACAATACAAAATGAGTTCTTGTTTTCTAATAGCAGTAAAAAAAAACAGCAGGGGAAAGATCAGATACTCTCCATTAAGCTGCAATATCAGCACAGATCTCAAATACTATAGTGTGCATGATAGTGCGCTTGACTGTTAAATGTTCAGACATACACTAAAATTGTATTAATAAGGGAATATTAAAAGGACCGAAAATCAACCCTGAATATGTGTTTAGGGCGTGTTCCTGACATGACAGGTCATCTGTTCACCCGTCTTCTAGCCACCAAAGAATTGTTAACACTGCACACATGGAAATGGGTGTAAATGCATGCACGTTATAGAAGAATTCAGGTTTGTGTATAATTCACGTAATTGTGAATTGGTACCATGGTTTTCCTTTCCTGTCTGGTAGAAAGGGGAAATACTTGCTCTGCAGTTGTGTTGTGAAAACATTTCATGCTGCTTTCCTGCCTTTCATTTTCCAGCTTGGTCAAGCAAAATGTATTCTTGTCGGTGCAATTCAATGTGTTTGTATTGGGAGTAGTGCAATTTATGGGGACAGAGCATGTTGTCAGAAAATGACAAATAGCCCAAAATATGCTATTACATTGTCAATTTCCTGTCCAGTCATTGTGTTTTTGAACTGTGGTGAAAATGGGCCAGGACAGTTTAATTTATATGGTCTATTCCTCATCAGGCCACAGGCAGCTTGTATGGGTTTTTTAAGTTTACATTTCAGTTCTGTTTGCAGTACATCCATTCTTTGAGCTGCGCTCCGCTGCACACTTTGACACCTTTGAGCTGGCCTGTCTAAAACGTGTTTGGATTCAGCGTAGAAGGGCACTGTGAGTGTACCTTGATGATTGTTGTTGAGAGAGAGGAGACTATTACCTCTCCACTCACATCCTCCAGGTTTTTGCAATATGGTCTTGGGGCATGAGACCTCTCAACCTTGGAAAGTTTCACAGTGTTGTGGCATGAAGTCATGTTCATTGCATTGCTGACAATGCAATGGCACACTTGTGACCCATAAAATATCAAAGGCAAAGACTTAAGTCAGAAAAATAAATATTATGTATTGTAATATATATATATTTTTTCTTGTTTCCTTACCCAATAATCTTGCGGGCAATTTCATCTTGCAACCCCTTACTGACTCCTGGTTGGGATACAGTGGTATATATAACTACCAAACATCACGTGTCACGGCCAGGCCATTCTTCCCTGCATGTCTTGCGTGTGAGTGTGTGGTATGGGCGTGGCTCCGACCTGGTCTCCTCTCGGCTTCCTCCTGATTACGATTCACCTCACCTGCCCAGTTAACCCAGCTGCCTTCCATCAACTCATCACTCGGCAGTATATTTATCCCGGTTCTTCATCCACTCTTTGCCAGATCGTTGTTGCAACCTCAGTGGTATTTTGCTCGTTCTCGGCCGCGCAGTCTAAGATTCTTATTCGGTTTTCCCTTGTATTTCCCTTGTCCTTCCTGTGCCTGCAGTTTGGATCATCCTCCCGGTTCCCCAGTCTGCCTGCTTTGCCTTGTCCTGCCCGGTTTCCACCATCGCCCTCCTGTCCTCTGATTCCCCGCTGTTCCATGACAGTTTTCCCTTTGTGTCCTCCCGGAAATAAAACCCTTACGTTCATACTCTCTAGTCTGCGTTTGGGTCTGCCACTACACCCCGTGACATCATGTATATTCTGCAAGTTTGGGCAATTGATAATGATTGGTTTACACTATTGTTCCTGCAAAGCATAGTGTTTTTTTTTTTTAAACAATATATCAAACTTTATCTGAAACATGCAAATGATAAGCCTAGCTAAGAAGCCCACTGAACAGCAATGTTTAGCCTAGTTGGCTACCAGGTACATTATCTCTGTCAGTCCTACTTGATGACACTTTTTGTAATTATGTAAAATAAACAACATGGCTCTTTTGGCCTGCTGTATCTTAGACATTTGATGTTTAGTTTGACCTTGTCTCTTTCTAGCAGTTAAGTCAGCAGCCAGAAAATAATCCTTCACCTCTCCACCTGGCTAATTCTCCTTAGCAGGGTGTCTTTACTGGGTCACACCTATCTGCTTAACCTTACATTGCTCACTTTAATCACAACCTAGCATGGTGGCCTTTGCTTGCAGTCCCTGTTCTCAACCCACAGCGGTCCCCAGTCCTATTGCTTTCCCAGCCATTCATCATTCAGACACAAAATAATGCTCTGGGCCTTTCCTGCACTGAGGAATTACTGTATCGGGACTTTTTCCACACAACTGTCTTGCTCAGCAGGCCATATGCTGGCGATAGCGTAAAAGTAGTTGGTTCATTATGATCAATAATCCATTATTAGAGCTAATGTACTTATTATAAGCCTCAGGGTTAGGCCAGGTAACAGAAGAGTAGGGGTGCACGATGGAGCTACAAAGCATGGGGGACATACAATGCTGAATGCCAAACTGACTAAAACTAAATGTTATTTGCTGCAAGAGAGGTTTGAGTAGTTTCTATGGATGTTGTTGTATTATATTATCTTATTATCTTTCTAAAGTCTGAGACAATAACTCTGACGATGTCAGTTTGGTCTTGAGACAAAAAATTGCAGTGACTTGCATTGTGGGAACTGTAGGATCTTGGAGCCTGACCCACACTGGGGACTAAAAGTCAGTGTATCTTGGTCTCTACTTTGATTTATTTTTAAAAGTGTTTCTGTTTTGAGTGCAAAGTCCAATGCTAATTTACTGCAGTGCCTCTTTAAAACAGACTTTGTGTGGAGTATTCCTTTAAGAAGCAAAACTGTACCTTTTATAAAAGCTTGCACTTCTTTGTACTTTGTACCAATTTTTCTTTCTGTATTTGACTGTACATTTGAAGTTTGAACTTGGGGGAGATACTGATGGTACCACAGAGGATTATAGTTTTTTGGCTGTCTGCCAAACTGTGTCCCTGAAACCATTGACAGTCATTATTGTGTAATGAGCTACTGGACTACCATTCTGTGCCCTTGAGAATCACAGTAGGGGCATGATGCTCAGGATGTCCGTGGCGTTAGCCATACCTTGTGGTAAACCTCAACTAAGTCTCAGTGTTCTTGGCTTTTTTGTGGCCCTCCTTGTGTCTTCCTGACGTCAGGCCCAGGCAGACGAGAATACCATCTGTTGTCGTTGTGAGGAAAATCCACTGGGGTCCAGAACATGTCCCTTGCTTCCACTTTGAGGCAGCACAGGTAAAGCAAGTGAACAGGTTAGGTATTAATAAGTATTTGAAGTGTAAACTGGCTGGAAAAAAGGCCTGTGTTGAGAAAGTAAACAACTGGAGGTAGTTGCAGTGTGGGGAAGAATTAATTACAAACTAAAGGCATGAATAGTTTTAAGCAGAAATATGGGAAATGTTGTAGAAAAGTTTCATTTGTCTCCTATTTCCCCTTTACTTGATCCATATGTCCTCTTCTCAGTCAGCAAATGAAAAAGAAAAGAAAGGGAGACAACTTGTTAGGCGTGAGACACACTTTCTCTCCCGTCCCTCATTTCCACGCAAGGCCTGGTCTCTGTTTCTCCTCCCCCCCCTCTCCTTCGTGCTCCAGAGGAATATCTAATGCTGTTGCCCTTGCTGTCTGTATAGATTGTGAATTCCAGTTATGGTGCGTCGAATCATTGGTATGCAGAGTGCAGGGCACTAGTAGCGGATGTGCCGGGCGGAATCGACATGTACAGGTTTATTGAAATACTCTCCTCATTCTCCCGGTAATTGCTCTCGCTCTTGCCTCCGCTCTTCTGCTTCCTTCTTTCTCTCCGTCTCCCGACAATACGTCGCTCAAGTTGTCTCATCTTTTTGCTTGTTCCTTGTTCTTCTTCCTGGTTTGTCTCCCACTATTTAGTACAGCCCTTGTAACTCCCTCCACTACCCCTGTTTCTCCCCTTTTCTTAATCCACTCTGTCTCCCTTACCTTCCTCTGCTGCTTCCTTTCTCCATTTCATCTTCATTAACATTCTCCCCAACCTCACCTCAGCGTTCCTCTTTTGTCACCTGTAAGATTGGAGTGGAGGATAACTCAGATTTCATCATGGCTCTCATGAATAGGTTATGCAGATGTCACTGACACCACTGCACCTCATAAATACACGGCTTATTACCTGCCTCTCCTGCAGCACACATATAAGGCCTTGCGTTCATCTAGCGCTCATAAAGTATATGGAATTCATGCGGTACGTATGGCATTCAGAGTAACACCGCAGCCAATGTATGCAAATCACATCTTCATCACCTGTGCTGCATCCTCGCTCGTCTGTTTGTCTTTGAGAGCAGACGGTATGTAACTGCTGCTTTCAACTCTGCCTCAGCTAAAACAAACATGAGCAGTGTGCTCCGTTCACAGCTGGAATTCTCTGAATCACCTCTGTTGTTGCTGTTGTTCCTTTTCTCTCTTTCATGCATTCCACGGTGCCTTTTCTACTCGAAATGTTTTTACTGCAAATATCTCTCTCGGATTCTCAGTGACTGTCTTTTATTTTCTCAGGGTTTGTCTCCAGTACCCCTCTCTCTCTTTCTGGACTCTTCAGGGTTGTCCCAAAGAGACCTTGTGTATGTGCAAGTTCCAACACCAAAATGTTAGTACAGAGGTGTACATCAAATACCCAGTGTAGTAAATCTTGCTCCAGTGGTGGAGGGGATATAGATTTCATCGTGGGGTGACATCTCAGCCTGGGATGAGTGTGGGTCTGGAGGCAGACCTTGGTTGTCAACAAAGACATAATTAAGAACAGGATTTCCTTCTGCAGACAGGAAGAGGCTGAATATCACCCTGACCAGTTTAACCCCCTAATCAGCTGATGACTGGAAAGAATCCTCCTCTTTATGTCACTATCTCATGTGCCATGTGGGAGCCAGAGATGAGGAAAAAGGAGTGGTGGGGGCAAGAGTACTTTTTCAGGTGGTCGTTGGTGATTTGTCAGCATTAACAGGCTGTACACAGCTTTCCAACGTGACATAAATAATCTCGATTGACGTTGAAATCGCTGTGATGCGTAGCAGCATTGCTGTAGGATAAGAAACTTCACATCATGCAGCAGAGCGAGTGGTCATCTCCAGATGGCTGAAAGCCGAAACGCAGTTTGTCTTGGTTTTGCTCAATGATGCATGAAAGCCACATTGACCACCGGTGAGATCATCTGACCTTGTCTCCCACTGCCCTGTCGGTGTCCATGGCCATATTCTAGGATTTTCCAAAAAAGCAGTGTGTGGTTTGTCACTGTTTATTTTGCCTACCTTTATTAATATTCAATATGTTGGCTCTTGATGTCAAATATGTATTATTATTATTATTATTGAACAAAAACCTGCAGCGTTGTTGAACAATTGGCCGCTATTAAATCGGTGCTGAATATGCACAATATTAGGAACTTCACAACTAAAATGGTTAAGTTTGAAAAATAAAATGCTTCATTTGGGTTTATCAAATCAGTGCATTTCTTCAAAGGTTTCTTCAAATAATGCAATGTGCTGGAGGCATCTACAACTCCACTGCAGGCTCACAAAACATGAACATCCCTTCCAGAGTTTCCATGCATCCCATTGACAGAAGGCTAGAGCACGTCTAGGGCTTCTAGCCATAATCAACCTTTCCGGAGTCTAATAAAAGAAAAGGAATATATTCACATTGTAAATGGGAATTAATGAGGTGGGAAACAAAGGCTGTGGACGGTTGAGCCGGGTGTCGAGAGGGCTGGGAGTCAGTACCGGCGAACAGGATGAAGCTGAAGGAAGGCTACCAGTGAGTATGATGGTTGATGGATAGATGAAGAAAGTGTGTAGAGAGGCGTGGAGAGCGAGCGGAGGGGCTCTATCTGCCTGCTGCCTCTCCCCATAGGAACAGCTGTCTCTCAGTCTGCAACAGATGTAGATTCACAGAGGGGGTCCGACAACTCCCTTGATCTTTCCTGCTTGTCTGTATCTGACAAATAAAGAATATATCTTTGTCAGTTTGGTTTATTTTCCTGTTGAAACAAGACTGATACTACACTCTCTTTTTAATAGCATAATCAAAACATTTTTAAATGCCTCCATACCTGTAATTTCTTATATTTCTATATCTACACTACAGTGGTCCATACTATAGGATACATTCTCTACAGTCCACCATAGCCAGTCTCTATGCGTGCTGTCTAAACTAGCTCCTGTAATGAACAGTTTAAATTTCATCAGTCCAAGCCCTGTCGACTGGTAAGGGATGTTTTCAATTATTTAGTTTCTATTTGTTTACTTCCCTCAGGCTTCCAATGGATAATAGATTGAAGTTGGCTGATAAGGGATTGTCTGCCTGCCTGCTTTGTTTTGATTAGTGGATGTGGAGGGAACTGATTTTAATCAATTGTTTGGTTCATAGAGAATACTCTGAAAAGTTGACTGTATAATATAATAATGCTGTTTAATGTAATAATACTGTATAATTTAATAACCTGGACAAATGTAATACAATTACTCTTTTAAAATATATTGAATTGCTACGGAGCTGGGTGCTTTGAAGGCAATTCAGTAATTGAGAAAGAAACTAATAACCTTTAATCACAGCTTTTTAACCTTATATCAAATATTTTTATTCTTCCAAGTCAGTTAATCAGTAGTCATTATAATTCATATCATCCAGAATGGAACACTCCAGTAGTGCTAATCAGTATTAGTTGTGTAGTGTATCATAGTGGATGTTATATTAATGAACATTAATTATATTTAATTATTCAGGATGCATGTAATATTAATGTATGACATGGTAAAAAAGAAATTATGAAGTTCCTTAAAACAGGCAGAAAATGTAGCCTAATCAAACAAGTATTTACATTAAATGGAGACTTCACCGATTTTACAAGTCAATATATTTTTATTTGTAATGTGGATTACAACACCCTGAGGAACCAGATGCATTATGTCTTTTGTGGCTCTGGAGGAGGTTGTTCAAGAGAAAATGTCTCAAGTGACATCACTTGGGTATTTCAGCTTGTGATTGGAGACAAAATGTTAAAGAGCAGACCAAGTGATAAATTGGATACACAGTTTGAAAAATTAACCAGACTGGGAGGGACGAACAAAAGAGGCCTAACTGAAATTTTGCATGATGGGAAGTGTAGCATCTGCAGTTTTGAAAAGTGTGACCCGAATAAGGGACTAAATGTCAGGTTGTCTCAACTCGCTGCTTCACATTTCACCATTATTTCTTAAGTCCCCCATCTTTATGGAAGTGCTGTACAAAAGTATTTATTAGTTGATATGTGTTGCCATCAATAATTATTACAATAATTAAGTTAATGTTTAATGTTTGATTTGGATGAGACACACTTATAGTGAAATATAAAAATCCATACTGCATTTTAACTCTTCGTATTTATTGGACATATGTTAGCTTTCACAACCATGTCTCCTGTAAAATTGTTCCCATGCAACTTAATTGCTTTCTCAATTATGTTATGTTAACGTTGTAAATTTGACAAAATGACTTGCACAGAGTTATTTTCATGCAACACAATTACTTGGTTAGGTTTATTAAAACATCACATTTTGGCTCAAAATAAGTATGTTTGTTACGCTATTTAAGTTACGTAGGTAAAATAGAATAAGGCAATGTTTACTTATGGTTTCACATGCGACTCCAACAGCCGTCCCCTGGTTGAAAGTCCTGCGTTGACCCAGTCATCCATCCTGACCTCCCCACGCAGACTTCCACGGACTATGATTGGAAACGTATTTGTGTTACGTCAAAAACAAAGATAATCCGGGAGAAAATAAGTCTCCCTTCAAATGTTATTGACGCAGTTTTGTAGTATGGGAACTACATTTTTATGAGACCATGCTGGCTTTCAAGACCACAGATCCTTTAGCAAATCTATCTTCACGTTGTCCAGGGAAACATTGTTCCAGATTTTATTTTTTAAATGACTATATCAAATATATCAGGCTGAATTAAATGGAAATCTCGACAAAAACAATTCAGCAAAATATTCAGAATTATCTTTTTCCCATCCCAGTTCCCTCAGCATAAGTGTGTCATAGCTTCTTCAGTGAAACACAATGTAATGTTGCAAAACAGCATTTGATCTTGCTCTGAAACTACTTAAGGAGACATTTGACAGAAATATCACAAACGTTAGGTTTCAGGTGGTGAAATGAAATGCTGTAAGTTGTAGTTCGCTGAAATTCTTATGTACTGATTATTGGCCCTTCCTGCATTCTGAGATCCAAGACCTTTTGTACAAAAGTGTCAAGTCCCACATGTTTCACTGCTGATGTACTAACCTAGTTTCAACTGCAGTAAGTTCTCTTCACTTTCTGGCCCCATTTGGGGTTTGTTTAAAGAACAGTGTGAGTGTTTCTGTGTGCGTGTGATTGTGTGTGTTGCATGCAAGCATTCGTGCTAGTGCGATTGCGTGTGTGTTTTCTTCCATTGTAGCAAATTATCTTCTTCATTAATTTCGACACACAAGGAAATTGGCCTGTTCTCTGCTTGAGGCTACATCTAAATTAGAGCGATTGGGGTAATCCAGAGATTTCAAGGGCTTGAGAGACTAAACCTATTCTAGGCTCACATAGTAAAATAAAAAAAGATTGACATTTCTGAGGTGGTTATCAGCCTGCCTGTGCATTCAGTGCATCTGGTGTCGCTTATATTTTCAGTATCTCTGTATGTCTGTGTCGTATCGATGAGTGTTGGATCAAGGTTGAAAGGTTTGTTCACATCCTCAGCTTTGCGCCATCATTCCTCTCCTCATCTCTTTTTTTCATTTTCCCATCTGTCATCCTTTCCCTTGTTCGGCTCGCCTATGTTTGTCTATTGTGTGGGTTGTGGAGGTGGGAGGGGGGGATGGGGGGGGAGAGACTAACTCTCTGGAGAGTCGGCGGCCGATTCAAAACACAAGACATTTGACTTGACTGACATTTGTGAGAGGCTGTGCGCTCAGATACTTGACTGTTGAACTGCCCACCCAGAGGCCTGTCTGAGCAGCAGCAGTCAGCCCAGACACAATGGAGCATGGGAAAGCAGGAGGAGAGAAAAGGAAGAGGAGGAGGAGGTTAACAGCTGAGACAGCCATGTACTGTGCAGCATACTGCCCTATGGGAGGTCTATTGAGTGAAAGCTCACTGTGCTCCAGTGGTTTGCTGTACAGGTCGGTATTGTGCTGAGGACAAGCACTGCGTTGCATGTGGATTAGATTCTCTTTCATTTTATTTACTTACTTCTTGTGCGGTTCTTGCTTTTTGACTTCAGAAACCCCTCAGTTGTGTAAATCTTAAAGTATGCAGCCTGTACTTTTATTCTAATCCCATCCCAGTTCAATCTAACAGCTCTGAGGTTGTCTACAGTGCAAATTGTGCTGCAATTTGTCCCAGTTACAAAATCAGGTGTGTTTCCTGGGGTGTTTCACCACTTCCCTGACTTGTTCCAAATTATGTTCGTTTTGACCAACCAGCTCACAGATTTCATGGGAGTTTAGCATCAGAGCTATTCAAACATAGTAATAAGAGACTAGTAGTTCTGTACTGTGCCGTTGCATCACCACACCGGGTCGTATGCCATTGACCATTAACATGTTTTTGGTTGTGACAAGAACCCGCCACAACACTGCTTTAGGTCAAAGGATAATCACTAATGTGTCTCTAATACAGATATCATCTGCGAAATTCAGTCTAGGTCCCTTGTCAGATGTCATTTTGGACTCCTGTCAACTTTCAAAATAGCAAAAATGGCTCAAAAAACAATCCGGTGCAAAGAGATGACATTTAAACAGACCGATCTCTTTCTGCATAAGACATGGTTGGTTTGCTTTAATGGTCAAATTACATGGACATCAACCAGGAGAAGCTCATTGAGATGGCGTGTGGCCAGCCAGCACAGCATGAAGCCAATCTTACCACCCTGACTGACTTATCTCTGCAAAGTTAATCAATAATTAACTCTAGGACATGCTGTGATGTGGACGGTAATGGCCTTTAGTAAGATAACACCTTGCTATCACTCTGTTTACCTTCTCTAATGGTGTAATGTGCACATACACAGACCAAAACTGGCATCCTTGAATTTTTGCATGACTTTTTCCTTTTTCCTCTTTCTGTTTCAGCAACTTTGACCTATTCTTCGTTGCTATGAAGCATCGATCGTATTGTAGCGGGGGTCTGAAATGTTCACATAAGCTTAAGACATTTCCACGACCTGTGGGGGAGCATGTAATTCCTCAGATAAAGCAAAAGCATGAAAATCACCAGAACTGCAGGTTTTTACATAATAGTCATGTGTATCTGCCTCTGCTGTTAACACAGTGTGTGTGTGTGTGTGTGTGTGTGTGTGTGTGTGTGTGTGTGTGTGTGTGTGTGTGTGTGTGTGTGTGTATGTGTGACTTTACTTCACACCCTGGACCCTTCTCAATAATTCAGGGAAGCTTTTTTAGCTAAATAAATCCCTGGTTGTAGCGATGCTAAAAGTGTAGCACAGTTGACCTTCTGCATTGCGGTCACATACACTTATCACCATGACGTTAAAACCAGTAGTACACATATGGCCATGTGCTTGTGTATAAGTAAAGTTCAGATCCCATGATCTGATACTGTAGGTCTCATGAAGGAGATCACACGAACTCAAATAATATTCTCTGTTAACGGTTGACGTTGCTTCACTTTTCCCACAGAGACCTCTGAAGTTTAAACCAGTCATAACTAATAGATTTTAGTTCTGTTGCCAAGTCAGTGTAAGCGTCAGTTTCCAGAGCCATTCTTAACACACAGAAGTATTCTGGCTCGAGCTGCGGCAGACAGCGAGATGAAAAGATTGTACCTGGTTGTCATCATCTATCAATAGCAAATAGATGTCTCTGAGCTATCGTTCTTTCAAGTGCTGAGGCAAACTGGTGAGCGCAGAAGATGTGGAACAACAGTTGATGAAACAAATCAGCTTATCGCTCGATAACTGTGATGTATTTCCCACTGGAGATTCCTTTTTCTTCTCTCTGTCATTCTCTGCTTCTCTCCTGTCTCGTCCCATATTCACAACTGAATCTAGGTTACATCACTTTTCGAGATTGTACCAAGCGTCGTTTTGCTCTGTGTCTTCATTTTCTGTCCTTTACTTTAAGATTTTATGCAAATTTGGATGTTAGCTTTAATCGCATTAGTAACGATCCAAAGTATGTTAATAAATTCAGGAGCTGTAGCTCTTTCGAACTGGTTTGTTTTCTCTTCAGAAAGATTGATGTTAAACTGTGTGGGCATTTGGCAGCGGCCCTTTGTTGTCTCTGAAACCGTTTAAATTAAAAACTATAATTAATGTGACCTTACTGAGAAAAAAAACAAAAAACTCAGCAAGCATATTGGTCTAAACAGATGCATTATTAATACAGCTTATAAGACATTCCGCCTCTGACGAACTGGCTGTTTTCAAAACAAGCCGCTGAGGGACCTGAGTGGGAATCCAAAGATGTAAAGAAACGTGGGGCAGCTCCCTCAAGCTGTCAGTTGTTCAGCTCTACCTTTTGAGTCGAAAACATTGTTATGGTAATAAAGAAAGAGGTATGTTGCTGCACACCTTCAGAGCAGAATAATTATTTTAGTTTATCCACACTGTGTTGTGTTGCATGTTTCCTCTAAACGAAATGTGTCACACCATAAATATTATATTCAAGGGAAAAGGGATTGGCACAAGAACCACCAAAGCCTTTGGCTCCAATTTCTGCGTTCATGGTGAGCATTTCTGTCCCTCTTGTTTTGTTGACGTTCGTCTTTACCTCAAGAGAATTGCCGAGCTGCTCATTAGAAATGGCCTTTCTTTCCTACTGGTGTCCCAGCACTCCTAACCCACGGCCGCCTTGTTGTTCAAGCTGAGCTACCCTCAGCTAACCATCCCACCGGGAACAGTCAGGGGCCACTCGCAACAGCACCAGGCACATGAAATGATGAGAGAGTTGAACAATGTTTTGGCTAACTCAATCGAGGAATCGATATCACACATTCGTGCTGTATTGTGTGGACTTTGCGGCAGCACAGGTGAGCCTATCACAGAGCCAATATACCTGGATGGTTGATTTGCTCACATATATTCACTTTGAGATTTGTAAGAAATTCTACTACTTCTGCATGCATTTCATCATCAGCACTTAATGAGGATTACACTTGATATAGCCTGGTCAAATCCACAAATTCAAAATCTACGTCTTTTATAGGCTGGCATGAGTGCATGTGTAAATGAACAAGAGAATACAATCTATAATCACTATAATCTCTAAACTATGCTAACGCTAAGTCTTTCGAAGTCTTTTTAATCAGCGCAGCTGCAAGTTGAAGTGTATTCTCAAAATAGCTCAAATAATGGGACGCTATTCATTCCATGTGTCAGACTGATTCTTGAACAGATATTAAAGTAAACAAGTTCAAAGTAGTAATATAGGAAGTGCTAAACTGTCGGGCTGAATAAAAAGATTTGACAAAGAAATGTATTGAATTTTCAGTCTTCAAATTGTATCCCATTGTCAATGTTTTCTTCTCCCTGTTCTACCCTGCAGTTTAAAGGTGCTGCCATTGTATCCTTTCAGATGAGCAGCACAAATGGCAATTACAGCAAATGTGAGCGGTATCATTTGCATGTAAATTGCCTTTTTATTTCTCCAATGTCACTTTTCAACCTAACCCCAACCCTGAATTTTGTGTTTGTTTTTTTGCCTATTAGCCTGTGCCTCTGTGGGACCAACTGATATGCAGCTTTTTATTTTTAAACACTGGCATGTATTAGTAAAAAAGTGGCAATGTTTTGCAACAGGATATTATTAGTTGGGGTCATACAGTGGGGATTATCAGTTTAAAGGGCAACTTTGTCTGTGTTTTTTATTATCAGTCACTCCATTTAACTAGGAAGATAAGGAAATGTACACCTCATGTCCATGTAAAGATGAATCCGACGACCGCTTTGTGTGTTCTTCCATCGGGTGGCGCTGTGATTACTGCAGTGGAAAGTCGTAGTGACTCCGCTGTCTGCTAACAGTATTATCTGGTGACTTCCAGCAGAACTTGTTCGTGGTTATGTCTAGTCACTTACGAAAATTGTTGGCGTAGATATTAACCACAGATGGGTATCTATCTAAAATTGCTGAAAGTCAAATTGAAGGCTTTTTACAAGGACACGTACATGTTCTGTTCATGTTGTCAACAGCTGGCGTCACTACGAGCAACCACAACACGGTCAGCAGACACTTGCAAGTAGAACATGTTCTATTTGTGATACCGACCGCATGATGTTTACTTTGTGGTCATTAGGTTGCCCTAGTTATTTCACAATTTGTTTATTCTGTAGGACCACCGCAGCCCCTAGACAGTGTCTTACATCGTTAGCCAAGCCGTCTTAATTTAGCTGACCTTACTTATTTTACCATGTTAGGGTAAGTTCGGCAGCGGGGAACTGCACATGTTCAAATCCTAGACGTTGTTGTCAAAAGTACCATTTCAATAGAAAGTCAAGGGGAAAAGTAGAGACTTGTACACTTCTTAGCAAAACGTGCATTCTAATGTGCGCGTTATGTAGAGAGACACCATCGCGGTAATGGAGACTTGTTTACTTCCTGTACTACCCCGGATTCGTGTGTATGACAGGGGCTCTAATCTGAAGCCGAGTTTCCAGACATTCCAGACAAATGGACACAAGCTCGGGTAATTTTACTGTGCGTGGCTCAAGATGATATTGCTTGCAACCTGATCCTAGCTGACACATAAAGTATACCCATTACAGGTGTGTTTATTCACATATGGCTGTCTACAAGAAGACTGGACTTGAACTAGCTCTCGTAGGCAATGCATTTTATTACATGAAGAAACTATGCAATTTACCACAGAAGAAAATAGAGGATAATGGAGGAAATCTAACAGAGTAAATAATAAATTGAAGATGTGTAGAGATACCAAACGAAGTGAAATCCAGAGCAGATAAGGACATCTTGGTTCTCTTCTATTCTATCATAGAGAGCACCCTAACATGTATGTCTTATTGCCCGATGCCTTTCATTGTGTATTAAAGAAATAAACTAAATGCATGAGATAGTTAATATGTAACAAAATGGTATTATGTTGAGTCTCGAGAGATAAGTAAATAACTGGCCATTCTTGCTAGTGAGAACTCAGCAGCACTTTCTTCTTAGTACATTGTGTGTTTTGTCTGACTGTTTTCACCGAGCCAGTTGGTTTAAAAGACACTAGCCTGTTCCTTCAAAGTGTGAAACATCATAGCAGAGTCTGGGTGGGTGGGTGGTGGTTGCACCTAATTGTTGTTTTATTAAGCTGAGCCCATTTTCAATTTTTCTGTAATATGGCATATCTGTTGTGTTTGCTGTTATTGCAATGTTGGTTATTAGTTTAATGTCATGTTGGTCTCACATTTGCTGTTTTTATTGTTGCATTATTGTGTTTGTCGGATGATTGCATGAGACAAAGGATGAATTCCTGAGAGATCAATGGAGTAAATTTAGGTAGTAACTAATTCATTATTTGTTTAGAAGCATGTGCCGAAAAAAATGTAATTTTAAGGCAGTTGATATTAATCAAACCTGGAATAAGCCTTCAGTAAAGATACAGACATTGCAAAAGTGAAATGTTAACAGGTTTATTTTGCATGAACAATTTTAGTACTCCTGGAATACCAATACATGTATTTGCAGTTGGCATTAAACACATTCCTCTAAATCTGCAGAATACATAAATTTTCTTTCTTTAATCTGCCCTCAAGAGACGAGGATTTTCTCCTGTGTGACTCTGCATATCTTAGCCACCTCCACATGAAGCCAGTTATTTGCTGTAAATAGCCAGCCCTCTACAGGGAATGCTTTATGGCATGTGGCTGCAGTACTTAACGGTCCGCTCTTCAATCTATCCGTGTGTCTCCAAAATGTTTTCTTGTTCTTGCTTTACACTTCCAAATATTAGATTAAAAGATATTATTCCGTAAAAAATAAAACTTAACAACTATACATCATATTTATCATTGCTTATTTGAAGTAATGGTTTTCTCAACTCCACTGTGTACATGCAGATGAACGGCCACGCTACCAGCCTTCGAGATCCCCGCTCGCCCTCCTGCAAAACTCCAACGTTCGTTTCAAGTCACACAGTGGACTTTCATCTGCTCATTTACTGCGAGTCTAGTAAATGACTTACTTGTTTTGCTCTGAAAAGTATTTGCAAAGTGCAAACTTTTCATTACTCACATTTCATCCTGCTCTGCCCACATACACGCTGCATTGACGTTCAAACATTTCACCCTCTCAGCTGTAATTGTACCAAAGATCACAGCTTCACATCGGTGCATAACCAGCCACCACCAACGCTTGTACTCCACATGCTGCACTCAAACGCCCTGACGTTTAAACAGCCTGTTACAAAACACAGCTGCAGCAGTAGAAGCAATCCCAGCAGGTAGACAGCTTAGACATAAAAAAGAAAACAGGCGTTGGGGATGTGCAGTGCTCTTGGCAATGTTACAGCATCTGGAATGGGACCAATACTGACTTTTTGAATGCAAAGGGAGAAACAACAATGCAGAGAGGCAGAGGAGTATGAAATTGTTTGAGTGAAAACATTTCCTAATACTCCTGACAAGAACATTTGTTTTCGTATCTGGCATGTGGAATGTGTTGCCCTCAGCAAGTGTCCTTGTTTGTGCCGAAGATGTTCAGTGACTGTATGGACTTAAAGCAAATTAATTTGGAGCTCTTCAACTTTGTGTCCCTCTTTGAGAGGAGAAATTGTGTTTACAGTTGAAGTTTTTAACTTGAAGATCCCTTGAAATATTAACAACCCCCCCCCCCCCCTCTCCACAAAGAAGCACACAATAGTTAGTGTTAGACTGTAACCACGAAGAATATCTGCATGGCAATCACAACACAAACGCAAGCCTCTTATATCAATGCATGTGACACCCCTGCAGCAAAACATTTGTTCATGCATTTAAATAGGAGTATTATTATAATGATGGATACGTTCTACTTATAGATTCTGCTAGTCTGCCAGTCTGTTAACTCTTCCGCATGCCACTGAACATTACTCTGTAATTGGTTTGAGGGTGTCGACGGCCCCGTAGAGAAAATGTGCTCAAACATTTGACCCCTCGCTGTTCACTCGCTGTTGTAGTTCCCACTGATTCCACCATCAATCTCCTATTCATGCCGGCACTTTTACAGATGAACCATTACGGATGTCAAGATGTGGAAATTTCACATTGCAGTGTGTTGTGAAATGTCAGTATTAAAACTGGCTCTGAAGCAGAAGAGGGAGATGCACCTTGGAAGACCTCTGTGTGGTTTCTCAGGAGGCTGAATGAGAAAAAGAGCTTGTGAGAAAAAGAGCTTGTGAGAAAAGTCAACCTACTCAGCTTAAAAAAAAAAATGTTTTTCTACACTCTAGGGATGGCCATTCATGTTCCCGAGAGGGTAAATCCTAATGACTTTGTGTTTAGTGCTAATCAACAAATGTTAGCACGCAAACACACATAATTAAAATTATGCAAGCAGCAAACCCATGCTTCACAGAACTGATAATGTGGTTTTAGACTTCGTAGTTCGATTCGTTTGGTCCAGACTAAAGGGAAAAAATGACACATTGTTGCATTTTAGCTCTGGGCCAGTTCCTGTTCGCGCTGACATTTTACAAACCAAGAGGAAACATGAAGTTATACAAACTGACAGTGACTGACAGAAGATTATGAAGCACTTTAATGCTTCTGATGTGTATGTTTATGTTCGTTGGTGTCACAAAGAGCTCAAGAATAAATAACTGATTATATGCTATATGCTCTAGCCTATATTATGAATAATGACTATGTAGGCACAGGAGTGTACAAAAGACCTTTTGTGGACTCCCAGATGACCGGGGAGTGCACGGACACGTGCATGAGGCACCACACTCAGCCCAGGCAGCTTTACCACTTCATTCTCTTTAATGCCGGTAGATGTGGTAGAAACAGGCTTTTACCATGGGATCGCAGTCACACACTTTTTAATGGACTTAATAAACTGACAAAGTACAGAGTTGGTTACCATCACAAGAGTTTTACAGCTTTTTACCTTTTAATCAGGGTAAATACCCACGCTGACGTGCATGTTTTACCATGGTTACCAAATGATTTGGATAAATGGGTTACTCAACCTTGTACAAAACAAGTATAAGATTGCTTCCTGAACAGATTTGAAATTAGCAGATGGATTTATTAGTAATTTAGCTATTAAAATCATGCTAAAACCATTTATCTTCTATCAAAATCCCGGAATTGGTTCATTTCCTTTCACACCACAAACAAACCTCATCAGAGTCCGCTTGGGAACAGACCTACACCCACCTTTTCAAATGGTCTCGGTTTGGTTGTTTGGTCCACGCCGGGGTTTGGTTGACATTTGTCACCCCACCCCAAACAAACCATACTTACTGGGCAAATGACGTGAGTTTGTTTTAACTGACCCAAACACGTCGGGAGTGAAAGCACCAATAGTGTTGATAACAAATCTTTCAAAGTGGAAACTGAGTTGTTAGTTTTAGAAAAATCATACACGTATCAGTGCTACAGGCAAATACAGTATTTGAAGAAGCATAACTAGGATCTAGTTATGGATGAATTTAGTCTTGCATGGCCTCTTTGTAGCGGTTCTAATATGTCGACCAAAACACATTTTACCTTACTAGCAAGGACAGACGAGGCTTACATGCCACCACAGCTGAATGTCGGCTGATACAAACAGACAGTAATTGCAGGGCAGACCGCTTATTCTGTCAACCCCTCATTCATCCCTCAGCCATACCTTGATGTTCACTTTTTGTGCTGCTTTTACACCCACAAGTCTCCTGCGGTCATGACCTCTCCTGGGTATGGTATATTTCTGTAGGCTTGTCTCTTAAGATTCTGTATTTCATATCTCAGGGATGTTCCAATGGTCTGGTTTCCCTGGGGCATTTAATGTACCTTTCTGAGTGCTCAGTATTCTGTGTGGATTCATAAGGGGACCAGAAGCTGTTATTGCCAAACCCAACTGTATTTCCATATAGCTACAATAGTGAAGAGTGTGCTGGAGCAAATCACTTTGGTATCTAAGGAATGTTCTCATCATTTAACACTTGAGTTTCCTAACAAACCAGTTTCCAATAATGTGTGTTCCATAAAATAGAATAAAGTACCTCAGAAGCAGCTTCTGATCTGCCCAAACAAGCTTCAGAAATCAAACGGAGAACAGTCTTGATGAGATCAAACGACATCTGTCAGACCTTTATGGACCAGTCTGAAAATGTGCTGTTGGAAGTTAAGATTGGGTGTATGTGTGTGTGTGTGTGTGTACATGCACAAGTGGTAGTGCGTGAGCCTTTTTGAGGTGTATGCTGTAAGGTGAGACTTTCAGGTCCCGGGGGTTCTGTGCAGTACATCAAATGTAGTCGAGCCATTTCTACACTTAATTGAAGGAGCTTACTTGAGCAGAAAATTGAATACAAAACACTTAAGTCATCAGACTCATACATTATCTTTAGAGAGCAGAGGGGGGTGTTTGCAACAGAGTGACTTCTGCAGAGATGTGAACGAGATTATAGCAGAGGTCCTTTGAAGGATGTTCTTATGGCATCTTCAACAGACAAAAGCAATTTTATTACTTGCTTATGCTAAATCGTTCTGGTGTACGCCCTGAAAAATAGTCCACCACTTTCTCTCCTGCTGTGTCTTTAATAAATACGCTGACCAGAATACTCACTATTTAAATGCGTTTTCTCACATCTAACCAAAATCCCTTGTGCGTGATCATAGCATCTCACATTGTCTCCACACTGTGAGCTTTATACATGCCGTGTTTAGCTTTATCTCAAATCCAGTCTTCCTTTTCTTTGGATTCAGTTTCCTGTAAATTCAATATTTTCTTCTTCCTCTGGAGCTGAAAGCAAACTTCCCTCAACAGTGCCAGAACTTCTCCTCAGTAATTTATTCCAATACAGCTCATGTACAATTTCAATGAAGTGAATTATTTGATAAAATATGTATCTCGGGTCAACTAGAGCACAGTAGAATGGATCTCATCGGTCATCAAGTCTTTTATTTACAGTTTTTATATAAGCATTGGAGAGATATTGTTTCTCAAAATATTGAAGTAATTTGCCGATGAGGTCTCTTGTATTGGTCATTAAATAATTTGGTTGCTTGGTTGGGTGGACCCGAGAAACAGCTCAATGACTGTGTATCTGATAGTCCTCCCCACAGATATGAGATCATTATGAGCAATCAATATCCTGTATCAGGTCAATGTGGACAAAATAACAGAAACACCTCCCAATGTAATACAGTCCAATGTGATAACACAAATACAAGTGATGAATCATCACCTTTCAGACACCATCGAAAGAAAAACTGAAGGTTATAAAGATATGAAGAGTTTACAGGTGTTGATTATATTGCATCCATCTCCAGTATTGTCATATATCAGGAAATATCATTCTGAAAACTCAACAAAATGTTTATATTTTTGATGTATATTATCTTTATTTATATATACTTTTCACATAAAATTCCCTCTATATGAGAAGGGCAAAATATAAAATGTGATGTCCAAGTCTGCGCTGTTGACTTTAAAGGGAAATATTGGACTTGACATTGGAAGAGAGACTCTTCATGCTCAAGACGTGTCTGAAAATATCATCCAAGTGACCTCATATTTCTTTCTTGAGCATTTTTTCCTCATTTAATATGAAGTTAAATGTTAGCAGTGTATCATAACAGATGAGGTGATCTTCCTGAGGCCGAGCTCATAGTCAGACATCGAATCACATCTGATTGATGTGTCGTGCACTTGTTGGGAAATCGTTTGAGTTATGATGGCATCCTCATCCACAGCCATCATTGTCACCAATAATGACCCTAATGAAAAATGGACCTCTATTATTTCCATCTGTCTTCTCTGCGGCACTGCGGAGATTAATACAGCCATTGAACCTCGTGTTCGATAACCCATTTACTTTTCACTTTGCTTTTCGTATATCATGGATCTGTGGCAGTAAAGTAAGGTTTATATATTCTAAGATGGTAGTGATTTCAATAAATCATTTTAATTATGCACATTTTCAGTTATTGTCATCCAGCAATCATCTTTAAGCCACATTTCGCTCTGATCTGCTTTCCAACTAATACATTATAACATTACATAGACCCTGAGGATCTAGTGGATAGGTCAAATGCTCAGAGCTCTATTCATTAATATAACATGTTAACAAACCTGGGCATGCAGCCATCATCTTCCCGTCCATTTGAGACTAGATTTATTGCAGTGAGACTCTGTGGCCGCTGTGTCTAATTGCTCTTTTGTCTCCAGTCCTCCTGAGGTACAGACACTGGGAAAGGGTGGACCCGCAGCTTAGTTACAAATCCTCTATTTTATGCGTAGTGTCTTCTTCTCCCGGCTCCAAATACCAAATGTACAGTGTTAACACTCTATTAACTTCACATTTCTCTATTTTATTTCAATTCTAAAAAATATTTTAATGTCCAATTTTTCAGTTGTGGTTTTTTTGTATCCTTTTTGTGGAGTGTAAAAGAAAAAAGAATAAAAAATTCCTGATATAGCAAGTCAATATGGGGTGAGTCTGCTCTATGTATGTCTATCAGATACGAAATAAAGTTAACTCCTTTTTATAAAGAAACCATCAATCATTAACAGGACGTTTCTGTCAGTTATTTCCTCTAAATTAAAAAAAAAAAAAAAAACTGCTTCACATATCTGCATAATGATTCATTCATTTTCAATCACCTTGTTTTAATTAAGAAGGAAACGAGGTCTGTGGGAAAAAAAAGAGCAAATCTTTATTAATTGGGCTTTCTGCACCACTGCTTTGCTGAGGGAATTGTTATAAAACATTCTCTGAAGTCACATGACAGTTCATTTATCATCAGCTGGAAACCTTCCCTTTAGCGCATACAGCTCCACGCACACGCACTTGCACATGCACACGCACACGCACACGCACGCACACACACACACACACACACACACACACACACACACACACACACTGTCATACTGAAATCAGTTCTCAAGTCCTTTTCTTGCTGGGATACGTTTTCCCATCTCTATTGCCTTGTCTTTTATTGTCTCGCAGGACTTGATTACATGTCTGGTGCAATTCATCCATCCTCAGCAATGAAACAATCTTACAGAGATCTTCTGAACCTTCAGTTTAGCAGTCATCTCTCAGCAAGTCGCCAAGTTTGCCAGTTAAACCTCATGCCTCTGGGTGTCATTTTTCTTTGAGGTTAGTCGTAGATCATGAGGTGATGTGGCTGGCTGGGATTGCCTTTAGCCAATATCTCCTGTCAGAGATCCTCAAGCCTGTCTCTAGCCAGACCCTGACCCCTCTATATTATCCTTATATCTGTAATTAAAGGCAGCTTAGGAGAGGAGCGATAGGAGGCATTCATATTTTATCAGTGGGCCAACAGGCACACTAACTAATTTACAGCTCTTTTTATCGCCAGTCTCAACATCAACAGGTGTGTAAGGGGTCTCTGGAGGTTGTTGTGTGTTTAGTTCTATGTGTGTGAGAGAGAGAGAGAGAGAGAGAGAAAAGAGATGGAAATGAGAAGAGAGTGAATATTCTAAATGTTAGAGTATCAAGGCTAAAATATTTTGCGCGTGTACCACTGTATTTTTAATTATGCGTAACCATTAACTGACCGTGTAAAAAGGCTTGCCAGAGTTTCAGCACAAGTACGCAATTGTGAAAGAGAAATATGCCACACATTTATGCATTATATCACTACTCACAGTTGCATGTCTCAAACTGCCAGTGGCCAAGTGTCAAAAATTTGCATACATACATAATCCACTTATGCTGCTGTGCTCGGTCAGCGCATGGCCGTCCATACTAATTACATGGACTCTGGTTCAACGTGGTGGCATATCAGTGCAGCTGACTGGGTATTAAGTGGCGGGTCCTGTGGGCATGTCGATGCCCTTTGAGCCACCAAATCTCTCCTACAACAAACTCTGCTGCTGCAAAGTCAGGTCACAGGTTAGCTGGGTCTTATTAAAGTACTGCCAAAGGCAATAACAGGAGTCATATTGCCTGATAATTCTCTCTTTGGTAAAGCCTGGGTTTCCATGATAACAGCTTAAGACGACAAAGCAGCAGCTTGGTTTCTTAGGTTACTTGGTTTGTGGGAATCATCGGATTTTGGCATTTTTTCTGTTCCACCGTGACTTCTGTTTTTAACACAGTTCAACACAAACAAGCTCAGTGCAAACACATAATGTTTGAAGACAGTCTGACCTATTTAGAGAAAATGTACGTATTAACTGGTATGAAGTTTCTGTGTTTTGCCGAAATGTTTTCAGCTCATTAGCCTGCCATGTGGGTTTTTAATTCTCGGCAAAATAAACACACTACATTTTAACTGCTGGTTTGCACCAAGAGTAATTTTAATTAGCAATGTCTTTATTGTAGTGGGTCTCAGCACTTGCACTGCACAAACTATCTCTTTTATGTGCCTCCTGTTTTGTTCCTTGGGAAAGGTTTGCAAGCTATTAATGTATACTGCCAATTTATAATCAGGTTGTGAGGGGATAAAACGGATGCCAAAGAGCAGAGTCGATGAGGAAAAAACAAAGATCTGTATCACTGTTGTGCAGATATTTCTTTTCTGTTTCAAATAGCCAAGGCTGCAAGGCTCCCTCCAGCTCTGTTCTGGAGCTGAAAATGTAGTGTGTTGCAGGAGGAAAGGTTGATTTGAAATGAAGTCTGGGCTCCACTGAAGGTAATCACCACTACTGTCTGATCAGAGATCTGTGCATCAGCTCCCGCAACTCTTCTTGAACAAAACCCCAGGAAAAGTTGAGACGGTAGCTCCTACTGCAACTCAAAGTAGTGCTTTGATTGATGGCATCCCTTTTATTGTGGAAATGCTAACACAGACATCTGACCACACCTTTACAGACAGATTATAGGTGGTGATTGACAGGTGTCTGTGGCTGATATGCTTAGACATGCAATCCTTGCATTAACCCCGAACTGCCACCCGTCTCTCCCTGTGGGTTTGGGGATGTTTAGGTTGATATTGAGCTGCCAGCGGAGTGGCAGCTGGTCCTGACGTGCTTGCTTCACCTCTGGTCTCTGTAGAGTGCAGCCCAGCCAGCCGCTCGTAATTAAAGCGCATGAAGACAGATCAAGCTCTTTCCGTCTCTCTCTCTACTGAAGATACCAGAATGTTAAAAAAGAATCCACTAGATGCCCCAGACCACCGACCGCCAAGGAAAGCTCCTTTATTTTTAAGGCTGCAAAAATAAGTGGCTCAGCTTTTGCCTTTAATTGCATCCCAAGACAATAAACAATGTGCATTTTCACTGATTTTTATGTTCACCACAAAACTACTCATCATAATAATTGCCCCCAAAGTTTTTCTCTTACTCCCCAATTTGTTCTCGTGTTTTCATGTTCAATTCTGAGAAACTGTTTTCATGGTGAATTTATTTTTCATGTGAAGCTTATGTTATCCAGGAATATTGGGATACCACCTACTCTTCTTGTTTAAGCCAAATGTGATATCCAGCAATCATCAGCTCACTCCAGGATTGTTTCCTGTGGTCTTGGCTGTTGCTGAAGAATCATCTCCAGCCAACCCTTAAATCTGCAACGGAAAGAGAGGGAAAAAAAAAGAGTGGAAGATTTTGACAGGGCAAAATCCAATTATACATCCGCCCTCTGTGCATTAAAAAATGTTACTGTGTCACAATACATTTATCGTTGCCATTTAAAGTTTTATACACAATAATTTCATATACGTATACATTTCAAATACACACATTTGTACCTATTGGTGCCTTGGCAACATGACAATTTGACAATAAATTCCTGCAGGAAGCAGTGGGCTACTGTAAAGCCCCCAGGGAGCAACTTGGGGTTCAGTTTCTCGTGCAAGGACACTTTGACATGGGGACCGTAGGAGCCGGGGATCAAACTGCCAACCCTAAGGTTAAAAGAAGACCTGCTCTACCCACTGAGCCAAAGGTGCCCCTACAGCTGACATGTTTAACCGTCTCTACCACAAAAGCACAATGAATTCAAAGCGTGAACTGTGATTTGTGTTTTCCATATCACCTTGGCTGTATTGCTGGCAGTAGAGTCTACATATCTATCAGGGCCTGACAGATATCCTAAACTTAGAAACCAACATCCGTGACCTTTGTGGTGCCTCAGCATTTAGATGGACAGAAGCCATTCTCTGCTTCAAAGGATTTTAAAATTGAGGTCTTGAAAGGTGCAATGCAGACGACTGAAGCCAAGGAGACCTTACATTTTCACCCAGCAAAAATCACCACCTTCTAATAGCCAAGTCTTCCTTTCAGAGAGAAACAGAAACACCAAGCACAGACTATTAGCATAGAGAAAGCCTGGCTGTCAGCAGAGCTGCTATTGTCTGTCTGGCTGTGTCGATCTCCTCTCACCTTCCAGCTGTGTCTGCTGGAGCTTTTCTTCCCTCGACCTGCCGCAGTCACACTCTTTCAATCAGCACAGTCAAAGCAGCCTATACATATTTACCAGATGCAATACCATGCACTCTCACTGCCACATATTCATATGTACCTGCACTAATGCTCTGAGCTACCTTTTTCATATTTTAGTAAGGAACGGTTATTGAGGTGTTATTGATGTGGCAGCAGTGCTCGGGCTCCAGGGCTATACTGCATCACTCAGTGGGAAGAGCAATGGGCCTGCTGCTTGAGATGGGCATAGACTGCCTTTCTATGTCACTACAAAGTAAGGATACAGTACTAACTCGAATGCAAAAACAACATATATGTTGGTGCACTTAAATCAAGTTGTTCTATTGAATTAAAAACCCATCATATCTATAAAAGCTTTATCATACAGTAAATATTTATTTGGGGTTTTCTCCGGTAGAGGTGATAGGTATTTTTTCTCTATTTTCGGACATTGTATGCATTAAACCAGTGGTTTACAATTGTCGATTCATAAACCCCTACAAGGGGGTCACAAGATGAAACTGAGGGGTTGCTGATTATTAATAAGAAAGTAAAGCCCCAAAACATATTTTGTCAACACAAAGTTGTGTTTTTGTTTTGGTACTTTTCTATCATCTTTTTGTGTGTGTGTGTGTGTGTGTGTGTGTGTGTAAATTACTGGATAAATTACTTCTTCCGGATTCCTTAAAGTTGCTCAAAGAGGAAAAATCCTTCTTCAGTTGAAATGGTCACAGCCACTGAAGTAGTCATTGCTCTGTTTAAGGGCTCAGCATACGTACTGTCACTTTTTGTCATAAAAACTCAGGCACACCTGCAGGGCAGTCCCATTCGGATGATTACAAACAAACAGTTCTGTGTGTTTCCATATAGCCAGCGAGACGCTTGCGTTAGGTGGCCACCCTTGGCTCTCTCGGCACCTGCCGGTCGCTCTCCGTGGCCCGGGGCAGCAGAGTGGAAACGCAGCGCTCCTGGCACTGCCAGCACACTCACCGAGTCCACCCACCATGAGAGCACCAGTCCCCCTGTTCCATCTGTCACTCGACTCCCATAATACCCTGCTCCTAAAACCGATCTGTGAAAAGTCTGAACAGAGCTGTGTAAGTTTTATTCCTTCATACGAGAGCTGGGAAGTAAAAGTAATAGGTCTGTGTTCAGAGTGAATGTTAAACGTTGTTCCTCGCCTCCTCATCATTCTGTCTTGAATGTCTGCAGATATGCCACCTAATCTGAGACGTTAAAGCTGGTTTTCTTGATTATATATTCTATAGTTGTTTTATTGTTTCTGTATGTTATTACTGTGCGCATTGTTATGGTCACACTGTATGATACTTTTGGTTTATTATAAATCCAAGCTCTAATGCATAATTTCTCACTTTGCACACGTGAACCCCTGTTGCTCCTGTCAGTCAAACCACTTCATACGAGTGTTTACAAAGGGGGAGGTGCGATAGAGCATTTCTGAGAAATTACGATGACGGCAGCCGTCAGGTAAATCACTGCAAATGTCAAGTAACTCAAGTCTGATTGGACCAAGACGTGATTAAGGACCTACACTGTCTCACACCTCTTCCTCTGACATCCATTTTTGGCACGTCTCTGACGTCACTTCTCCCATTATGAGGCTGTTTGATATGCTTCCCCACTCCTCCTCCACTCTAGCCCCGTCGCATGTCATAATGGGCTGAGGCAAATCACTTCCAGCCCAGAGCCGAGATGGTGATTGTATCAAACTGACCCCTAACAAGCTGTCGGCTCACATTTGATGAAGCATGCATCAGCACCGGCTGGCTTGGCTTCCGTTTGGACGGAGTGGACAGGTCTTATTCGAGCAGAGTTTTCTGCCCCTCTCTGTTACCACAGACAGTTTGACTTGCCTCATACTAATAACGATAGCTTCCAGTGCTGCTGCAATTTGATAGACAGTTGGACTCCACTTGCTCCGTGTTGTAAAGTCAAAAAGAAATTGCATCACATGTCTGTCCGTACAGATAATGGATCGATGGATGAGTTACTGCCTCGGTTTCTTTTATTTCATCAGCTCCGGTGCGGCGAAATCTCCAGTTCCCCACTTGCCACATAGAGGGAGCTCATGCGTATTGAGAAACCAAACCGTGGAAATGCTGAGTGAGTGAGAGCGTGTGAGCGAGCGCGCGCGCGCGTGCGAGAGAGAGAGAGAGAGAGAGAGAGAGAGAGAGAGAGAGAGAGAGAGAAAGAGGTGCGGGGAACGAAAGGAAGAATATTGTGACACAATCCAGCAGCTCGTGGTTTCGTTTCCACCGTGCGACAGGTTTAACGTGCGCCTTCGTCTCGGACCAACTTTGGCCAAGTCGGTGGGACCCGGTGACCCACTGCGTTCCCCCGAGGCGGCGTGACAAGTTGGTAGAGGGGAGAAAAGGGGACTCGCATCACTATTTTTAAATGGGTACAGTGAGATTTTTGGGGGGGGCGTGAACGGTAGAGGAGCAGCAGTGAGCATGTTGGCTCTTGGCTGCGGCTCCAGTGTAGTGATGTGCCGGCTGGAAGAACCGGACTACGCGTAGACTGAGCAGTTGGACGCGGAGCCTTGCGGTTGCAGTCAAACGTCAGCAGCCGACTCTTTGTCATTCTAAAGCGCGTTTGGCATCCTTTGGATTTATTCATCCAACGCGCTCGCGTGTTGCGATACAGAGGACTTTATTAAGGAAAGAGGATAAGCTGTGAAAAGCTTCTTTCTTTTTTTTTTTTTAAGACGCAGCAGCTGCCGTGCGTAACGGACGAAATCTGGTTTCGAAGCCATTTGAATTACAATAGTTTGAGGAAACTGCTTTCTTATTTGTTGAAGGAAGCCTACGCATTGGGTCCGACTGCGCATGGTAAGTCACCGAAATGACATTTGGGAATTGAAATCTGTTTCAAGTGGAACCAGAGTGATCTTCATTTGTAAATATTTACAGGTGTTACAGTCAAAGCCTGAACCTTTAATTCACTTACGGCTCCGTTGTTATGTCTTGCAACACCGCGGACTGATAAGGTTGTGGATTGGACCGAACCTTTGTTATGGATAATCCAAAACATGTTTAATGCCGACATCTTTACTTCCCGAATACTTAGAGAGAGCAACAACCGCATAATGCGTTTGAAACGCCGAATGGGAAAGTAACCGTCACTTTAGTGTCTTCTTCCCTCCCGAGTTGTAGCCAATCTGGCAACAGCCAAAATGACAAGCAACGGACCTGTCATCGTTTTCGAGTGGCTGAAGACCCTCCAGCTTGCCCAGTACGTCGAGGCGTTTGTGGATAATGGATATGACGATCTGGAGGTTTGCAAACAAATCGGAGACCCCGACCTGGATGCCATCGGGGTCTACATCCCTCACCACAGGCAAAGGATTCACGAGGCGGTGAGGAGGCTAAAAGATGAAGCCAACGAGACGGCCAGTGGACTCTATTTCACCCTGGAGCCGATGCCCCCCGCATCCGAGATTTATACCAGTCACATGGTGGACCAGTATGAGTCCAAACTGCGGGGATCCAAGTCCTGGACCGAGCCCAACAGTGACCGGATTGGGCGCAACGGTGGCTACATGGGCGCGCAGAGGAACCTGACGCTGGGCAACAGGAGGGAGCTGGTGATTTACCCCAAGCTGAAGCTGAAGATCATGATCAGGGATAAGCTCATCAGAGATGGAATCAACCTCGCCAAGCCGCCCTACTCTAATAAGGTAAGAGGACACAGGTATGAGGGTCACATGGCACAACAGGGACCGCCACCTATGAAATGTTATACATGACAGCGGATGAAACACTGCAAAATTGTCCCAACTAAATTTAGTCTGATATCCACTTCATAAGGCACCTGATTGATATTGGCAAATTGTTTTTAAGGGTTTACTTTTCTAAACAATCGCCACACAAATCTTCAGTGTTGGAGAAAGTATAGTGTTATGGACTAAAAGCAAATTGAAAGATTTGCAGAGGTGGTTGTTCTTACAATGTGCCAGAAGAGTTATATCACGCAAAAGTGGCTGTGACCTGCTCAGCATCATCCATCATACTGTATTGTTGAAAGCCCACTGTCGGTCACATAAAAGCACATCTTGTATAAAGGGCCCATTTCACTCGTGCTCAACATCAATATGAGGTAGGAAACTGAGCCACAGGTAAATACCAGTGTGGTGCCGAAACATTCTCAACCCTGCTGCACTCTGCTGAAGTGAGTGGTTGCTGTCACGGTGAATGATGGGAATGAAGTTGCTGCCGATCAATAAGCAGCGAACGGAGAGGAGATCCTGAGGAGCTTTCACCCTGCCTGTGATTTCCTGTAAAGGGGGAGAGGGCGGGGAGGATTTACACTCTGATTATTAATCTACTCTGACCTCACCTGTCCAGTGGCTCGCCTCAGCATTCAGTGTGGGTGGATCAACCAGCCCCACGAGCATATAAACCTGGCTCTTTGCTGTGATTAATAGAGAATGGGCTGTCGATGGCAGGGGCAGTGAATGAAGAGCGCCCGGCTGGGTAGGCTGTCGCAGTCCTGGAGCAAGACTGAGAGGGCCTCTTGTATTTACAGGACTGATAGTGACCTTTCTTCAGAAGTGTCTGAATCATATGCCTTACCAGCTGCGAGGGCTCCACTGAATGGCTGATGTTTACATACAGGGAGGCTTTTGTTTGGCGTGTCTGCAGGCCATAGAGGATATCAAACCAGGATATGTCTAAAATCCTAGTTGTGCCCCTGCGTGTCAGTTGGACTGTCTGTATGACTATGCAAATATTCATGTGCAGGTGTTTATAACGTCTTTTCAGTCTCGCTGGACATTCCAACTGAAACTAGATCCTGAAGATATGGTGTTCATGCAGTGACATGACTTAATAACTATAACTATCTACATCATCGTTTATTTAGTTTGACCCAACCGTAATATCAATTACCCTATCCAGTACTCGCGTGCTTCCCAATTAGCTTTTATAACTAATGCCGGCTTTTGCATGTTTCGTAAGCTCTCCGTCCATATATTTCTCCAACTTTGGCTGACTGTGAATCCCACAGAGATTTAGGATTTGTGAGAGATTATCTGCAAAACCAGACTGAAACAAAGTGTTGGTTCCAGAGAGTTAAACTATCTCTCCCTTTTGAAGGCTGTATTTATTTAGAGCCCAAGCTTTGGCATTGAGGATTTTAGAAGGGAATGAGCAGGTCAAGGTCTTTCTCTGTCGCTCTCTTTGTGTGTGTGTGTGTGTGTGTGTGTGTGTGTGTGTGTGTGTGTGTGTGTGTGTGTGTGTGCGTGTGTGTGTGTCTCACCCTGTAGTTTTGAATTGGCTCCAGCCCAGTGCTTTTCTCCCCCCCGGAGGAGGGAGAGGAGCGTGAGAGATGGAGCTGTGACCAGCTGACGGAGGTTTGACTAACTGGGCTGTGATTGGCCTGTAGATATCTCCCCTCGCTCTCTGTGCCTTTGAGACCAGAGAGCTAGACTCGGGGCAATTACAGGACACATTCAGTCTCAAGGGATGTTCATTGTATGGTATAACCAAGATCTCCAGCCACACTTAAACTGTCCTCTGTGCTCTCAATACGCAGGGATCTTGGTGGACTCTGGTCTGACAGCCCTCTGTTCATCTTTGTGTCACTGGCTTTGTCTCCATTGTTTGTCATTATGCAAAGAATATAGGGAATATAAGCCCTAAGAATCAGAAAACCTCTTCAGCGTGTTCTAGATTATTATCAAACAATTCACTGAAAGGACTCTGCTGGGTGTAATAAATACCCATGATCCTTATCAAGGCCGCAGAGACCCCTTGTATACGAGAGAGTATTATTTCTTATGATGTAAACAAACACTTGTGCTACGGGCTGCACATTACTAAATCTTTCATCAGGGAACAATATAAGCAGACAAGATGATGCTGCCGTTTGCCTGTTGTCGAATGCACTGCAGTCGTAGAGTTAACTTTATATTACTCCTTTTGGTTGGAACTTTCCCATAAATGTTTGATATACTGAGAGTAAAGAAGTTGATCTCTAATGATCAGCGTTTTCTTTTTAAGTATTTGTCATGTGAACAGTGTGTCTGGTTTGTAATCCCAAAACTAAAGAGCCCATCCTTGTTTTGAAGATCTTGTTTCAGATTTGTGACACTTTAAAGAGTAAAATCTAGCATCTCTCACTGCTTTTATTTCATATTGTTTGTGAATCACAAGGGTTGGCATTGGTTGCGCTTGTCTATATGGTGTTCCTATCCTTGTCAGATATAGGTTTTATACATTTGATCTAACCTATCAAGTTGTTTATTCAAATCTCTATTCTGTCTTTCGCCTGGCTGCAAGACAAATTTCCCTTTGGAAATAATACATACAGTTGAAATTGAAAGGTTTTGTAGTTGTCAGTTATGTGCAGTGAACAAGCACAATAGTTACTCTATTTTTGCGTCCAATTCTATTTCTCCCTCTGTTTCCTATTATTATCTTTCCCGTGTTCTCTGAAGATTTTAATTGTTTTATCTTATCAGAGAAAAAAAAAACCCTTTTACTTTAAATAATTCTGCTCAGTGCCAGACTATTTGAAGATGCGCGCTGATCCAGAGACTTGCTAGAAACGGCAGACACAATAGCGCCTCATTGTTAGTGCTGTGTTTTAGGAGGAAGTAGCAGCTAAACACTGGGAGATTCTCCATTGTTTGTATGGAGGCTGATGGAGCCGCATGTCCTTTCACTACTGGTCTGTTTTACATTCCCAATTTCCGTCCATTGAAAGAGGCTGCGGAGGCAAGTGTCCAGCATTGTGCTGATGGGTGGGCGATTAAAAAAAACTGGGTGTCATGCAGAGAGAGGAAGGGTTGTAAATAGATGGCCACATTGTTTTTGCTGGCTACACTACGCTTCGTGGGTGCTTGGGTAGGAGAGCTACTGTCCCACAGAACAGTTGGATGTTCAAGGCCTTTCGCCGACTCCCACTGAACAGCTGATCAAATGTGGTGGGAGGGAATCGTGAGGCCTCCGGCTTAACCGGCCTGAAGAATGTAAGAAATGCAGTGCACACCCAGAGGTGTTGTTTCTATCAGGGGGGTAAGCAGAAGGAAAGGTGGCTTTTAACTGACTGTTTTATTAGCCTTCTATAGCAATAAGGAGGAAGTTAACCACCTTACATGCCAAACACTCACCTCACTTCCTGTTTCAGTCCTTTTATCTTGACTTGTGTCCCAGCACTTTCCCTAAGCAGGAAATTAGGTTTCTGTTTAAGATGAGGGTCATCTTTGTTGACCCATTGTGGTTATTGAGGGCCCTCAGGATGACTGCACAGCTGGTGTGAGAAATAATGCGAGCAGTTTTTAAAAAAAAATTAAAATATCATCCATTCAAAGTTTTCCAACCTATTCCCACTGCAGGGCCACCAACATGTGTACGTTCACAGAACGGTGAGGTTGAGGTAAAAGCAGGAATGGAATTTGATTGAAAACAACTCAAGGATTTCCATTAAAGCTGCGGTGTTATATATTTATTCCTTTCTGTTTTACACTACATATGCATGCAATATGTGATGTTATTGTAAAATGAAAAAAATAAGCATACTATATGCTAAACCAAGAGCTTTTTCACTCCCTCAGTGGAACACTCCAGTGAAAGCTTTTCATGAGCTTCTCATTTAGCCTGTTTTTTGGCGAATATCCTCTTCATCTCTGTCCCATGCTATAAGGCTGGCATTCAGCCAGAAGGAGGGAGAAAGCCTTTCCCAACAGCCTGCGTTTTCCATGGGCTTTGCCGAAAGTTCTATTTACTTTAGTCTTTATTAAGGGCCTCTTAAAGGCATAATCAACCAAGGACTCATAAAGGGAAGTCATAAAGAAGCCAAGGACCAGCCTCTATTGTCCTGAGAGGACAGAGAAAGTCAATTAGCAAAGTGAGCTGCTGTTGACGTTATACAAAAGCATGGTTATGTGGAGCACTAAAAAAGGATAGATTTCATTCCCATCAGATGGAAAAAAATCTCATATACACATACTTAGAGGCTCTTTATGTAAGCAACCCGTGTTTAGGGCCTTTTGGAACCTTCTTTGTTCAGCATAAACTGCAAGTACCAGTATTTAGCTCTTTGGAGAGCATCTGGGTGTTGTGAGGAGTGATGGCTATCACAATGACCTTTGACCTTACTGCTTTTGACCTGCAGACTCAAACATAAAACATTGATGTGATCTCAGCAAAGACAACAAGACAAGACCACACAACCGTCTCCTTCTCAGTGGGTGTCATACATTACTTACATTATACTTACATTACATACAGTCTATCATCTCAAGTGCACGTGATCACTTTCCCATCCGTACACAATCATGTGTGCTCGAAAAACTGGAAAAGGAGTCACATCGCATATTTCCTGAAGTGCTATCGCTGCGAAGGCAAATGCGCTGTATGGTTTTCCTCTTTTTGTAATGTAGTGAGGGAGTTTCTGTCTTGACCACCCATCTCCTGGGATGCTGTGCAAATGTGGGAACGTTGTATATGCAGCTGGCCTTCTCATTTGAGCAGGAAGGGGTGAGAGGAGTTCGCTCCTACTGTGCTGTTACTCACATGATCAACTGGCTTTTAAGGAACTCTTTTATTCCCCGGACACGTGAACTTGGTTAGAAAGACGACATTTCACAGAGCTCAAATTTATAATTCAACAAAACTTCACGGCGCTTTCTCTACGTTCGCCAGCAGGAGTTGTCAAATGATAATCTCAACATTTAGACATCTAGTTCATGTTGAAATATTGAATTTATGCTCGTGGCTGTAAATGTCACTACCTCCAGCCTTTGGAGATATATTGTATTTAAATGACATATGTGAGCTACAGCGTATATGTGTATCACTTAAAGTTGCAGGCAGTCATGGTAACATCTTTAAATAAAGCAGGCTAGGCAGTCAGTAAAGCCATTTCGTTTTCCACTGAGGAGCTGGGGAACAGGTCCTGATGACACACATTCATGACAGATACATTATCAGAGCTATTCTGGTCCAAGGTTTCAGCAGCTTCCAGACAGCCTGTCTACAGGACCACATAATATCTGCTTCAGGAATGACTGCAGGCTGCATGATCAATACTAAAGTATATCGGCCTTTTCTATTTTGACTTGTTTTCTAATGTAAGTCATTGGTAAGGCATGCAGTATGCACTATTGTCTTTTCAGTATATTAATTTTGTTCTCAGCCATAAGGTGAAAAGGTCACTTTTACTCGGCCCCATAGAAAACCCATCAATAGGAATTATCGATAGGAATTTAATTTCTATATACTAAATTGTTGACATGTTGTCTTTTAACTCGAGGCTATTTCTCTATGGTTCAGTGCACAGAAGGAAGATTCTCATCTGCAGCAGCCAACAGAGAAACTAAATGTTCGGTCGCTTCAGTAAACTTGTTTGTTTTTTACACATTTATTCTTTCTCTAAATTACTCTTATCATAGTATCAGCAGCCTCTGCTAGAGTTACAGTACATGTACACAATAATTACCCTGTAGTCCTCTTTGAACAGTGGAGATGGAGAAAAAAAATGAAGATATCAAGTGCCCCACAAGGATGGAGAGTGACAAGAGAGCAGGCCTGAGCATCTGTCTGTGTCAGGATCCAGATTGCAAACACGCTTGCAAATCAACACATCGACACACGTTTTCCCTCTCTCTACATCTCTTTCTAGCACACACTCATTATTACACTGGCAGTGATTACTCTGGAGGGGATCATTACATTTTCTCATAAAAACGTGACCATACATTGCAGCATGCTGTACAGGCGCTGTATGCATGCTGTCAGTCATCTCAGGGATTGGGTTTTAGTGTATTGCCGCAGGTCGTCACGTGTGACCTACAGAGAGGGCTAATTACGTCTGACTCCCATGCATCTACAAGCTAGGAGGTCACACACTAAAGGGGCTTTGTTGCAAGTTGCCATGGTGACAAACGGAAACATATTTCAAAATCAAACCAAATATTGGTCCTGTTATCTCATACTGACAATGACTTACATGGCCGACATTGAGGTTGGGATTATTGCATAGTTCTTTCATTCTCCATAGAGTTTGAATATTGCTCAAGCTATTTGGTTAAGCAGCTCATCCTCCAATCCTTCTCACTTTTGAGAAGTTGAAACCAGAAAATGTTGCACTTTGGCTTAAACTATGAAATGATTGTCGAGATTGTTTGTAATTCATTTTATATGAATTAACTCATCAAATAATGGACTAATCATCTAACCACTACAGCACCAGTCATCTGCTTGCATGTGCATGAGAGAAAAGGTCTCAACGGTTGTAAGCTCCTTTTCATGAGTATAACTCTGCTCTTCTAAAAAACGTGACAAAGCGCATTCTTGTCATTTCTTTCAAGCCCTTCTTCCACATTCTGACCCAACTGGAGGAATTAATCCTCCTTCCTATGAATATGCTGTTATAAATGAACAATGACAGCGTTCCTTGCCGTTCATGGGGCTCAGACAAGCTCCGTGAATCAGAATGATGAATGCAGAGAGGTACGCTGATTGCTAGTCAGCTTGATGCTACCTGCAGCTCGGTGGAGGATTTCTTAAAGCACAGAGAAGTTTTGGGAGGGTTAAAGCACCATTACCTACAACAGAGCTTAATTGTCCTACATGTAGCTACAGTTTGGCTCATGTCGGCTCATATTATCTTGGACTGTGTTTTAGGCGTATAATGTAGGGGTGTAGAGAGATGAGTGAGGCATGATAGCAGTGAGTATGAGTGTTGGAGGGAAAGGCAGGGAGAGCGTGTATAATTACCTTGTCTGAAGCTGCTGCCAGCGTGGTGTACGGAACGCAGCACAACCAACTCTCATCCCCCCTTATCCCTAATTGGTTCATTTCCAAGGCATGAGGGCAGGGCCGCGCTGAAAGCTTTGATCATGGAGACCACACCAGTGTCGATATGTCCCTACCTGAGTGCTTTTGTAGTGGCTGTGCTCGGCAGGAGATTAAGCCATACTAAACCCACTGAGTGTCTGTCTGTCTGTCTCTTGCTCCGGCTTCCCTGCGGCTCTACATACCTGAATGTGAACCCTAATTACCTGGCAGTTACTGCATTCCGCAAACACGCCTACGCAAACTCACGGACTGTGTGTTGCACATGTTCTTTTACAAAGGCAGCATCGTTTTTTTGTAGGTATGCTTTTGTCTTGTGTGGTTTGTGGCGTTTAATGTTATAAACATTTATGGGTTGAAGCACATTCCAACAGAAATGTGCATCTGTGCGGGTCGCGGATTGTTGCGTGTGCATGTATCTAATTGCAAATGAACACTATGGGACATATATCTCCTGAACTAATACTAATTGAATGGAATTTTGTGCTGTTGACAGGTGCATAGTTAAGCTGAAAAAGTACACTGATGGCAACATACATGGATCATGTATGTTTGACATCATGAATGGTCATTTTTAGCTCTGTTAGTCAAAGATCTTTGAACAGTATCATCTCACATGAAATTAATATAAAATACAGAATTATATTTTTTATTTCCTCACCATTTATTAAATTTTCCCTGATGGGAGGTTAAGCTGATTGGACCAGCTCGGTCTGAATGTGCTTCAGCCAGCTAGTCAAACTCTTCATTAGTGGATCAATCTAGACATGCTCAGTATGGAAGGCTGGAGTTCATCACGCTAATTGCTGCTTTTTGACCTATGTACATGTTAAAATGAATTGTTCTATTCATTAAACGTTAATCGCTCACCATGCCGCTTCATACAGGGAGGAATAGGGACTCCACTGCGACTGCTGAGGCCGTCCAAAAAACATTTTTGATCTGAATCTGAATCGCAGATCATTAAAGGTTCAGTGGGGTTGGAGTCCTGTGGCTTATGCAGAAAAAAAAGTTATTGTTTTGGTTAACTTTGCAAGACATTATTCAGTTCACCCATTCTAAGCTTACCAAAAATGCTCCTGAACTCTAGAGACAATGGATTGTACTGAGAATGTAAACTGAGAACTTACCATTTTGGTGTGTCCACCTCTTTGCAAGCAGGTTTTGAGTCATAAAATAACCAAAGAGGAGAACATGTAAGTAAATGGACATGCACCAGACAAACAAAGCACTGTGTTTCCACTCCTGCAGCCTCGTCCCTCAATGCACATTTATGGATGTGTTTTGGATTTTGGGATGCTCATGTAGCCATCTAAGGTCCCTCTTGTTAACGTCTGAGATGTACACTCTTGGTTCTGCTTCATCTGCTGCCGGTGAACTGCAAAACCACAATTTTCATATCAGCAAATCTTTAAACCAATGCCAAACCAACCCTTGTTTACTTAAATAGCCCTTGAGACTTGTCTCTAAAGGAAAGTCTCTCAGACAAATCTGGAAATGGGTAGTGTCTTCTCTGGTCTCACAGCATTTTTTCACATGAAGGGGTTGGCGCCATCGTCCAAGGATCATAGATTATTCCAACCTCAGTTTAGTTTTCGGGTTCATGTTACACAGTCAACTAGAGTCTCGACCTGAACTGAATGTGTGAACAAAGTCATCAGAAAGCTTGCCTTAATTAAATTTGGCCTCACTGGTAAACACAGCCATCATAACGCTTCTCTTCATTGCAACTGGCCTGGTGTGACTTTTGCTGAAAGGCACTAGTTTATGTAACCAGTCAAGTGACAGATTTCTAAGGCTCAGCTTTGTTTAAAGAGGATTAGGCTAAGTCCATATTTATTTCGACATGGGGCATATTACAACGATAGAAGCTTATTATGAGCATTCGAATATTCTAGTTTATATCTTGGAATAATTATGGACTAACAGGAAGGAGAGCTAAAACACAGGAGGTTTTTCAAGACTGCTTTGAATACTATGGCTCAACACTTATCCTTTTGGATATTTCTTGTTGCCCCTGAGGCCAAAGTTCCCTGCATAGCAACAGCAGACTGATAATCTGCCCCTAACGTGCAGTGGTCACGGCCTTTGGTTGCAGAGGAAGTGCCGTAAATCCGCTAAATCACCTCTTCACTATGAATCCGCGCAGCACAGAGCTGATGTCACGCACAAAAGCCAAACAATGAACTGGCCGACTGACAGCTCGCCGTCCAAGCCTGAGCGGAGGGGTCATGCATCGGGAGTTTTCTCTGCTCTGCCAAACATCCTCACCCAGTTTCACCTCATTCTCCCTTACTTACAGGCAGGGGAGACAAACTGGAATACAAATAGACAGACTGGCAGACCTGTCAATCCAACAGAGGGAGGGAGATAAAGACTAAGAAGAAGACAAACTAACAGTTAGAAGAAGTTTGAAGTAAAATATGCATATTAGAGTCACTAATAATTGTCTCTTATTTAAGGCGTTTTAAAGGAAGCACTACCACTATCACACCCTGACATTCTCATAATATATTTATAATAATCTGTTTTCATCTGCGTGTACAAGGTTGTTTGCAGCCTTGAGCGTGAGGCAGTTCCTCTCATCACGCACGCTCCAAAGTAGTTAAAAGCGGAATAATGAATATAAGAACCATTAGATCATGAGTCAGTTCATAAACCATGTAAGGATGATCGCTGAAGTGTGAAGATATAGTGACTTAGTGAAGTTCTTGCCGATGGCGCGAGTAAACTGTAAACTATTTCATTGGAAATGAAGTTCCTTGCAGGAATTTGTCTCATCACTTGATTAAAAACATTTTTTCAAGGAGGGCAATCTATTTCTCTTTAGGATTATTTTCACTTAATGTTGGCTTTTATCCTACTCATTTTCAAACCTTCATATGGCAATAAGTGTGAGCACTAAAGAAGTGTATTCCATGGGCAGCAGCATGGGAACGCTTTACATTAAGCGCCTTTCAGGACGACTGTATTGTAATATGAGCCTTTATTATGGTCATTTAGCATGTCCCTCGCCTGGACCAAATCATTTTTTTACCCCCTCAGATGAGAATACACTGTCAGTCCAGAACAATGGGCTGCATGATTGTGCTTCTTTTCCCAGCAGCCCCTGCAGCTCTGATCCCCGACCACTCCATTTATGGAATAGTTGAATACCAGTAAGCCCACTTACATCTTTTTAATGGCACCCTACCTACCCCTAAAGCTAGCAGTGCCCCCATATCACCCAGACCGGGTCAAAGCCAAATTCCTTAAACTGCAGGACATGCCCTGAATTATGCACCAGCAGGCAACTTTCATCCTCAGGATCCACAGGTGGAACAAGTATGGCTGAACCAGAGAAATAGATTACCTTACTAATACTTCCTTGAAGATGACAAAAGGTCTTTACTAACACTAGAGGCAGCCATACTCAGGCTTCTTTGGGAAGTAGACGAGAATGCAGCAGTGAAAGTTGAGGGCAGCGATTATGTGTGGAGATGGACTTCATTGTCATGCAGGAATCCCACAGCCGGGTTTACATCAATTGTCATGTAAAGTGGCCATTCATATTTTACAATCTGCTTGGAATGGAGGTTCTGGTTTGGGCTTTGTGTGAACATGATACTGTCGAGACTAGGGAAGGAAGACATGTCTGTAAATATGTGGTTACTGTGATGCCCATCTTTTTTTTTCAATCCTCCTTTGAGTACAACATACCTGAACAAACACATACACAAACCATCACTTGCTCTCTTTTTGCCATCGGCTGCATATATTTTGTAGAACAAAGGCGTCCCTCCTATTCAGTAGATAAATGTAGGGCATCTTGTTTCTTAAATAGGTTTGTCATCAAAGCCCCTCACCGTTTCTGTGATCACCACCCGGAAAAATCACAACAGAGTGCACAAAGCTCAAGTGGTCTTATTGTTGATTAGCACGAGGCTTCTCCTGTAATCCTAATCAGTATATTGATGATGAACCCCCTTCACTTGAGGAGAGGCTGAGGAGGCTTTTGTTATGAAATGGCATTATGTCCTCAGAGGCTGAGACTCAGAATGACTGTATTCCAGTCACACAAGTGATGCTGTTTATACAATCTGAAGCAACAGATTTAGAGAATTTCCCATACTGCCTCACTCTCTCGAGTCGTAGTAGCTGTGGTTGTTTCTAAGTGCTAGCTTACGAGATGTGTGCCTTACTGCTCTAACTCAATTAAAGTTCCATCAAGACTGTTTTTTTAGGTGCTGCGCTCTTCTCCGTCTCCTGTTAAGCCATGGAAGCTACTGCCCATGCGCTAACACAGTTATGTTTGGGGAAGCTAAAGGGTAGTAAATACTGCAGGTACAATTGATTTCAGAGTGAAATATATATATAAAAAAGTTAATATAATAGCAACATTTGTAATATTAATAATACTATAGTATTGTATTATATTGTATGCTTGCTCTTGCTTCAATGAGCTGAAAAGTAATTTGCTTTTAGACTGCATGGAGAGCCATACGACATAAAGTCCAGACACAACGCTATGGAGCCATGCGCACAGTTGTAGATGTTGTAGATTCTCTCAGGTAAATGGCACGACAGGAGCAGGCATATAATGGAGACATATATGTCTCCATTACATATATATGCTTTAAAACATTGATGGAAGAGGAAATGTGCACGTGAGTTTTAGTAGCTTCACAGGCAGTGCTACTTTGCTTATTATTTCCACTGGTCCAAAACCAAGAAACCTATGGCAGCCTAGGTCAAACGTTTTTCCCACGTCATGCTGAGTTTAGCTTCTTGCCATCATGTTTTAGAATTCATTTATAATCATCTTAATTCCATACAAGGCTTTACATTACAAACTAATTGACAGTTTTTTGTTTTTAAACAATGTTTTTGAACTCAATTATAGAAAAAAATACTGAATAAAATGTGGATTTTTCTGCAATGTACAAACTTATGTTTTTCCAAACATCCCACTGTTTCCGTTTTTAGAAATGTCAAATGCTTTACTTCCTGTCAACCAGAAGATAGTTGTTGGGAAAAAAAACAGTTAAACCTTCTGTTTAGAAACAAAACTTGAAAAAACTTTAAATAAATGGGTACAAGTTCACACCAAAATGGACACATACCTAATTATAATATATTTATTTTACCATGGCCTTCCTTCATGAATATGTTGCCGCTTGTGCGCTCCTCCCCTCAGAGGAAGCAGCGTGTTTTTGTTCGAGCTGCTTTGTAATGGCTGTCTCATCACCACCGTGCCGTGCCTGCTGTGAAACAGGCCTTTACACTAGATGCCCATCACTACTGCTGCTGTGTGAGAAAGCAGACGTGCATCTCAGTACCAGTTAGTATCCCTATAGGCCACAGGGGTCTCTAAATTCGTCTTATGTAAGCTACTCAATATCTACAAGGCTCATGGATTGTCAAAAAGAGTCTGATGAGACAAGTGTGGCATAACGTGCATTTTCTCTCCGGGAGTTTGCAGACTGAATGTGTTGCAGACTGAATTGGGAGCTGATTACAAAATGAGATGACATACTTGTCTCTGCCAGCCCCTTAAGTGGTGAAAAAATATATTTGTTGAAGTTTGCCTGACTAATATGTAGCACATTTAGTGAATTAACCTTACTTGGTTGTATTGTGCCGGAGTCCACTTTCTTCTGTATCCCCTTCAGTGTTGAAATACTGATCATGTTCAGCATCTCAACCTCTCCTTGCCTCTGCAGTCCAATGGCTGATTAAAGGCCATGTGAGCTCTTGCCAAGGACGCTTCCTATCGAGTCAGCACTTTGGCCCCCCAGGAGATGGAAACAGCCCTGGGATGTAAAACATGGGCAGAAGTGTGTCATAGCTTTTTTTTTTTCAATGAGGCCCTGAGCTGAAGCAGTGCGTGTGTGTGTTCTCACACTCTGAAGGCTCAGTTTGATATCTGCCATACCAGAATCCTCACTCCTCAAGCATGACTGCTACTTTAACACATTAACACTGCACCTACACTTAGCCTAGAGTGTAAACAAGTACAATATTTTGATGCTGTTAAGCCTCCTCATTTTTGGATATCCCTAGTGACAACTTCCTCTTATGGTATTTTCCGCTTGTTGAAAGGGAGACTGAAGCCTGGTTATTTATGTTGACAGTCCCCACAGCCCTGAGTGAAGCCCCCCACTGAACCTCATTCACAACCAGCTCATTATGGGATGTCAAGTCTGGCAACCTTACTCTTTTCCATGCCGTGGACGTGTGTTTTTTTGACTGTGATAGGTTACCAAGGCAACATGTAGGGGCACCGCTGAGAGTTCTTGGTGGTGTGCTCTCCTGTGATCCTGTGGACAATAAGCCCCGTGACAGGCATCGCTGACATGGTTGCTGCTATAATCATAATGACTGAGATCAGTTCTGCCGCTCTGTTAGGGCTTTCTGGGTGTCATTTATTGACAGGCAGTAGGTGACTTAAACCCAGTGCTGCAGTTCCCCCAACTGCTTTTGCTCATTTGCTCCCCATCTTGCATGTCGCACCTCAGGATTTGAAGGCCGGGGCGCTAGCCAAAGCTAAAGAAATAGGTCACTAACTATTGAAAGAGTGAGCGATTGGGTGTGTGTAAGCATAGCATGTTGTATAAGTATCAAACGCCTTTCTGCTAAATACCAAGCCCTTGGAGGAATGCACCACTAGAGATGAGGACCCATAGTCATTCAATCCTGTAGGGTTTGACTCCAGGCATGTCCTGTAGGAATAGCCCTTCTCAGCCAATCTTGGAATGCCCGCAGGCTCTCAGCTGCTAATGTGCTTCTAACTGCGTGTCACGTATCTTCCTACTGAAGGTCAGAGGTCGAGTAGAAGCGCTCATCTGGTCTCCACCGAGGCGGAAAGGCCGCAGCAAAAGGAGATGTGTGGCTTGTGCCGGGTCAACGAGAGCCGCTAGGGGGGCCTTGAGCATGCCAAGTCCCCATTTCCACACATTTCCATTTCTGTCGTTAATACGTTGCTTATTAAGAGAGAGAGAATGTTTGTCCTTCTCTTGCTTTGTCTGTTCAGTGCAGTTTGGAGATCCCTGTGAAGGTGGCATTCATTATTTGTTGGCGAGTTGGGCGCTCACTCCAGTGGAAGCACAGACTTCAAATCACGCACAAACTGAAATATTTAGTCTTGTACTGTTGATTTAGGGTTCCAAACTCTAAAAGAAAATTGCAGACACTTTTGTTGTTGATATACAAATATATATATATATACAAAGATCCAGCTTTAGTTCTTATTAATACTTTGTACTTTGATGTGTTTAAAAATGACATTTGGTTGTATTCAATGCTGAAATGGAAGCAATTTACTAATCTTGACCATTCCTGTTTTTCTTTCGGGTGCATACTATGATGGGAAACACATTTTCACATAAAGGTAAGATACTTTATTTTTATGTTTCCTTAAATGATCCTCCTTGTCTCCTATTCTGGCTTGAGTCAGGGCTGTTCCACCAGCAAAACCAGTGCATCAGACTCAGATTGCCTCAATATCGTGAGTGGATGCCAGCTTCAAGTCTCATATGACCCCTCCTCCTCATTTTTATCTCCTCTGTCAATAAGAACAACATTCATAGACATGTGAGCTTGAGTTTACAGATGCAATGACAGAAACCATGTACTACACACACTACAGCAGAGTTTAACACAATGATTGTTTTAAACCCGATCAAATGGCTTCATAAGATTACTTAGCAGTGTTTAACATCCTGGATTCCTCTGGAAATGTCAATTTATGCAGTCTAGTCTCGTCTCCAGAGAGGAGGTTATTTAGCAGTGGAGGCATCATTTACATCAATTTCACAAGTGTTTGTTTTTTTTGTTTTAGTATTCATTTCATCTGCTTATTTACTTTGAAAGAGATGCCTCTTCGTTATAATGTCAGTACAGCTAAGAAGGAACAGAGAAAATGAATCTTATTTGTTTATCTCCATTTTCTGCCAAAGTAGCTTCATCTATTGTGTGTGTGTGTGTGTGTGTGTGTGTGTGTGTGTGGTGTGTGTGTGTGTGTGTGTGTCTGCTCTGTCTCTGCTCTGTCTCTGTCTGCTCTCTCACTCCCCTCTGTCTCTCAGCAGAGGGAAACTTGCTGACAGAGGCTCTTTGTTAATAGGGGGGGGGAGAGAGATGAGACTAGGTCATACAGGCAGATTAGTGCTCATTGAAATCCTATAGGAAAGGTCATTTACATAGTGCGGCCTAAATCCACTTGTGACCTCATTTGTGAACCCATTCACAACCCTGACATCCTCCACTCCCGTCTGACACTGTTTTGTAAACAAATGATGAAGCATGCTTATCATGTGCTTTTGCTGTGGGAGTCCGACCCTGCAGTGTAATGGGCAGATCTGTGTGTCAAGTGGCCATTTTTTCAGATCTGAGGTAGTTAAGTTACAGAGTTTCACTCTACTGTCATGTTTGTTTTAAGGAGCTTTGGCTGACCCCAGCACATTTTTTTGTATGAATGCTCAGTTTGTTTTGTATTCGTCAGACTGCTGAGACCGACATCAGGAGTTTGTCTGGTAACTTTATTTTCCTTAAATGAGGATGAGAATGTGGAAATGACTAATGCCACTGTGAAGAGAAAGAAAAAAGAAAAAAAAAAAGCTTCCTGTTAGTCTTTTCCCTCACTCCTTTTTGGCAAATTCAACTAGGTAGTAAACAAAAGCACTTAAACATGCTGGATTAGATTACTATAATACTGCAAGCTGGCAAATTGTATAGAAACAATGGGATTAATCCACACTGCCTGCCTTTACATGCATGTAACAGTACAGCCATAACTAGATTAAATTGTTGCATGAGAGACAGACAAAGCTCCTTAGCTGTAGCAAACACGGCAAAATAGTTAACAAGACAAAAACTAGACAATGGAATCCCCCCACACTTTATTGACACATCCCCAAATTGTCACTAAAGAAGCAATCGCAGGAAAAATCTTTCGATTTCTAGAGTTGGCAGAAATGTAATGCTCTTAAGGCTGAACAGTGTCCCATCAGGAGCGAAAGAGGAAAGGATGAACTGAAAACCACGATTCAAGTGCCTCAGCTTTACCATGGCAACAATTGTCATTGAAGAGGTTGCAGATGTGTCTTTCACATGACACTTTATCAGAAGTCTTTGTCTGTTGCCAAATATTGGCCTTCAGCCTGCTTTCATTGTCTAGACTGTTTGCATGTTGTGTGGATGTACAAGTGTTAATTGTACATTATTTTGTGTTTCCTCCTTAATGGATAAGTGAGGTACTTGATAGGCAGACGGCGTCTACAAAATAGAGAGAGAGAGAGAGAGAGAAAGAGAAAGAAAGCAAGGCAGCAGAAGCAAGCTCACATGTTTTCTATTTGTTTTCCCTTGATTGCCTTCTGTTTCCCAAATTTAACATCCGTGAGCCTCACTCGTCCTTGTGAATCACACTGAATCGTGCTAAAATGAACAGACTTGTGGGAACTACGACAATAATGGGTTTAAATCGGTGGTTTGTGTTATGGGGCAAGCTTTATTCGGCGGCTGCTGCCGCTGCTTTGCCTGAGTTTAGCACTATCTCCCTCTGGCTTTCTCACCTTCTACCTTCTACACGATGATGTAATCTGATTGGACTGAGAGGAATCTCTCCGTCGCAGCTCCAGGTCACTGTGAACACGGAGACGCTGCACGGCATGTCCCTATCACACTGTGACAGGTTTTCTCTGTTTCGTATCAGTCACAGTAACATTTTCCACAGGAGCAGTGCCGCCCTAGTGTCTGGTTTAATTTTGCTTGCTTGTGTCGTGATGAATTGGACATGGTATTAGTCCATGTGGAGGTAACGTTCCCTGCTTGCTAAACCCGCCGGGCGCAGCGTCGCTCGTAGCACTACGGCTACAATTCGTATTGTGCAGAGGTGCACATCTCACTATTGATTTACTAGAGCTTTCATTCAGGTGCATTAATGCAAATGCATGCATGGACACAGTGTCCATGCTGGATGAGGTGACATAGAGGTGTCAAACACTCCCAGAGATCGAGAGAGGCCAGAGAGGATTGCACGCTTGTCTGATTTAACCTGTCTGTGTCTGTCTCACACTTTCTTTCTGGCGATAGGGTTAGGAAGTGTGGGCTAATTTTACAGCAAGCTGACAAGTGGTATTCATTGTCATAAATCGGGCCGGTTTATTTCTCCCAACAAAAGCTATCTCTTAAATATATAACGCAACACTATCAGCTCCTGATATGTATCGGCTGGTTAATCGTCTATCAGTTTTTTCCTGCTCCAAACTACCGTTATTAAAATTGGCAATTAAAAGTCACTATGGTGGATGAATTAAAAATAATGAATTCCTTGGATTTTGTATCTGCCATTAAGGTTTACTAAACCTCAGATCATTTTAATATAGCCTATCCTTGTTGATTTTCTCTGTGTATTTGTGTATTTGTGACTGTCTTCCTCTGTATGGTAATCCATGTAACACTGCTACACAGACTCATTTACAGTTGTAGCCGTTAGCCTGTCTCTATTCATCAGGGTTGCTGAGAGCAGCACTAACCCAGGGTCACCTGTTTTGCATGACTGCCCCTCCAATGATCTTGCTTTAATAAGGCAATAATAATTCTTCACTTTGAACAATGCATATTGTCAAGCTACATTTCTAACTTTGCAGACACTAAGGACTTAAAAACCATTTCCGGCAACATGCAGCACTTCTTCTGGTGAATGTCAAGCACATGTAAGAGCAGCAGCTGGCCTCTAATTGCCAAAAATAGTGTAAGAGTATACTGGTTAAGAAATGGTATACTGTTCCTTTTTTAAGCATTGTTTCAGCCTTAAAAAACTGCATACCTATTGGACATTTCACTTATGCTGTTGCTCCTTCTCAATATTAAGGCAGCTCCTGCTTATCCTAAAAAGGAATATCAGAGGGGGGTTTAATCATTGGTAATTGAAAACCCTGCTGGGATTAAATGAGTCACAATGTGACAACAGAGCTGTGCAAATGCCCTGCAGAACTTCAACTCTGTGTCTGCTTCCTGTCTGCTCCCTTTCCCCCATCCTGATTGCAAAGAAAATAGAGGTTCCTAATCCTAAATTCACATGACCACATCTCTACATTTCTTCATTTACATCACTAGTGAGTGACATGATGCAGATCATTCTGCACCAACAAGGGACCAATCGGACTTTGTGTCGAAACAGCTATTATCTTTTTTCTTTTTTTTTTTTTTTTGCGAGGCAGCAGAATAATAAATGTATATTGAATTATATTTAAATTCAGTCTATTGCCTTTGGTGAAGGTGAATCACTGAATTTGCATAGTATGAAAGAATAATGGGTATTTAGGCTTCTGTTATGTAAAGCATTTAACTTTCATTTTACTTTAATCTTGCTAAAACCTTTTTTTTTAGCTGAAAGGGCTCGGTGACATTAGAATGTTTTAATTGTTATTAGAAGACATATATCACTGACAGTTTTTTTTTAACAAGGCCCTTACACGGATTCTGCATCCATTTAGTGCTAATGATATCCACTGCACCAAAAATGCCATTATCATTATCTTGGATGAGTGGCTGGACTTATGTCTCAGAACTCTCAAAACACTAGAGGAGGCTGCTAAACTAATGAATGAGCGTCCGTGGATTAAGAAAGAAGCTGGTGATTTATTATTGTGAATACGTCTTCCACATTTTACATGGTCCACAAGTTCAACAAGGTATTGCATGGTAAATCTACATGGAGGGGAAAATCATATGTACGTTACAGTTTCTGAAGACATTCATAAACAAGCTCACATGGAGTTTTTATATATAAACTATTTTCATTGTCACAAACTGTTGTATTATTCTCAGTTCAAGCCTTGTTTCAATGGTCATTGTCAAACGCAGCTTATAAAGTAGTAAACACTAGTGATATAGTTTGGTTCAATTTGAAGTTTAATGGCTGACTTCAGAGTTGGAGATATGATGTTTAATGCTGAATACTACCATAATGCTTTTGTTTATCTGTCATGCCTTGTGATTATCCTGTGAACTAACAAGAACAGACAGTGGAGTGAATGCCTTGGGTAAATTTAGTGCTGAAAATATGGATGAATCAATTAGTGGATTGATAAGAATTTAATCACGGTAGACGCTATTAGCACCCAAGTGTCTGAAGCCAATATTATTTGCACATGACCCAGAGACACATTAGATACTGTAGGTTTATATGTAGCCTACTGTAGGCTATTCAGCTTTTTCATAAACATATCCAAGTAGTTTTGTTGCCGAAACTTGACCAAACTATGATTGAAAACTGAAAATAATTAATAGTAATAATAATATTAATACAGAAAATAATAAGTCAGCTAAGTAAAAATTGGCTTCTCGCTAGACTTGAACCCCAGTTTCCTGAAGTCCTGAGTTTGACCCATTCATCCACCACATAATCCTTACTCATACTTTGGTGCTCTTTATACTATTACTACTGTTGCTATTACTACTGCTGTTAAATAGTTCTGCCAGAAAGGGCACTTTAATAATTTTGATAATTTAAGTAATTTATCCATCAAATATTCCAAGCATTTATTAAAGTCTCAAAATTTCTTAAATTGTGATGATTTTCTTTCTGTTTTAAATCTCTAAATTGACTATGTTGGACTTGGTTGTTCAAAACAAACAATTTGCTATCTTAGGTTCTAAAAGTATCATCGTGGGTATTTTTACATTATTACATTATTTTCAGGCAAAAGAAATTATCTAAAAATGTAATTGGGAGAGTAATCAATAATACAAATAAACATTTACATTTGACAATAACTTTTTCATTTATCCAGGACATGAGCCTGTAGTTAATAGGGTTATTTATTTATTTATTTATATATATATATATATATATATATATGTATATATATATACATATATATATATGTATATATATACATGTATATATATATATATATATATTCTCCCCTGGGTCACACGAAATGATTTTCCATATCCAATAACTAATCATTGACTGTGATCGGTCAGCTCAAGGACATGGTGTTGGTTTCTGGGTCATCCGACTATTTAGACCATGCCTCTGTTGCATTTGTTTAACTACCCACTCCATTTGGATCAATTGAGTCCATACTTTGAAGGCCTTTGTGATTTACTCCTTGATTAATAGATGGCTAGTAATTCCTGTATACTCCAGATCATCGTGGGTAAAGCAACCATCTGCCAGCTTTGCCATGCCTTATTACCACAGAGGGAAGAGAATTTGGTTAATAGAGATGAGCCCAGTCAAGCAAATTAGCCCTTTGCTTTCTTGGGGTTGGTCGTTCACCGACTGTGTGTTCGCACATATTTGGCCATTAACTTGGCAGAGTTGAGTTGCTGGGGCAGCAGAGGTGACTCTCCATTGTGAAGCTCGTTAGTCAGATACAGTGAATACCCCTCATTGTGAGGCGAGGAGCTACGAGAGGCCGATTCCAGAAAACATGAGATCAGAGCTGATGTTACACTGCCTTGCCAGACGAGTTGGCAGATGGTAAATAACCACAACTATCGGTCTCACACAGAGGTTTAAATAGGGTAGTTATGGTAAATATGCTGTAATTATGGATAACGACAGTTTCAGTGTAGATGAAGGGTATTATGCGGAGAACCTAAAATCCTTCAGTGCTCAGGGTGAATGAAAGCAACATTGTTATTGAGTTAACTAAGACCCAGTGTTATAGTTTTGTAGCTGTTTTGCAAGCTTATTCTACAATAATTGGGCAAAATTGAATTATTCCCAAAAGAACTGCAACTAAAGTCTGAGAATATTTTGTGACTTAACCATTAAACCACCACAGGAGAATTTGCATAAATCATGAAATTGATTCTCTCTGTCCTTGCTTGGCTGTGAGTCACTGTTTAATCTTTGGTCATGGTGTGCAGTTCAAAGAGACTTGTAAATTTCATGTGGAAAATTATCACTACGATGTCTTTTACTTATCACAAGTCAAACTCCCCGGTTTCTTATATTGAGGGCAAAAGAACCATTTCCTGCTGATCAGAAATGTTTCTGCTGGTCTAGACACATTCCTTGGCCTTTCCACACTGATCATTAGAAGTGGTGTGGGAAATACGAAGTGCAGCGCATCTTATGGAAGAGCTCTCTCTAATTTTAAGTAATTTCTGTAAGCACCAAGCCCTTGAGTCAGATGGTCTATAAGAATATATGTTATGCTGGATAACATATTCATACTTTTTGTATTCTGATGCTGCATACGTATACATATTAAGTAAATGTGTTGAATTGAAGTCTTATTATTCGTGTAAGTACTACACAAAAAATACCTGATTGGTTAAGTGACCAATTTCTCTACTTTTAGATATCATTATATTCGTTTTGTCATAAGGGCTCGAAAGTTTCATACAAAATTAGATTTTGCATGAAATGTAAAAAACTGTCAAATAAAACCCAATTTCTAAGATGTGTTTAAAAGGACTGTGGTATATTTAAATGGAATTATGAGCTCATTTGTATGATAATGTTTCAGATTTAGTCAGGAGAGGAAAAAAATAAAGACCCATTATTCTTTTCATTACATTCTGTCCCATTAGGGGTAGTAGGTGTTATCTAAGTGCCACGCTCTGTTTAAACCAGCACAGGCAGACACAAATCTCAAATGCATCTTTCACCGTCCTCTTGTCCAGTTCCTACGTTATACGGGGATTACATTGTGCTCCATCTCTAATTTAGGCTCTAACACAGCAGAACGCATGAGAAATGAATTGGGAGGCTGCAACAGGGACCATGTGCTCAGCTGCTGCCTGCTGTATTGCACCAAGCCATAATTAGTCTATTACAGCAGGGCAGTAGCGATGGTTTATATGATCTAGTGCTATTAGAGCACTTAAAGTCAGCATGTCGTCTGATCATTTAGGCCCGCTGAGCAGTTATGCCGGATGGTCTGCATAGACTCTTTTATCATATTCTCTCAGCAGAGCAGATGTGCCAAAAACCACACAAACCACGGTGATAGAAATACATTTTACATGTTTTTTCTCGTCTTTTTGCACATGCTGCTTTTTCCAGTCATGAAATAGATATTTATGCTGCTGTTCTGACTGTAATGACACAGAGCAGCCATTACAGATGGTGCTACCTCTGTAAGTCCGTGCTTAGTATCATAAAACTGTTATCCATTGCAAGGTGACTCAGTAAACTGAAAATGATTTAAAGCATGGGCCCACTCGCCTCTACATCCTTCCCTCTAGTGCGTAGTAAAACTGATGGAGCTTATTTGTGACCTACGTTACAGAGTTGCAGCGTTGCCCAGCAGTTAGAAAATCTGTAATTGGAAGTTCTCAGGTTTGATCCTAGCAACAGGCAGTATAAAAGAAAGCTGAATTCATTCCTGTTCAGTCATTTCAGGTGACTTTAGAGGGAGGAAAGCATATTACAGGCAATCACTATTATTAGTTGGCTTGATAGAATATATCATCAATTCATAGCTGTATAAAGATGGTGATTCAATCAGCATTTTGAGGGCTCATAGCTGTCAGTCATACTTTGTATGCTAACCTACCAGCTTTGATGGTAATTACTTAGTAGCGTGTCTGTTAGCCTTCACCACAGGAGGGGCCGACGACTCCAGCTGTATTTCAAAACAGGCAGCTCTCTTCAGATTATGTTTGCCACATCTAATCAGAGGCGAAATAAGGGCTGCTTCGCTGCAGTGGCATGCAGGAAGGAGGCAGGGGCAAGATACTTGCGAACATGTGGGGAATCACTAAGCAGTCTTGGTAATTATTTCTAAATCAATATTGTGACAAGCAAAGCTCTAGAGTGCCAAATCCCAGCCCGTCAGATTTGAGCCGACTTATCCCGGTGGAATCTGCAAAACTCGAAGCGCTGCTGCCTTTGATTGATTCCCACATGATACCTTTCACATGATGGTCATCTGCAATGCTAACACGGTGATCCCGATCGATCGGGTTCTTCTGCAGTGTATATGTGGGGCTTGTAGCAGATCAGGCTGTGTGTGTGTGTGTGTGTATGTGTGTGTGCTGCTGAATGTGAGCTGAAAACCGTATAGCTTTAATTTGAATCCTGCTTCCATTTAATTAAATAGCTGCTTGTGTTAAAATAATTATGTTAATGTTAAAATTATTGGTAAATTGATACTATTGAGGGAGGCTGTAATAGGTGCACTTAAATCACTTGTGCATAAATTGCACAAACAGAAGCTCGCCTTGACAGATGAGGCCATAGGTATCCATTAATGCGTCACTAAACTTCTGCCTTTGAACCCTCCTCCACTGGCTGTGCACACAAGATGTACAATATCAACCTACTTAAATTATTATACTCATGAGTTTCTTTCTTCGTCTTGCTCTTTCTTTTTTGAGTGTGAGTGTCAAGCCTGGCAATATTAATTTCCAATTCTTCATCTCGTTCTATCTGCGTCAGAAACATGTAACATAATGGTGTAACATAATGTAAGATAATGATTCGGTTTTGTACATTAATCAGAGTTCATATTTGTAAGTATCTTTAATCTTTCATAGACACCTAATCAATTAGGTAAACACCAGAGGAAGATATACATATTTCATAGCATGGACATCATTTTTTTATGACTTATCGATCTCTCAAGCTATGCAAAATCTTATTTTTCAATATTTTAAGAGTAGTTGATATTAAAACATGTACATCCATTTGCACAAAAGTGGAAGTGCTGTAATATATGAGATCTGCTGAAGAAGTTAAATTTAACAACCCACACTGAAAGAGATTTTATTTTTAACTTTTCATGTTCCATTTTAACCAAGGGGGTAATTTTCCCAGACGAGTTCCACACAGAGAATGAATATATATATATATATATATATATATATATATATTGCCATATTGGCCTGCTTTCCTTCATCACATTTCTTTTTCCTCATTTCTTCAGGGTGTGAGACAAATTCCTCACACCCATCAGTTCAACCTCGCACCTCCTGACAAACTATATTATCTCCGCACTGCCAGTGTAGTGCCCCACTCTACCAACCCCCGCCCCCCCACACACACGGACACATGGCCCCGGCCCTTAGAAAACAGATCGACACCTGACTGCAGGGAAGCTCTCATTCGAAGTGGCCTGAAAACAAACCGTCAGGATTTGGATGTTATGTTATCTGTCCTAATTTCAAAGTGATGTCCTTATGAGTCAGAAAATGAGTCTGCAGCCGGTCTAGATTGTTCCATAACTTGTTGGCTTGTGCAGAGCAAAACATGTACAATTGCTTTCTACAAATGAACAATTAATTCTCATTTTCAACATTAGAAAGATGATATCATTGAACAAATGTTCCGAGGAGTATAAAAGCAACCAATTTGAATCGTCCTGCTTTTCTCCAAATGCAGGTTTGATTGCAGCTATATAAGAACAGCTGCTTCCAAGTCGACTGTAAAAGCTCAATTGAGCCTTGGGTTTATACCTTCATAGCATGCTCCTGGGTGTTAAGATTTGAGTGTGCCTTCATCTAATCAAATAAGATCAGGAGAAGGAAAATAAGAGTTCGTGACCATACCTCCTCTAAATCACTTCTGTAATAACGACTTAGATTATACTTAAGAGTGTATTTGTGTTTAATTGAGTGTATTTGGGTTAAATGCCATTCCTTGCTGTGGTCATGAACACCTTGGTGAAACCAAGCTAAGATTAACAACACAATGGGTTTCGTCTCTTTTTAGACAAAAGCATCTAAAGAGCAGGACAGTTAATATATTATGTGGTTGTGTTCTCATCCTCAAAATACATGGAGATCAAGATGGGCTTGGGATTTATTGAAGATCATAGAAGTCTTGTTTTGGACAGCAAACCTCCTCCCATACGGTGGTGCTGGCATTGTTGGCCAAACTACTCTAGCTTTTTTTTTACAATCACATGGACGCCAAAGAAGGTCTCTGCTGAAGCTAATGTGGCCATTTGTTAATGAAGCAAATTCCACAGAAGGGGTTTGGCCAGATTTCATACCAGATGGACAAGGAGAAGATAAAGAGGACGTAAATTGGGATCGAGAAAAAGAGTAAAGGGGGATTCATTTGTAATTAAATTAAATTAAATAATGATCAAACTTCAGTTCAGATCTCATGCTGCTATTCCCATTGATCCTCCCTCCGTTCTCTCCTGTGTGGATAGAGGGATAACTTATTTCCTGGTCTTGCTGTTTGAATAGATTGTTTTCTCGTTGTGTGTCTGGTTAGTTAACATGCAGATTACATTGCACCAGGTGGTTCTGGGGCACAGAGTTGCTATTTCCCTCACTAGGAGTCCGGTTTAACAGAGAAAGAGGTTTCAATTTAAAACAAAAGCCACGTTTCATCATACTCCACTTAAATGTGCAGTTTCTTTCTTCTTATACTTACATTGGAATCGAGGCTTCTTTGAAAATCATCAGGAGTAACATGAATCATGATCCACCCTCTGCTTCACAAGAGACCTGAGACGTCTGCTGTCTGCCCTCCCACCACGTGATTGTTTGCTTCCTCTGAAATTAATAACATTATTCAATACAGTTTATAGCAGTGCTGCTGTCCTACTGAACTTTATGATAACTGGCTCATACGAGTCTTTGTGGCATTAGAAAGTTTCACGACATTGGCAGCAATAAAACCGTCGTCTCTAACACATTTATAGTCATCAAACTGAAAATAAGTCTAAAAAGTGTCAAAATAGTCTAAAATAAGCCCTGCCAATCTCCTGCCACAGTTTCCAATGCATTATCAATGCTCCAGCACATATTGTTGGCATTGGTAGCGTATCTTGAACAGGGTTATCAGTCCCCCATAGGCTCTCCAATCCCACTGGATGTCCTTCTCCACAGAAATCCTACGCGTAATTGGCTGAGTGGGCAGTTGGCATACTTTCCTTGCCTTCCCTTTTGCGTTACTTTGTTCCCGTTGGCTGTGTTGGAGGTGATGTAGAGTTCATTTTAGGATTACAGCTCAGCTGCAGGGCCTGTGGCAGAGCTCGGGTGTTAACAAAGAGAATTATGAATCTTTTGAAATCCTGACAGACGAGTGGCTGGTGAGGAAACGTTTAAACGAATTCCCCTCAAAATCAGTCCACCAAACCTGAGCGGACGCAAAGCTGTGTGCTGATCTTTAAGAATTGTGGCGTGTGTGTGGCTGTGTATTCATGAGTATTTGTGAATGTGTTTGTGTGTAGCTATTTATGTGTAAGGGAGTATTCTGACATACGCCTGCAGTTTGCACCTGACAGAGAGAGAAATGAAAGCTTTTCAAAATGACACCCTATACACGACGCGTCCAACTGTGATTTCGCCATCAATACAGCAGCACATGTTCAGCTTGAGCACTTAGGTGTGACCTTTTTTTTCTTCACCTCAGTCCCTTCACTGCTATCAACACAAATATCCGGTCCAAGTCATGTTGTCACATCATACTTTGGAATTTTTACAAGATCAGTCTCCACCAGCTATAGCTCAGATTGCTGGAACACACTACAAAAAATGTAGCCTATCTTCAAGCACTAGTTAAACGTAGTAAAAGCCAAGATCTCAATTATTTGTGGTAGATGAGGAGCACTGCAGGCTGTCCATGCTCTCTTGTCGTAGCGCAATAGTAGCTGTCAATGTGAAGAAACACTATTCAACCCAATTAGTCATTTTTCTGTCACTATTATTGCTGAGATATGTACAGTTTCTGTTTTTGAATTATAAGCAGTTTTTTCTGTATGAAAACTTTTAATCTGCAATATTCACAGTTTGAAAACCGTAGAGATATTTGCTTGTCCTTCATTGAGAGAATATTTAAAAAAAAAAAGAAGAATTCAAACCATAACTACTAAGATTTAAGATTACGGAGTCATTTATAATAGGCAACTACTGAGTGATGACATGTTATGCTAAAATTCATTTAGATTGAAACCACTAATGGTTTTACGTGACTGTATGCGTGCGAGTCCCATTGTCACTCTGTCAGTGAAGAGGGGCCCCTGACCTTCCCTCCTGACCTTGTGCTGTCTGGTCACCACCTGGCTCCAGGGAGAATGTGGCGTGAAGGAGGACATACACAGCCTGCCTCACACACATACCTGACCAAGATTAATGGCACCTCAGATATTCATCATTATTCTCCCTAACAGCAGTCGGATATGGCCCTGGGCCAGACCTCTGCCACCAAAATCCACTGAGGTAAAATATGCAATGTTCACTGCTTAGCAGCAACCTGGCAAGAGTCCCGAGGTACTTTAGAGCTTGTTCAGCCTTTATTATGAATTGCTAACAGTGCCGCATTACAATTCAAATGGGTATTCATCAGGGTATCTTTCTAAAAAGGTGCTATGGTCACAACCGTAAATAACTGACCCCCAATCCACTCATTTAATATGCTCCATCATCTCTGCTTGACAGTCAAGTGGCCTTTGTGTTTTCTATCTCAGGGTCCTACGAGCAAGCAGTGGGTCCTCCACCCCTTGTTATCCCTCCTAATTGTCTAGAGATGAGGGTCAATGAAGCTCATACAAAGGGCTGCTGCAGGGAGAGGTGGCGTTGCTTGCACAGGATGGGGGGGAGGGGGTATTGTTGCTGTCTGATAGAGAGGTAATCTTATGCGGGGATGGAGGGTGTAAGGGGTGGTGTCTATCTGCCTGCTGCCTCTCCTCATAGGAACATCTGCCTCTGAGACTGTAACAGATGCAGAGGGAAAGATGGAGGGCGATGGTGGTGGTGGGAGTTGAAGTATCCTGCCAGTTTGTTGCGGGGAGATTCACCACCAGTCAGCTAACCACTGTGGTTATTGTATATGAGTTAACTCCTTTGTTGAAAGAGTAAAGATGTATGAGCAGAAAAGAAAACAGTAGAGAAAAACACAATCACAGACATTGTTCAAATCATATTCATATTGTATCGACGGCTCTGAAGTGGGAGCTGAAACACACAACTGTATTAGATTGCATCGCTTACTAAATCAGTAAATGAAAATAAACAGTCACTCCCTAACAATTAGGTATAAAAAGGCTAACCACAGAGCAGGTAAGAATGCAGAAAATCACAGCTCATAATTAGAGCGCACTGGGTGTGTGCACTTTTGGCTCCTTTTCATGCATCACCATCCAGATGTCTGTAAATTGTCCATAATAAGCAGAGAATTGTTATCTGTCAAGCAGGTTGGCCATTACACAGCGGACATTTGAATAGAATTCTAATTATTTGACGCTATGTTACCTCAGATTGGCTTTTGAATGGCTCCACTTACCATCTGTTGCATAGCCTTGCATTATTCGCACTCTCTTGTCCAAATATTTACAATATTCACAAACCCAGCCTCATTCCTTCAATCACTCGGACCGGTGTCTATCTGTGATACGGGAGCACACCTCGGCTGATAGCCCGCTATTAAATCTGAATGAGCCAATTTTGCTCTTCCAATGAGATTCACCCAATTATTGTTGTGTGTATTGGTTTACCACTGGACAGCTGCTACTGCTGCTGGGAAATAGATTGTGGTTCGGTAAAGATTGGCTCCAGTTCCTGCTGGATTTGTTTCAATCACATGAGTTTGATTAAAGAACCATAAATAGGCTATTTAACGATTGCAGCGTGCGTAGTCGGCTGTTGACATTAAATGAAAGAGGCAGACATCTTCCACCACACCAAATTGTTTTCTTTTTTACAATGTGGAAGATGCCTTAATTTATTGTTTCTGGTTCCCTCTCTCAATTATTTCTATCTCTGTAGTCTTGGATTGTCTCTAGTTTGGGGACATATTAGATCTCTGGAGAAGTGCTCACGTTTGCCTGTTGTCTCAGGAAACAGCTCCCTGAAGATCTTGCCATAAATACACACAGAACAGGAATCTGAGTCATACTTGTTACACACAACAGTGATCAGGCCACAGCACATGGAACTGCCTTACATATATAACACGTGCACTCTCGTCATTTCTACTTCTGTCTCTGCTTTGTATTTGGTCATAAGAGCAGTCTTTCAATGACCCTGAGCTCAGCTGAGGTCAAGAACATATTGAGCAGATGAGTCAGCGGCAGTTTTAGATCATAGACGGCAACAAGGAAAAACTCAAACCACAACTTTGCTTTTTCCTCCACTCTGTTTCATCATTGCTCCCGTCTGCTAACACAAAGGTCCTGTAAGGATGTGAGGTCTTATCTGTCGCTGAAGTCTGGTGTGGACAGTGATCTGCCAGCAGACCACCAGGCATTAGTGCTTATCAGCCTGTACCAGTGGCACCAGCCTGGACTGCTCTTTATCTCTTATCTGTAACGCAGGTTGTAGAGCAACACAGACACCGGCCCAACAGCGGCTAAGCAGAATATCAGGAGCTGTATTATTATTAACTGTGCTACACTGGCTTATTGTGTGTGTGTTGGTGTATGTTTTGTTTGTTTGAAAGAGATTTTCTTTTGTTGTTTATGAAAGATGATTCCAGTTATTTTCAGTTAAGGAAATGGAAGTTGGCAGTTTTTTGGCATCATGGCAGGTTATTGTCAATTTAAAAAAAATAAATAAGGTGTTTATGTTACAGTGTTCATCTTACAATAGGCTGATCTTACAATATATAACAGTCAATATGTCAAAGCTACAAACCATGCCCTAAAAAAAGGACCAGAATATGTCTGACACATTCTCAACAAAAATGTAATAATATGAGCTTTACAAAGGTACTATTTGCTGCAGGGTAGATGGATTGGATTGCACAGGTGTTCGTGATATGTGTGCCAAAAACACTGTTGAGGTTTACTTACCTCCAGGTGGCAAAGAGTACTCTCCAATACCCACCCAGCTGGCCATGGACATTTCCAGTTAAACAAGAGATCAAAAACACGGAGTAGTACCTGCAACATGCTTAGTGTAGATCAGAATGCAGAACTTTCACATAGAAAGTTGTTGCACTTTGATTTTTCTGTTCTGCATTACGTTGTGGAGTGAACACACACTATAGAGCTGCTCCCAGTGATTTCAGGTTATGAGCTCTACAATAAAATGAGTGAATGCATGATGGGGAAAAACTGGGCCTTAGGTGGATATAACTAGGATTGTATTATTATTTATGAGGGTAGGCAAACATAATCACCTTTCTGTATAATACAAAGCAGCTCAACCGCAACACAAACTGCAGCTTCCAAAAAGATAATAGAGTTGAATCAACACCTCTCCAAATAATTTTCTTAAAAAATTGAACATTGTAAACTCCATGAAGGTTGGATTTCAACAGAGTGTTAATACTGCTAATAAATCACAAGTAGGGGTTTGTACCATATTTATTCCTTTACTTATGTCACAGGCTTTGTGTAATAAGTTCAATTTTTGAAAGTACTTCCACACACAGCAGCTTTACTGGGTGTCCCTGTCAATCCTCCCATGGGCTTTGCAAACTTGACCGCCAAATGTGTTTGTTATGACAAGTATGATTAACACGTGTCAGTGAGTGAAGGCCATGCCAAGGATTTAAACTAAAGCCAGGATACCAGGGGGGAGAAAGAAGCCCTCGCGCATGTTTCACTGAACTAGTTCACATGTTTTAACGCCATCCTACCTTCTCTTGCCTTTGGCATGTAAAGGTGCTGATAATGGCACAGTGTGATAGCATGCTTTTGGGATTTTTGATAGTAGCCAGAGTGGGTGTGCTCCCTAAATAGTGCCGTCATTTAATTTATTGATGAGTTAGTGGCAACAGAGAGCCTTGGCATTACCATGTCAGTTGACCTTTCTGGTATTAGCGTGAACTTTGATGCATTCTGCACATGACTCATTACAGAACCTGCTACAATTCATGACCTTTTACAAGATAAATGGGAGGTGCCAAATGTCAGTTCCAACCTGCAGCAATGTGGAAAGCTAAGGCTGTGATTTTTTGTATCAACTACTCATGGCAAAGGTCTTATTTAACCTATTTAACAAGGCAAATGCTGATTTGCTGCTGTATTCCACTTCCATGTACACAGTCCATTTTGCATTGCGACTGTGACTCAGATTGAATCAGAGGTCATGTCTCATGGCAGGTTCTAGTTTATAAGGGTTACTGTCGGGCTGCAAGATTCAGACCTCTGCGTAGTGAAGATGTCTTCTACTGAGAGTTTCCAAAAAAAATATTTTAGTGAGGTACAACCCCTATTGGGAAATGCAGCCATAATTTGTTTAATGTGCAAACAACAATAATCAGGTCACCCCTCCTTTCATGTACAGTACATGACTCCTTTGTAACTGAAGAAGTTTAATATGCAAAATCAAGAACAGTCAGACATGTCGCTTGGATTCCTCGGAAAGAAAAGAATGTCTTGACACTTTAGAGGCAGTGTGTTTCAAACCTGGACAGAAGAGTTTGTTATCAACCGGATATTAATGTGCTGCCCAAAAATGCTACTACTTTATTGCCTCTCAGTATGTTTATAGGAGGCTCTGAAAGCTGTCCTGCCTTGATCCCAGGGCTCCATCCTTAGAACTGGTTTGGTGAATCAGGCTGCTGGAAGAAAATTATGCTTTCCCTTTGAGTCAAACCTGGACAGCCAGCTTCCGAGATTAGCCAAGAATAACAGGTTCCGTCAGCTTACAGCTGATAATGCTTTAAATTTTTTTTATTCTTCCAACCAGTGTTAGTGTTGCAAATCCGAGTGTGTGTTCCACAAGTCTAACATAATGATCCCAGATTTACATGATCAAATCCATCCATGATCGGCCATTGTACAGTTACTCATGCAAGATTAAATTTAGTGCAGCCCTAAGGGCACACACGTCTCTGTAAGCCCTTCCGAGTCCCACAAAAACAATATTGCTGATCCTCCAGACCTCACGCGCCCACACAATGCACCGCTGATCCACAGAGGAAGAGTGTTGGATATAACCGCAGCACTTTTTGCTGTTGCATAGATTAGTGTACGCACAATTAAAATGGGTCAGTCCGCCATGCACTGCCAGTAAGGTATTTTTATTGTTGCGAGTATCCCAGCGGATTAGCCTCCTGTTATATCCTCCCTGATACATTCTTTTGCTGCGGAATGAAAAGCCAGAGTGAGTAGGGAAAGAAACTCTTTGTTGCGGCAGCATTTTAATGGTCTATTAACTTTGCTAATCACAGAAAAATAAAATAACTTTTGACAGGAACGCATGGTGGTGCTGAGTAAGGATATGGGGTGGTGGAGGAGATTCAGCGTCAAGAATAGACTCACACTTTGGCAAGTATTCTGCACTGCAGTGTGTGTACATGCCCACCTGCACTTGTACACGTGTCTGCCACCATTTGTGTGTTAATCAGAGTAAAGGGGAGGGAGTCATTACAGCTAATACCTATAAAAGTCCTATTCATGCCTCCTCCCTGCTCAGAGTGCCCTCATGTGATAAACTCGTGGCTTATCGTCGCCTCGAAAACATAAAGCTCTCATCGCTCTGACAAGGGCTTTTAAAAAGAAGCTGAGGGGAGCATAGGCCTGAATCAAGTCGCTTCACAAATAATCTGCTGCTGGAGGGCTGCAGCTGTCAGTGGCACTCTGTCAGACGGTTGAAGCGAGGGAATGAGAAAGTGAAAGATGAGGAGGCGAGTAGAGGTCTGCGTCTGACCGTTCCTTAATTCCGCCATTTGAATGCAAAGCTGTCATTGATCTGATTGCCGGTGTGCAGCTACAACGGCAAAGTGAGATTCACGGCCTTCTCGACTTGACAGGGAGTCGTGAGTGGAACGACACACACCACACGCTTACCTTCTGACTTAGTTACTGGTGTTTCCCAGGCTGTTATGCATTGTTTTAGTGGTTGTGTAGACTGATCCTGAGTCCTTAGTGTTAAAATCTGAGAACCTTTGTTGAAATTTACAAATGACTTCATGTAACACCAGTGTTTCACATAACAGCAATGTTTCCAGTGGCATCTCCACAGTGCACTCTACTGGTTTGGTCCTTTGTCACACCTACATTACAGAGCATTTGAGATCATCTATTATTTATTAATATAAATATCAATAGTATATTGTCCAGATCACAGTTACCTGTCAAATACGCAGAAAACCTCTAAAATATGTATGTGAAATAAAAAGTAAATACCATTGTGTTTAACCCTAACATTACTATGAAACGGCTGTCTCAATCTCTCTAAAGGCACTTTTTAAATTGTCTGTATTTCACTATAATGTTAAAAAGCAACCAAACACTCGTCGAAAATCTTGTTCTTGCTGTTGCTCAGTGGTTTAACTTTGACTCCCCTCGTAGCAGTGATGTTCAAGCGTACTCCCGGGTGTGTTGGTACACTGTGACATCACTGTTGGGCAACCAGAAAGGGAAGTTAAACAATGCTTTTCAGCTTGGTATAAAGTTACGCTTTCGAATAATTATGTTAAATAGCCAAAGATCAAAATAAAAGATAGAAAAAATTAGAAATTAATAACACTCAAATTATAATCTGTTTTCTCAGTATAATGTGGGTGTGCGTTGATCAGATTTGAGTAATAGTGGGTTCACCTTTGCAACATGAGCAAATAACCCAACATCTGTCTTACATTGTTGAATTCTGATTGGGCTGTAGTAATAAGTGGCATCACTTTTCTCCAATTCAATCCCACTGACTTTAAATCAGTGAGAAGAGCACAGACAAAATACAAATCTCATGTGAAATAACCAGTGCACTTTCAAATACGGCTGATAATCAGTTCATGCAAGAGCAGTTCCATACAATTGTTCTTGGTAACTTTAAAATGAATCTAGGCCAGTTATAATCCACTATGCGTACATATATCATATAATGGAGTCATAAGTATAGGAGGATATGACTTCTCAGCTCTGGGCCTGATGTTGTCCTTTTGCACGATGAATAGGGCTTTCTATGCTTCAGTCTAGATAAAGGTTATCCATCATGACATTCTGTTCAGAATAGCTGTCTTTCACTGTCAGCGTCTGTCAAACAGACAGGAGCGCTGTGTTGAGCTAAAAGCCTTTCTGACAGGAAATGTGTCTTCTGCTCTCCTCTCTCTTCTAACCAGACCTCCATAGCTCCTCACACTAAACCAAAGGGTGTGTGTGTATGTGTGTGTGTGTGTGTGTGTGTGTGTGTGTGTGTCGGGTGTAAGATTGGATACAGACCCTATTGGGCTCCTAATTAGAGTAGGATGCTGAGTTAGCAAATTGTTGATATTCTGTAAGTGGAGGTGCTGTTGATGCTCGTTCTTTCCAACCCCCTTCAGTTTCAGTGGGACAGATCCAATACCCCTGAGACAGCCAACCCTAAGACCTCTCAGTTTCTCAACTGGTTCTACTGGTCCATTGAACTCCTCATCTGCAGTGCCTATACTTACTGCCTTGCAGAGCAAATGATACAAGAAGAAAATCAGAAAAAACACAGATCAGCAATCCTACTATAGGCTATTACTTTTTGCTTTGAAGTCTTTTTTTTTACTGCCTATCTATCTTGGTATAATTTCTTATTCAATCCAAATGGAACATCAGAGTATTGTAAACCTAAACCCCATCCCTGTTGGTATTTAATTGAATAAGAAATTGCAACACATCAGATTCTGTGTTGCAATTTTTCAAATTAAGAAACACATGATTACAAGCTCCCAAGTTGACTACAATAACTCTTATCAAGAGGCCAACTAGCGTTAGGATACGTAACCGACATGTACTTATTTTTTACTGCTTACTAGAACCGAGGGAATGCTAGTTATTGCCATGCTTATATTTCACAGCTCCTTGGCGATGTAAAGAGTGTAGCCTTACGCCGAGAGTGAAATCTGTGAAGTGCTGAGATCTGCCGCGGAATGTACAGAGGCAGGCAGAGGCGTATTGGTCTGGAGGGCTGCTGACAGATAGATTGATGTAGTGCACACTCCTTAGAGAGATGATGAATGACTTTCTGTGTTGTTTAGAGAGTTGCCAGCTCCCCTCACCAGCGGTAGAAACTTTGGCCCCAGAGAGTGGAATACAGCTTCTGGTGGCAAAAGCGGAAGAGCAGTGGCTACGTACAAGCTGGCCTTGGAGACGTTTCAGGTTGCACGTACGGTATGCTGATGCTATGAAACCCTCAGCTTAACAACCGTGGAAAATCCTCTCAAATACTTCAACCTAACGATGAGAAACTTCGCTTGTCTAAAGTGTCACTTTGTTCACTGTGTTATGATTCCCAAAAGCATTGAATAAGTCCTATCTCGTATGTTATTTTAAGTTAGACTTGTTGGCTGAAATGCAACCTCTGGAGTCAGGAGGGAATATTTGTCTGTATCTTAGAATACAACCTCTTACAGAGTGAGAGGAGTGAAGTATGTATCGGTGAACATTGTCTGCAGGTTGTATTTCAGGTTGCAAACTGTTGTTTTCTTTGTTTTAGATCTGTGTTTTTCTTAAGCTTAACTTAACTGAACTGAACTGGTCTGACTTGTAGCTTGGCTGTCGTGTCATCCATTAACAGCTGACAGCAGGCTTTGTCTCTGTTTGGTCGTGGTGAAACTCAAACACAGCTCCACTAATAAAACCCGGCAGCATTCTGTTTGGCTTTCTGTGTAACTAAACATGTATGTATTTTATGCTTCCTTAAACATTTTGATGACCTTATACCAAAACTCAATGGGTGGTTTTTGATTATCCATGTGGCACTTTTATTATGCAAACATTACATGAAAGCAACTGGAGAGCAGATTATGATGCAGGGGACCTCGTCTCAGACGGATGCCGTGGAACCCTGTGATGTTCGTTTGATTAACGCCATGGATTGGCGTGCTCCTGCTGTTGGCTATGTAGGTCAGACAAATTAAATGTGGAGTTTTTCACTTAGACATAGTAGTGCCTGCACACAGCTTTAACAGCATGTCGCATGTCAGCAGTAAAGTGCATGTCAAGAAGTCTTGACATGACTCTATTATGTGAATATGACAGTGCTGCTCGTGCTAAAAACTGTCTGGGCTGGATATTCTGATCTTGCTGGAAGATAGTGTCTTTGATGAGATTTGTAATAACCTCTCAGAGCAATTTGTGCATGTTGCTGGTGGCAATAAATCCATTTTATTTGTCTGAGAGTTTATTGTGTTCTCCGCGGATCTCTTTGGCCTCCTCTTTCGTTGTTGTTGCCTGAGGCCTGTCTGTGCGGCGAGTGTAGAACCAGCGCATTAGGCCCCGTGTCATCAAGGAGATGGATGGACAGTGGTTGTTGGGTTGGCTCTCCGATAGCGCTGCAGTTTCACAGGCTGCTCTTTCAACAGGGGAGACACGCCAGCAGCAGTGAGAATGAATGGGGTTGGGGAGAGTCTGGATTAATGAGGGGCGTCTGGTGACTGATGGGGCGACATCAGTAGACGGCTGTTTCAATTTCAGCCTCCCACTCTACATCCTGTTTATGTTATTCATCAGGCATGAGTACAGAAACTCTTCAGCTCCTCGACTCAAACCCCTAGTCCAATTTTGGGTTCTTCTATTGTGCCCTATCTGTAGCAATGGGACGAGTCTTTCTCCCTATGTGACCTCTTGGCCTTTCAGCATTTAAATTCTTGTTTAAATGCTACACTAACAACCTATAACTGTCTTATAAAACTAGCTTTGATTTGGTCTTTTCTATTAAGCTGTGAGCATGTGAGCTGCTGGTTTTTCATTGTTGTCAGGATGAAATGTAAGCAGACACAAGTGCCGCCCTCTCCAGCTAACCAGTCCCGTGACGCCAGTTCGTAAATTGTGGCCGACGTTCCCTGCAGGTCCACTTCATTGCCCCCTCTCTCCTTCCTCGTCCTATCCAACCTCCCCAGTGGGACCATTTTAATCAGCATGATGGTGTGTGTCTGTGTCGGAGCCCGCTGCCTCCATACTGTTCTCTGAAGTGGGGGAGGGGGTGGAGCTTGTTGAGGAGAAACCGTGAGGAGCAGAAGAGAGAGAGATGAGAGGAGGAGAGGAGGAGATGAGTTATAAGAGGAGAGGGGGAAGGGGAAGGGACACAAGGAGCACATTAACTATTTATGGGTCTACTCCCATGGCTAATAGGAATTACATCTGTTTTAATTATTGATGGCCTAACCGGCTGTCTTTATAAGCATCTCCTTTGGGGACTGAAGTGCCTGACAGATGTATTCCATTGTTGTTGTTGTTTATGTATGATATGGGAGGACATGTGGATGGTCCGAGGCACTCCACTGTTAACACTTGGTTGAATGGTGACGGCCTCTAAATCTATTTCTTGCTTCCTGATTCATGGCCATGACTTCATTTAATTCTACATTTTATGCAAGGGATAGCGGCTAAATACAGAGTTACCCTTGGTGCCTTTGCGTGTCCTGCCTGGTGTGGAAGGGGAAGTATTAAAGGTAATCCAACTGTTCTGGTTTTCACAGGCAAAATATGACTATTGGCAGATGTGACAAACTGGAAATAGCACACCGTCTAGGAGGATAAATCTTTGGAAAACAAAACGGCGCACCTGCATGGATAGAGGAACATCTCTGTTAGATTTTCCTTAAACAGAAAATCTTTATCTTTCAAGAGAACAGATTCTATGTTCGCTGAAACTTGGCCGGCTTGAGTTTCTGCGTTTTTCTCTTGCCAGTCATCTCTCGAGTCTTTCTGTACTCAGATTCGTTGCCAACTGGCCCTCAGTCAGCTTCATTGTGAGAAGGTATTGGTGTAGCAGATGGCACTGGAAAAGCCTGAGGTATCTTCAGAAAACAGAGGTCCTGGCTTCGTTACAAGTCGGAGGAAGATTATTTTCACTCGAGATGAACTCCGGTTTGTGTGTGCGCTTGTCTTGAATTTCGGTGTGAAGGGTCTGTGTGTGTGTGTGTTAGTCAGGATGTGTGCAACTGATGCATTCTCTCCTCCCTATATTTATAGATGGAGTTGCTCTGAATGAGTGATCTCTCCTTCCACGTTCTTCTAATGGGCCCTCAGAGAGTTGCTATTGAAAGGCAGGAGAAGACACAGACAGTTATCAGTTCCTGCCTTCTGCTAGCCATCATTAATGTCACCATAGCCAAACATTAATCACCTGCCATAGCTGGGCTTATATGATAAATGTCTGAATTAGACTATCTAATCAAAGACACAAAAGGCATGATTTTTTACATCAAACTTTATTATCCTGTATATAATAATGTCATGAGCTTTCCAGCCATTTCCATGTCCAAATGTGCTGAGGCATGAGCGCTACGCAGAGGTAGCGTTTTTTCTTACTGCCAAAGATGTAGATGTCCTTAAGGATCGGCCCCTCCTCGCTGAATTATAGTATGGCCTTTTCTAGATGAGCCCGCTGATTAATGGGTCCTATTAAACCCCGTCTGCTGGACGTGAATTGCGGAGGGAGGCGGAGGAGACAAGTAGCAGGGACGGGCCAGGGCTCGTCCTCTCTCTGATGGATGGTCTCAGAAATGGTCCTTACCGCATGTGTCATACAGCATCTGGAGATGTATTGATGTGCTACAGGGGAGCCAGCACGGTTACAGTAGGTTGCATCAAGAAGTGGGGAAAGTAGGAATAGGATAGACAGAGTGTCAAAGAGAAAGGAATATTTTAAATCCAGGTGCACCAAAAGGCAAAAGAATGATGGAAGGGACGGAACGACCGTCTGTAAACTCAACCAGGCAGTGAACAAGTATGTTAATCAACCAAGTGACAAATACTAATCGGGTGATGAGTGGATCTAAATGAAGAGAAGTGGTCCAGCAACTCTTACTGAGGTGTTATCTTACACCTCTTAAGTGTGTAGAGTATTATCGTCCTCATTAGAGCATGTCCCATGGTTAATTATTGATCAGCTATGCAGAGATAAGTCACTCACCAAAGGCCTCATGCTGGGCTTTGAGGCCCAACACTTCTCCCTGCTGGGCACTAGCGCACACACACGTACAAACACGCACTCATCACATACACAGATAAAAACTGCTTATCATTGTTTAGTCTCTCACCAGCATGTGTCAGTCCCAGTGTTAATGTATATTTAACAGGCTCACAGAGAATCCCTGACTACTGTTTAGTTTAATAGAATGCTAAACTCCAGAGACCATGTGGTTTATTAGCACACTAATGGCTGTTAGTGTCAAAATTGTGTTAGAAGGGCTTTAATGGAACAATGCTTCCCACAATAAAATGGACAGCTTTTTTTTTTTGGAAAAAAGGAACGTTCTCTTCTCTCATTGATATTTTTGTTCCTTCTCAGCATATCGTTGACATTATGTGCCCAGCGATAACAGTACACGTATATGTGTTCGGTCCCTTCTTTGTGTTTAGTAACTTACCAACGGGATTGCCCACATCCTGCAATTGTCAGAAATTAATTCCCCCATTGGTGTTATGATATGGTGTATTATTTAAAAGCGTATCCAGGGTCACACAACTGACAGCAGAGGACTTTTGTAGCATGTAATTTTTCCTTATCTGTCCGCTTTGACTTGTGATTAAAGCGTATACAAAAAACTTGGAATGCTACTTTTTCTCTCCAGATTTAGGATATCTACAGATACCAAGTACCAATCACATAACATGAGGTCAGAGAATGCTGTTTCACTAAAAACTGAGCTCGCTGTGACTGGCTGAATGTAACCGATAGCTGAACCACTGAATATTATTATGGCATTGACAGAAAAACTGTATTTAATATGGATTGATCATATCTGGCCAAAGCCCGATCCGCTTGATAATGTCAGTATTGGGGTGGATACCGATCCGGCGGATCAGATCGGTGCCTCCCTTCTGAAAACAAACCTCCAGTATCGTTTGTGGCACCTGGTTTAGATTGTCAAGAATCTGAGTCATTTCTGTGCAAATATCACTCACGACCAGTCTTAGACCTGTCTGTGGTGGTGTGTGTGGATGTGTGCACATACAGATATACATTAGCGGTATGACCAGGTCAGGGTCTCTCGGCCCATTAACTCCCTATTTTAGTGGGACAGACAGGTAACAAGATATGAAACATGATGAATCCAACTATTCCCGAGGTAATTTACTCCGGCTTTGTTCCTATCCTTTGGTTCCCTGTGTATGCATTGCATTTCCATCCCTCTACATTTGACAACGAGACATTCATATCTGGTTTTATGGCTTGATTGCACTTAAAGGCAGACTCAAGGTTATATGCACCTTTCAACGGATCCTTGTCCTTTTCTTGTTTAACGGAGGCAGAGCCTTTTTTATTAGTGCTTGATAAATTCACATGCTGTTGTTGTCTGGTGGAGGAAAACGATGAGGCTAGGCTTCAGCCTGCATATGCCATGTTCTATTCTAAAGATGCCATGTTCTATTCTAAAGAACAGTTTTTGGTTCTCAATAAGCTGCTACGTACAATGTAAAGATTTAAAGTGGTGTTCTCGCTCCTCCAGAGGCAACAAAGGGAACACTTGCTTGGTAAGTTGTGATATTATTGAGTTTGCAGTCATTGATTTTCTTGTCTCTCCTCTCTTGCAGGTAAGTGGATGTGTTTTGCCGCGAGGGGTCCGAGGGGCTGTGGGGTGGTAAGCGCAGAATCATTTTGAACACAGAGTCATTTTTCAACACAGGACATAGTTCCACTCCTCTTAATACCCAGACATGCTGAATGGACTGCTGCTCGGCCAGACTCCACAGATTGTTTTTGCTTTCTTCTCTCCTCTGGATAACTTCAGCGTCCCCTTGGCACCGAACGTAAACAGTATCTGTTAAGGTGAAAAGGGGAAATATATATCATTGACTTTAGATATATAAGCGGTTAATGGATTTTGCTGCTCGTCAGTAGCATCCATTGATGTTCGTGTCCTTGTTGTTTTAAAATGATTCACCACTAATGAAGGAGCGGTGTATGGACTTACTGTCAGTGGTTGTGGTGTAGCTTGCATTGCCAGAAATAGGACAATACCAACTTTTTTCTTAACTTGCAGTCAATAGCAAAGCACCTGCATCACTGTAAAGACTCCCCTGAGCACATTTAGGAATTATCTTCTTTAAAGGACAATAATATGACTTCCATGCATTAAAAATGATGTTTTATATTCAATAAAGTGGCTTCGCTGCTCCCCTTCACAATGCTTGAAAGACTGCAATTACACTTACGCTCTAACGCTCTCTCTCTCGGGATTAACCTCTGCCCACTGAGAAACACTCTTAAAGCCCCAAACCGGGAAGCTGAACAAAGCTAATGACTGTGCAGCCGACGTCTCTCACTCTGTGAGTGACACAGAGATAAAGCACACCACAAAGTGAAAGTGAAATAATTGTTTAACAGACAACCTGACAAGCAAGACAAAGACAGAAGTGGCCCATATAAGGCCTCTTTCCTTTGATTATGCAAAGCAGTTCTCCCTCCATCCATCTCACAGTGCATTGTGGGTAGTCATTACTGTAGATCAGTCACAGTGATGGGCCAAAGACATTCACTTTTTTTTATAGATTGGATTTGACCATACAGCAACAGGCATGTAAAGTAATGGGAGTGTGTGTGTACAGTATGTAGCTGACAGCTGCTACTGTACAGCTCCATTTACTTTATACACAACAGCAGATGATTGTACTCAACCCATATGTCCTAATATAGACTTTACGACTCATTGCCTGAATTCCGTGCACTGTCCCACTGAGCAAGAAGAGGCATTATGAGCTGCAGTCATTAACTATGCTTGTATGTGTAGGCATCATTAGCAGGTGACCACTGTTATGTCTGAGCAGCTTTAGTGTGGATCAAAGACCGTACAGCAATGAGGAGATTACAGCAAAATGCAATGGATGATATGTGTCTCTGATAATGAACTGAACTCAGTCGTTGGCTGCGCGCACATAAAAGAACAAGGCCTTCAAAGCATCACACAAAACCAGTTGTTTATTCAGTAGAAATCCACTGCTGTCCTCTCCAGCGACTTTACAGCGCAAGGTAGACAAAAGGCAGGCCTCACTGCAGGTGGAAGCAGACGTGATGAAAAACACACATGTCCTACAGATTTGAAAAGGTCATGCTGTGGACACATCTCCACATGTGCGCGGCCCTGCATCTGTTTTGCTCAGCTTGCCTCCTCGCCGTCACCATGTCGACCACACAAGCACACACATGAAGACAAAAACTACGTCCCCAAATGTTTAAACTTTTCAATACCCATTAGATCGAAGACAGCATGAGAGCAATGGAATTGATTATGTGGTGCAGGAAAAGAGATTTCCGGGACTTTATTTGAGCCTCTTCACTTAGTTCGATATACTTGATTCTTGTGGCTTACCATGCGCCTAGGATGTTTTCTCCACATGGGATTAGTGTTATTCCGTGTGCATGTATTGATTTCTGGTCTTCATTCAAGTCGCATGCAAGCAAGGAGGTGATGGGCCAGATGAGAGGGATAGACTACCTCCCAATAAAAAAAATAAAAGAGACACATGTTGATGTCCAGGGGTCAAATTGCTGCTAATACATTCTGAATACTGTTTTTGTTAAATATTTGAACTACTTTTTCTGTGGCGGAAGCATCAGTTATAAATTATCCAATTATTTTTGATGTCTTGTAGAAAAGGCAAAGCAATCAGCTTGATGTTGTTTTGAACTAGCAAATATAGCAAATATTGTCAAATAAAAAGGCAGGGTGTAATATGGTTACAAATTCATAATGCAGCTAATTCAGTAGTACAACATGACTATTTCAGTTTTGAGCACAGGGAGAGTAACATTTCATTTCAGTGATTGACCTTTTTCCAATGGATTTCTTCTCCCGGTGGCGCAGGTGTCGTAAATATCAAGACGTTCAGGGAAACAATTAACCTTCATGCAGAAATAATTTCCATATTTCAATCTCAACATCAATTAAAAAGCATCTATTCATCAGGACCTAAAAATGGCTTCTTTTTTATCCAATTTTCATTTTCGATTGAAACGGAAATAAAAATGTTATTGTACTTATTTATCTTTCTGGTAAGCATATTTGTGTTTGATTTGATTGTTTTTCTGTCAAAACGTCCCATAAGAGAAATTGGCAAAATTATGGATTTTAGAGTTATTCCGGAGAAGTGGCACAGATCACCTTGAGTTAAACTTCGACCTGGGACAGTTAATAATCAGTTTTCTGCTCTCCAAAGCCAGAGATATCCACAACAGTGTCTCTGTGTTGACTTAGCCCTGAGCCAATCCAGATTTTTAATCGCATGTTAGTCATCCCCTCTCGGTAATCTTGTTTGGTGTAAACACACACACACACACACACACACACACAGACACACACACACACACACACACACACACTTGATACGTGCATGATGGGTAGATTGGGAGTTAGTTCAGTGTGCAGAACACAAACACACTTCTGAGAGGCCATGTGTCCCAAATAAGACCTTGCAGAGTCACTGACATTCCAACTAAAAAAAACTCCCTGTACTGTAATGTATGCGACGTATCAAATGTCTTTCCAAGATCTCTGCAGTGCCAATCGTAATGCTATTAGAGATTATTTGCTTCTAGATGTTATCCGTTTGTCACAAATGTTTCAAAATATGTGATCCAGTCGCTTTTTTTCTCAGGAAACAATTGCGGTGTGAGCTTGTGTGTTGTGTGTGCAAAAGCTATCATGAAGGAAAGGCTAATCAGGATTCAAAGAGGATACAAAACCCTGTGTTTGACAGTAAATTCCTGGAATCTTAAAGTGTGGCAGTGAGGAATGTGTCGGAGTGCATGAATCATGTTCAGATGGTCTGTAGCTGACATGACAGTTTGCTAAGCCTCTTAAGCCGCCCCTGTGTTGTGTTGACTCTGGCAGGACGCTGCACTACGCCACCATCGTCTCCGTCTCTACATTGGACGTGCAAACACGACGTCACCGTTTGCTAACAAGAGCAATAATGTTGTATTTGGAGGGATTTTTCTTTTTTTTTTGCTGGATGTCAGTTTTGTCTTTGATCTATGAACATTGAGCTTCAGATGTTTGAAAGGAAGCACAAAAAGCATAGAGGTTGATTTCAGCATAACCCTCAAGCTCCGTGGTATCCTCAAGCTGTAGTACGTCTTTCAGTTCCTATAGGTTCCTCCATTTTTAATATCCAGTTGGAAGGGGAATATAGGGTGTTTTTTTTACCTGTGTGAAAAATACATTAAAGTGTACCTTGATGTCTGTGGAGAGACAGGATATAAAAGAAGGTACGGGGTTTGGAAAAACAAACTTTCATAAGAAATATATATGACAAGTAGGTAAATGTGGAAAGGATGAATGTGTGTGTGTGTGTGTATTCTCTCATATTTGAGAGATGACAGTTAGAAGCTTGTGAGATGTGACTCAAGGGAGGCTTGGTGAGAGATGGGGAGGCATCAAGGTGTAGGAGATGCAGAGTGTCTCTTTGGATGTTCTCAGAGTCCAAAACTACTCCGCCTGCAGCATAAAGCTTTCTGGGTTATCTCAATTAATGTAGTAATGTTGCATATTAAAAAAAGAAAGAATTAAACCCCAGTTTTTATCGTGGCCAGTCTTGAATATCACCCGTATTAATAAAAGCACAAATTGTTCACATATACCAAACAAAGAAAAGGCTACTTTTCTGCCCATGCTCCAACAATAACTAGTATTCATTATGCATTTGGCTGATATTTCAGCATGCTGACATCTACAGTATAACACTGCAAGTTTTGCACCCATTTTGTGTTACAAATGTGCAATCACAATATTTCACGTTCTGATCACAACCATAAGAATGGCTACTTTTACGCAGCTGGGAGGTTCTAGTTGAAACAATGGAGCACTTTTAGTGCTTCTTCTCACTCATCCACACAGTTAGATAGATATACTTTTGAAATTATACCTAGTTATCAAATCATTATGGATCGAAGCTTTTTCTGAAATTGTGCCATTTTTTCATTAGCTGTCATTTCACATTTTGGCGTACATTCAGAGGACCTCATCAGTGATTCAAGATGTGCAGTTTTCCCGATAAATAGTCCCGTCTGCTCTGCATTTTCTTCCACATAATTGCAAAGGCACAGGTGTGTCTGTGTGTGTATATGTATCTGCATGGGATGCACGTGCCCTCATCCACTGGCCCATGTCAAGACCAAAACCATTCACTTTAGTCACAGATGGCTTGGATTTGCCCTGGCGCACAGGACTGTCTCGGCAGCTTTGTCTTAAAATGGGGAATTCAGTTAAACCTCACACAGGGAGACCAAAAACAGCAGAAAACCACGAAATAGCTGTTGACTGGATGATCATTCAGTGTTTTCCCCATCATTGTTTGGCATCTTTGTCAAATATTTGCCGTGGTGGAGAGCCTGCGTGGGCATTGCCAGTTCCCTAGAGCTGCGGTTAATCTATTCATTTTGCCTCAGTGTGTTAAATACCGACCGTCTGGTTGATAAACTTGTCGAATGTAACTAATAAACTCTGTGCCCCACGGTCCCTCACACTGCTCTCTACAGTTATTAGTGTGTTACTAAGCGCCACCATTCATGCACAAGCAACCATATCATTTGGTCTGGATACTTGTCATGCAGCACTAACAATAACGTATGATCATCCACAGTGGTGGGACATCTAAAAAGCAGAAGAACATTTGATGTGACTTGAATGAAAACACCATAACAACAACATTAGCATTTGCATATCTTGCACCTGTCCAAACTGACAAAACTGTCGAGATCAAATGAGGTACAATGGTGTCGGAATGTAAATATTAAATTAGGGAGGACCTCGAGGCCTTCTTTAGATGAACAAGATGACAGGGAAAGAGGTATTTGTGCAGTGATGAAAATCTTGCAGATAAACACCCTTTCTTATGGTAATTAGATAACACGGTGGATGACAGCCATTGGCTGTGGCAGTGAAGAGTGCTCTTCAAGAGCCAATGGCTTTTGTTATCAATGGCTGGCAGCTGGAAAACCCATAAAGAAATGGAAGCCTTCAAGAGGCACTGGGGTCTGAAACAGATTTTATGTGGGACTCATTTTGCCAGCCAGAGTGAAAGAAGAGAGAGATGTGGTTGTCTACAAAATGGCCTCAAGAGCACCACTAGATTTCCTGAGGAGAAATGGGAGTCATTATTAGTACCTCATTCAGAGTGGGATCATCAGTTTTTGAATGTTATTTTTGGCTTGATCCTGGATTTCCCTGGGTTTAATGCTGCATAGAATATGTTTTATATTGAAAGACTGGACAAAGTAATGAGGTTTTGCTATATTTAGTGCCTCTTTTCATTGAATGTCAATTGGTAAATCTGTGGGGGGATTTGGTGGGTTTATCATTGTGTGTATTCATTTGTCAAATGCAGTAAGCACTGTGTCACTCCATGGCTGTTTGTATTTACCTAATTATCTCTGTCTGCTAAATGCATTAACTATCACCTTTGCACAGCTGCCACACACAAAGCCTTTAGAGCTTGTTGTACTCACCATCCCAGTGACATGAGGAGAACATTTCATTTTTCCACTTGAGTCTGCTCATATGAATGTACATTTGTTTGTTTTTTGGCTGAATCTGTCCAATTTTCAGTGCACGAGTCCTGCCTGTAAATAGATTATGCAGCTTCTCATAAATTTACACCGCAGTCGGTTTTCTGATTGGAAAACAAAAATATTTGCAGTCATGCAGCCTCACTATTCATGCATAATGCAAATTGATGAGCACCACCAGCATATATTATAGGTGCTGCAAATACGTTAGTCTCTTTTGTCCTCCACACCAGAGATGGGGGATTTCCATCCTGATTCAATGGGAGACCAGCATTGCTAATAATTCCTGGCAATCACAGACCCCAAGTCTGATCAATAGGAGAGACAGAGGCAGCAGGCTGCCATCCAGCCCGGCCCTGATAGCTGCTATTAAGAGTCCCCTTAGCCACAAACACCAGAGCCACATACTATCCCTCTGTGGTCTCCTCCTCCCATACACCACGGCACATGACTAATGGAGCCGTGATTGTGAGCCTCAAATTGAAGTTTGTTTATTTTCTCCAGAGAGGGTACAAGGTTTGGATTGTTGTTTGCAATCAATCAGTTTAGTTTTACCATGAATTTAACAAACATTTTTTTTTCACAGCAGTTTTTGTGCCATCTTTCTTAAATTCTCAGAATATGAACAAAACATCCAGAGCGCTCACTGCTGCTGCTGCTACTGCTGCTGCTGCTGCTGCCCGCAGTATAGCCGCAGCTGCCATTTCCATTGTAATCTATAACATATGCCTCATTTCTGAGGCCAGTATAGTTTGGTCATTTCCAGCGGAAGCTTTGCTTTACTGAAATCCGCTGGCAAACAGATGGAGTGCCAACAGAAAGTGCTTCCTGGTGAGAAAAAAAAGAAAAGAATCGATAGCACAATAAAGTCTCACCATGTTTAACAAAAGTAGCTCGTAGGCCAGAGCTTCCTCGCCAGGCGTTTCTTTTGACCTCAGTTAGGTAATCCATGTAAGGTTCAGCTAGAATGCCGGAAAAGATGTCTATGTAAAAAGGGGTCAGCAACTAGCTATTATCCATTTTCATACCCCAAGAGCAGTTGTAGAGAGGTGGAGGATTTTTATTGCTCGGGTCAGAGAATAAAATAGTATGCATGCTAACCTCACATGTGAGGTTGTGACCTTTTAATGGTTTGGGTGTCTGACCCATTGCCTGAGAGATTTTGTAGAAATGGAATTGAAGCAGCACAAAGAGTCTACTGCTTAAACAAGCCAAAGGCGTAGAGGCAGTGGATGGTCTTATTATCAAATGTAGATGGAGATTTCATTTTCCTTCAGTTGCCTTTCTTATTCAATCTCTGCTTGAATTTTGTTCAGCTGCTGCTAAGTCCTGGACTCTGAAGGGTGGATAAACAGAGGCGATTTATAGAAGTGCTGTCCCTCCCCGGGGATCACAGTCCATCTTCTTTCCACTGTTTTTCAGCCACATAGATGAGATTCAGCTTCTTATACTACTTTTGATTCACTTAACTAAACACAGATTTTATTCGATCAAACAGACCAACGTAATCCTTTTTTTTATTTCCTCTTTGGAAAAAACAACTCTACAATTTACACAAAGGCTATGCATCTCATTACAAAGGGGATTCAGCCCAAATTTAGTAAAGGGACTTAGATTAAAGTGGAGTGCATAATCCCTCTCCAGCCCGTAGCTGAGCCCTATTGATGAATCATTCTCTGGAGAGAGGTAGAGGGGATCAATAGGCAAACAGCATCATTGATCCTGAATGCTTTGAAGTCATGTTTCTCCCAGCCAGAGATCCCCATCTCTCAGATTCCCGCTGTCACACGAGCCCCTCTGTCCCCTGCTGCCTATTCTGGTTAATGGCTGTCATAAAACAGCAGCCCTGTTTGCAGAATACGTGACTGTGTATTAGAAGTTAGCGTCCAATTTTACTGAATAAGTAATCTATTTTATATTTAATTTTATGCTTCTATCAATGCGACCACAGCAACGGGAGATGTACAGTTATATAGCTCTTTGAAAAAGGATGTCATGAAGTCAACTACACAATGGTGTTTATTGAGAAGATATTGTGTACATAAATATTGGAAGGATTTGGGGGAAAGATGACGCTCAATGATGAGGTATGAAGTCCTAATATCCTGCTTTTTCACCGCAGTAACATGTCCCAGATGTGCAGCACAGGGCTCTTGAGAAGGTTTCACCAGTGACATCACCATAGTGGTCCAGACTGACATGAGCGTCTCTTCAACGAGCAGGCCACCATATTATTATGTGGTTCTCTGCTTGGCTTCTCTGTCTCTCTTAAAGCCATTTGTAACAGAAGAGAGGTTCAATACACCCGAGGTGTGGAAATCCGACTTTTCCAGCCCGGCATAGAGATAGTGATCGTTTGACTTAGAGAAATGCAACAAAGCAAACCAATGCTGTTTTTCCCCCTAAAACCCCTGCCTTCAATTTTATCAGAAACAAGTTTTTCTTTTGATTTTTTTTTTCTGGAAAACCCAATTCCTCTCTCTGCCACAATGTGCTGACAGAAGCAGTTATCACAGCTCCCAATAATGTGAGCGTTTCCACTGGTGAGCACAATGAAAGGCTTTGGGAAGTCTTGTTAAATCCATTTATTTTTACAACAATGGGCTATAAAAGAGAAGACACGATTGGATATTTCATTCCCTGGTTCAACGATAGAATTCATTATCAAATTCTTTGAGTTTGGCCCATTTTTATTTTTCTTACACAAATTTAGTAAATGACAGTCAAGGTTATGTTGGTAATTCTTATCATTATTTGAGAATTTAGTGCATTCTCATGCAGTATAAACATCACAAGCATAAACACAATGCAGATTTTGTTGCGTGGATCTTTTTTTTATTTTTATTAAATGGAGAAACCAATTTAGGAATATGTTGTGTCTTTAGGCCACATTCAGTCTGATGCAGTTCCAACATCATACAAATCTTATTTAGATTCTGTGCACTCAAAATCTGACTCTCAAGTTCAATGCATGGCCCTTTACTGCAGAACCTAAGACGATGGAAGCCAAATTGCAGAGATTGTAAAATTACATCCTAACAATTATTTCTTCTTTTTTGACTCACTTTGTATAAACAATTAGATGTTAATCCTACAATTGAGTGCAGCAGTTTTCTAATAAAAGTAAATTATTATGTCGATCACTAAGTAAAAGCCTGTAAGTAATCTCCAGGTTGGAATAAAACTTTTCTTCTTTGAGCATTTTCCCAAACACTCAAACATCCATATGCTGAATGTAGTGGCTGTATCAAACATTTGGAGTGCATCTTCGTGCTGTCATGTGTATTCTCTTCCACTGAGAGGGAAAGGAGCCAAACAACCCGGAGCTCAGCTCGGTAGGAAAGCTCTGTGTTGTACTCTTGTAACTTTGAGGGCAGTGCTTTTTTGTGTGTGAATAGAAATAGGCAAAGTAATGATCTGCACCACACCCACTCACCTCTTACGAAGGCATGTGAATGTGAATTAGGCTTGGTAAAGGCAGAAATAAATGACCAGCAGGAGCATTAGCCATCGCAGACCCCGTTTGGTGCCTCGTAAAGCACATAGTTGTAAGCTGACCTTACTGACATTTTACATGTAGATATATTCCGCTCCTGTCTGCTCTGCACAGGCCCACATAGTCTATTGATTGACCCGAAGATCAGTGGAGGCCACAGTAAAGGACTGTCGTTGAAGCTATGGAAAATTATAATTATTACCTTTTTTTCCCAAATTCAAGATGAATTCAATTTTTAGCTATTTAGCCATTTGGGGGTAAATTCATATATACTGTTTGTGTATTGAGAGACAAATATAATAAGGACAAGGACCTAACTAAACCATCTAAACAAACAGAAAAGAGAATATTCTGAAATGGGGAAAAGGTGCTATTATGACAAAGGGTATTGATCTACTCTCCCTGCTTACTATCTCATACATGAGATATTGGATCAAGTCAGCTAAGCGTTATTTAATACAGTAAAAAAATATATATTTTATTTATTTAACTGCATATTTGGATGCAAATTCAAGGACAGCTATATTGTCATACAAATTAGCACTCAAACTGCATAAAATCAGTTTGTGCTAGCTTTATTTATACCTACATCTTCATGAATTTTCACTTGACAGGACAATGTTTTTAGAAGATCATATTTTTTAGCTTGTCTGTAGTGCATTTTTAATTTCAAACAATATGCTGACATTGCTTTAAGCCAGAGTGATTTAAGAGATTTGGATAATAAATCGCCCTGCAATTGGAGATACCCTAGAAAGGATATCTATATATCGATATAGAGATCTATATCGATATATAGATCTATATATCTACATAGATATAGAGAGAGATATATATTTCAGTAAACTGGAGAATTGTAAGGCGCTTTCTGTTTCAATCAAGCAAAATCTAGTTTCGTGCAGTGAAATTTCACTTTTAAATGACTTTCAATGTAATCTAATTCATAGAATATTGTACTGAGCTGCTGATATTTTTGTGCCATATGAATCATTTTCTTTATTTCTTTGACATACTGTTGCTGCAAAAGCCACTGAGAAACTCAGCAACAGTAACGTTTAAGTAATGTGGGGAATGCCATGTTTGCTTGTGACTTAGGACTTGCAATCACACAGGCTTCCTCTACTGCCTGAGCCATGCCTCCAGCCCAGCAGTCAATCAAAGGTTCACCAAATGAACTAAACAAAACAAAGTGGAGTGAATGTGTGAACCATAACACACCCTCCAATCAAATTCTCCCAAACAGCAGATCCGCTATGAGTCCTCTCGTCCACACCTCGTATGTATCGCCTCTCTTGCTTGCAATGGAGATGCTTGCGTGCATTCATTTGTCTGCACAAACACAGACGTCTTTGTCTACAATCGTTCACAGTCTTAGCCTGTTTCATGCTCCTGCCATTCTGCTCGTGGCAGCCAACACCAGCAATCCCAGCCTGGAGGGAGTTGTTTATTTGAAGGAGGCGGTCGATGGCACAGATTGCCCAGCGAGGCTGTAATTACACCGAAATCTAAAATGGCAGCACTTGGAAACGGATGAACTGGTCAATAAGTGCACACTGCAGCCTTCCAGTGTGAACCCCGTGTTCACACACCTGGTCATTTTCACCCCTATGTGCAATTAATACTCACGGCGAGTGAACGGCAACAATCGATTGTTGTGGTGTTAACTGAAATATAAAGTTGTGTTAGAAATCAATGCAAGGGTTCGTCTGTGCCATGTCAATTGCTCATATTTCCCCGGCTGTTTATTTGAGGAGGGTGTTCATTTGAGATTGAGGTTTGTGTAGTTTTGTCCTTACTGTGTTGTGTGTGGTATCAGAGAGATGGAAGAGGGCAGTCACATTAGGTTGAGTTAAACATCAACGCGCTCGGTCTTTAGCCGAAGAATTACACGTCACATCAACAGCCGTGCTGTATTTTACCACGAATATATTTTATGTTGGTAAACACAAAAATGAGGTAGCTTTAGTAATCTTTTCGCCCCAAGAACCTTTAAGCTGCAAATTCTTCAGCGTATTCAAAGTACAGCAGTTGGTTTAATATCTATTGTAGCATGTGAGAATTTCTCTCACTTTGCAGCAAAAAAGGCATTGATTGGCCATAAAGCATCAATGTTTAAATTGTAGGAATATACACAGAATACATCGTCACAAACTCCCAGAGATCAAGGTATGCCTATTTTGTCCAACTAACAGGCAACAACCCTAAGACATTTGATACAAAGCAGCAAAGTTAGTTAACAAAGTAGCAAATCTTCACATTTGAACAACCTGTGAATGTGTTTGTGTGTGTATTATACATACACTGTATATTTATGCAAATACTTGACCTCATAAACTAAATTTATAAGGCGATGGAATTGTCACTGTTATTGATAGATGTACATTTGTTGCAATCTCGGTAAATTTGTTTCTATCTAAACAGGTTTTAGCTTTGATAATGGACCTCAAGATAAAAGTTCCTCCCGGGGTTTCCTCTGTGAGCGTAATTCTTCAGAGGGATGCGGGTACACGGACACTTCCTTACAAGTACACAAACATGTACTTGAACGGCTCCCTGATTGGCCTCACGTGGCTTCTCTGAGCACCAATTAGCGCCACCCTGCGTGACACTGCGTCTGTGTGCAGAGCGGCGGAGGGCCGGTAGACACAGGGCACGCACTGACGTCAGCGCTCAGCCACGGCGTTCCCTTCTTCTTCAGTATACTGAAACATGCATCGATCTAACTGATGAATGAAATGAAATACAGTATAAGAGAATAAGCTGTACTTTTTTTTAATGGAAGAGCAGCGGGAGATAGACGTCTTAATGCCAAGGGGGATGCCAAATCTAGGACGGAACTTAATGCTCAACTCTATCTAAAAGAAGAAAAAAAAAATCCCCCTGAATCATTTCAAATGACATTTTATAATCCTACAACTCTGTTTAAGCTCATGATGATATTTTCTCATTAAATTCAGTCAGCTGTTTAAATCTTTAGAGGACACATGAACTTGCCCTCCACCAGAACCCTTTCAGACTTGAAATCCAGATTTCATTTTTCAGTATTGTACAATAAGTCCCTTGAGAATGTGAACGCATGCATTATGATTTTAATGAGTTTAGCAGTCATCCGTGGCATATACAGAGCCTCTGTGGTTTGAACCTGCTCATTATTCATGACTTCTTTGGTAATTGCGATGATGCTTTGTTTCTGCACAAACTTGATACCAGCTATCACCTGACTGAATGAAACAATGAATTTAAATCTATGACGTGGATATGTAAAACTGAACCTTTTAGTTCTAATTGTTTGATCAAAAGTTTCCTGTGCCTCAGACTCTCTCGGTCTTCTTTACTCTCCTCCAGGCCGTCACCTGGGTCGACCTTGTCCTTGTATCTCAGCCACTTAACCGCCACCGGCACATTGTTACAGGAGCACAGATGTCTGTTGAAACGGCTGGAGGGCAAAGTGAGAGAGCATCGTGAAACGAAAAGAGTTATTTATTTATCATCTGCTTGTTTATTTATTTTCTCTGTCACTGCCATGTCGTCTTAAGAGTGCTACATGGCAGCGGTGGCCCCGGGAAGGGGAAGGAGATTTGTGAGCAAGGATGCTGGAGTGAATACTGCAGAGTGGAAGTTGCCATGTGTCGGATGTCTTTGGCACAGAAGGCAGCATATCTAAAGAAGCAAGACGTTGAACAAAATGTGTGATTTGTATGATGCATTTAGAGTGTAAATGATGTACCGCATGCTGCGTGAAGAGAATGTTGCAGGTTGACATGGTAATTAGCATACATCACAGAAGGTGCAGTATAAGAGAATAAGCTGTACTTTTTTTTTTTTTATATCTTTCCTTTGTCAACTGTCCAGTTCACTTCATCTACATATGTAAGGAAGGCTCTGGCAAGGAGGAAGGAGCAGCAGATGGTACTGTCACCTGGAGTGCATGTGTAACGATAGACGGCCACCTGTGCTGGGTTCGTCTCACAAAGCCAGTTGGGGCTCTGTATTATTATGAGTTGCATATTGGAACTGCAAGGGAAATTGGCTGAAGCTGCTCCAATGTGCTCTTTCTAGTTACTAAGGAGATTACTGAGCCAAATCTAGCAGAGCCGTTGATCAAACGTGTCTGTGTGTAGAAATACGGATATTTAAAAATCACTTTAATCTGAGCGCTACGGGATAATCCCCATAAAGTGATGCTACACACACACATCTGCATACAAACTCCCCTACGGTATGGAAACTTACAGATCCGTATTTCATCAATCAAACCGTCATGTGAACAAAGCACACAAGCTATTGCTCATCTTTTGCATTTTCTTGCGGTAGTACCACCTTCAAACCAGAGGATGTATTTCCAGCAAACTGCGATGTGCAAATAAGCCAGCAAGCAGCCGCAACTGTGCTATAGAACATACACCTCAGTCTCCTGGCAGAACAAATTCCCCATCTCAACCTGAAAACTTTCCCAGACATCATTAGAGCCGTCAGAGCAGACATAGAACCTAAACATCTCATTACTCGCACTTGTCTGTGCTTGATTTTAGATTAAAAAAGGGTGGCAAAGGGGAGTGGTGAGGGGACTTGACAAACTGTAGGATAATAGATTCTCTCATTAATTTAAAACGAGAGGTCTTCTTCATCTGACATTTGCTGGGAAACACTCAACATTTTATAAAATTGTGGCTGCTTTGGTAAGATATTAGCTTCATAAAAAAGTCCCTAACATTTGCCCAGTGTTATTTCCCTTGTGGAGCAAAGTATGGGTTTTCCTGCTGCAGTATACTGGCATCATAATTGACAGTGACTGATAAGGATATATGAACTCTTCAAGGAAAAGGCATAAAGTATTTCTGATATGAGGCCTGCAATATTCTGTTTTGACAACTCAAATAATTGCTCTCAACATAAGGTGTTGTTTGGAACATCTGTGATAGTGTGTGCAGATGTGCTTACTGAGGTAAATATCTAAATATCCATCTGCCAAAGAAATTAAGTCCACACACTCTAATGAAACCTCATTGCTCCAAAAGAGAAAGTCCAGATCATATATCCTGCTCCCCCTCCAGCCAGCCTTTTATTATCTCTCCTTTGTAAAGAGGGGGGCTCCTCGGAGAGCTGTCATCTATTGCCATCCATTATCTCTCCAGCTAGCCGTGGATGGCTGAGCACCGTCAGCCTGTGGAGCACAGTGGGATTCTGGGTTAGCAGGGCTTCCAGTCAAGACGGCTCTCTCGCACCACTGTAAGCCTCCCGGGCCTCCCAGCGGACGGCACCACGCTGGTGAAAAGACAGCATCCAGCCCACCTCCTCGTCTACCACCCACTAACCCACAAAGAGCAGTTAACACACAGAGGACTCTGTCAGCCTCCGTTCATTAAACTGCAGACGTTTTGTAAATGATGGTCCCGTTTTCAAGTTCACCACTGCATTGCTGAATTTTACTTAAGCTGCGTGTTGTTTTAGCTAACAGGATCCGAGCTGTGTTTGTGTTTCTCAGACATCCCTACCAAGCCAGTGGAATCGAGCACTTTGGTCTCTGTGCAAGGATCAGTTGAAATCTAGGTTGCTGCAGCAAGTCGGATGCTACTGGTGCTTAAGTGGCTTTGAAGATGCGTACTGCATAAAACAAGCAACAGTCGCACAGTAGCTTGTTTGTCTGCTCATCTCCATTGAGTCTTTATTATGTTGAGGCGATGCCAAAGCACAGCAATCCATTTTCACAGACACCTATCATTTCCCTATTAAATAAACTGTTTGTATTTCTACGGTTATTATGCCTCATTGTAATTAGTGCACAGCCAAAATAATTTTCCATGGAAAAACCCCTTAAGGATTTTAATGGAGTGAACGGCACTCCTGGGAGTGGAAGACTTGATGCAGGAAGGAATGCATGATTAATCCTTAAAAATGCCTCTGGAATGCACCTCCTTGGTCTCGATCCAGTTTTGGATCAAAGAACCGAAGAAAAAAAAAACCTGTGTCCCAGCAGTGTTATTACATTTGATATGATTAATCATTTAATGTGATACTGCATGTCTTACAGTTCCTCAAAAATCCTAATTTTTCAGCTGCTTGGGTTTGTATTATACACACTGACTGTATATAGTTCTTACATTGGTATTAATCATGTAATTATATTGTTTTGGTGGAATTTTTAAATTGTATTCACAGAATGCAGCAAGTCTTAAATTGAACATAAAAACGGAACATATCTTTTTAAATATGGGGGCATTTCTCACTGTTCTGAAATGATGTATGTAAGCTAGTTTATAGTACTTTACCAGGTTTGGGATCTCATGGAGGTTGTGCACAAAATGCAGTAAAAAAACATATATTATATTTTATTTGATAGAAAATCCCATTTCTGCAAAATGCATCTTATATTTAAAGAGTGCGATTTGTCATTCTTTGTGATCAGACATTCCCTTTGTTCAATGTTTTTGTATCTTTGACATGTAGCGTTTCCTCTTCTGAGGGAACTCTTTAGTCATCAACATCTGCCCCAAAGATCACAGCTTTGAACTGAGTGCAAAATGCTCAGTAAAAGGCATGGCAATGAAATATTCATCGGGTAGTTCGGGAATGATGTCCAAAACTTATTAGTGTAAATGAATCTTACAATTTTTTTTATCTCACAAAACATTTTAAGTGGGTCAGCTAGAAAATGGGGAAATGCTGTGTGCAGTGCTTTGAGGATTTACACTTAGCTTTAGTCACGGCAGTTAATGCTTTTATAGCATAGACTAAATATAAGAAAGGAGCGGAGTTCATTAATAACCCGTTAACATTTCTCTATGGTTTTAATTTATTCCTTCTCCAATTTCAGTCAGCTCACATTGTCCCAGAATGCACTCCTCCTTCTGCCAAGCAGAAGTTTTTACAGCAGTTCAATCTTATAACAATGGCGCTGTATGTCAATACAAATCTGTAGCCTTTTAGAAAAAGTAAAAGGCTTTCAGGCTTGAGGCATTTGTTGCCCTTTGTAATAATGCATTTATTGGTATGTCTGTTTGTTCTCTCGCTCGCTCGCACGCTCACACACGTACGTCACAAACTCTGTGAACCTGTGTTCACACCATGACCAGCCTGGTGGTGTTTTGCTGCTCTCGGACCATCTAGTTTCTATTGTTCTTTTTTTTTTGCCTTCCATCACCTTCCATTGTTTTCAAGATTTATCGTAGCAAAGTTATCAAGCATGAATTTAGTAGCATTACACAAAAGGAGTTAACCACTGGCCCTAACAATGGTCACAGCTGTTGTGTAACCTTTGTTTCTATGGCAGTCTTTCAGATACATGATCTAGAAACCTCGGACGGTTTGAATTGTACTTGTGACCTTTTTCACATTTATGATGCCGAACTATTGTTCATGAAATAAAGCCGCAGCTGCAGGGTCAAAAAGGACACATCAAAAGCACCTCTCCTAAGTCGATCCTTGCTCTGGTCCTATTGCGAACATTATGTGTGTTTTTCCTGTAATCTTGAACTTGGCTTTGAGCTGAGTGTTTTTAAGGCAGCGCTTTGCTCTGAGTGTATCTGTGTGCTGTCGTACGATGACAGTTGTAGACGTGCACACAAAGGCATGCAGACCTCCAGCAGTCAGCTGAATCACAAACCACAGCCATTTGCTCTGCTCACTATTAAAAACAAACACGCTGGCACAAGCAGGCTCATCCCAACCGAACACATGCTAATTAATTACTCAGTTGACTAAACTGCTCCAAAATATTGATTTATTTTGTTTCCCCGTGTACAGTTGTACATCCACATGTAGGTTATGTGCTTGCGCACCAACATTAGCAGTGTCACATAAATCAAACATCTGTGTGTAATTGCCCTCCTAATGGAATGGGATCGTATCGATTTATGAAACTAAGTGGACGTCTCATTTCAGACTCGGCTTAATAGAGTTTTAATGACTCCCTTCATCTGTGATCCTTTTGTGTATCTGAATTTCAATCTTCAGAGCCATTTAAGTTTAACAAAAGAGGGTTGAGCCTACTGGGACACACTGGTTTTTGGGTGTGTTTTTTGTGTCGAACAGGTCATAAGGCTGTCAACATTTCCAGTGGCATCAAAGCTTGTCGAGCTTAAAGCCATCTGGAGAGATCCAAGCACAAAGGTAATTAGAAAAAAAGGCATAATAAGAGCACAAAAACATTACTAAAGTGATTTTTGTCTGCCAGTCTAGGGAGAATATTCTAACCTGATTGCAACATAACTAACATCGCTCAAGAGTATCTGTATCTTGAAACAAGCAAAAGAGCTAGTTTTCTGCATTAGATTAGAGAAAATGTATGGTTTTTCCAAAATTGCTGATGAAAATTCTTTGGACCAAAAGGTATCGGGCTTTCTGTATTACTACTTTTTGGTATGGTTTTCACTTGACATTGAGCTTTACGTGGAATTGTATTGGAACACAGCATTGGGTTTTTTTCTGCCAGCTTTCCTGAGCTTGGGAATGATGTGTAGATAACACCAACAAGGGTTTGGGCTCTGAGGACTCGTGTCAACTACTCTGTTCACCACAATCCGTCCTCACTTAGTCGTCCTCTCATGTTGATAGTTTACGCCCCTGCTATCGACAGTAAAGCAGACCTGAAACAGTCTCGGGGCTGTTGCGGTTCCCGAGTCCGCTTTTTTTTTAGAAAAGATGACAAGTCTCCGAGCTTGTTCCAGCAGGCGCTTTAATAAAACTCACGCCTTTGACCGCTACAGTGCGCGAAGTTCATCCATTACACCGTGACAGCTTGATAAATGTGTCAGGCGCTTTAATTAGAGTGTGTGTACCTAATATCGCTGCCTTGTTCGACGAAGTTGTTACCTCAGCGTGTGATTCAATGTGATTATTCACCGCTCTGATAAGAAATTGTGATGACATGTTATTTCTCGCACGAGTGCGGCGGGCAACACGCAATCCCGCAAGACGGATCGCTGATTGATCGCAGCCCTCACTTCATGACGCAACTGATATCAGTTCATTGCGATTCAGAAAAGGCTGCAGGGACCTCGAGCTGCCAGCCTGTCTGTCACTTGTCCAACATTCTTGGTCAAAAGAAAAGTGACAGACACAGAAAGCTGGTCCCTGACTTGTCAAACATGTTATCATTAGCTTCTTTGCTTCTTTTTCACCAGCATGTACTGGGATATAAAAAAAAAAAGCACACTGCATTTCCGCTGTTGCAAAAGTAGACAAACACCCACTTTGTTTGTTTGTTCCTGCAAAACTGACAGCTTGCGTTTTAATTCTGACATCTTTGGTTGATCTTCATTGCACTGAAGTCTTTTTGAGTTTTTTGATACACACGATGCCTTTTTTGTTTTGCTTCAATAAACCGCAGAGAATCATGCAGAAGCTATTTTTAAGACATGTCCACAGTGAGTCAGATGAAAACCCACAGATTTAAGACGCGCTGACGGCAGTTGAATCTGCTATCAGAAGCGTGTAGCTCTGCCATTAAAGTATGTGTGCATACACGTTGAAGTGAGCACTCTTTTATGTGCAGGAAGCCGGTATGCGTCGGCTGGAAAGTGTTTCAGCCTCGCTGGGTTCGCCGATCAGCGCAGGTACCGCTTGGAAGCGTCTTGAGGTGTTATTTATGCTGGCGCCTCTTCTTTGATGCGTCACTGTTCCCGGCTGAACATGACGGGCCTTGTCTTCCTTCAGCTCATCTCAAATCACTCTTCGTTATCACAAAGCCCCATGCTGGGCATGGCTGGGAAAACAACAACAACGAAAACAAAAAACTGCTAATTATTCAGCTATTGCTGTTGAGACAAAGAGGTGATCAGTGAAATATTCTGTCCGTATTATTGTTTTTGTCAGGTTGTAGATGCAAGGCAGTAATGAAAGAGATTAGTGACTGTTTTGCAGGTCTTTTAGAAAGAGGTAGTTCTTTTGAGAGTGTGTTGTACTTGTTGTGACAGCAGAGATATAACCTTGGGATAAATGTAATTGTTTGTTGGCGTGGCTGGCATTTTAAAACCTGCGCTTGGAGACAGTTAAGACCTTGAAGGACAAAAAGCTGTGTTAAAGCCGTAATAGGATAAACCAGCATCCGGGCAGCACTCTCTTTCATAGACAGCCAACACACTCACAGGTGCACACACAAACAAGCAAACACACACACGCGCACACACACACACGCACACTCATTTACGTTCATACTAACACTTAGGCACATCCACGCTCACCGACGCACCTCTTCGATCCGGCAAAGTTCCACGCACATCCATCACTTGTCAGTACAGACTGAGTGTGAGATGATGATGGATGGTCACTGTTTCCACAGAGCGGAGCGGAGGAAGTGTGTGTGTGTGTACGCACTTGTATCCTGTGTTGCTGGAGAGCGTCGCTGGTTTTGCCTCAGGTGTTCTCCCCGACCTCGAGGTTAATTGTCAAAGTCAGTCAGCATGAAAAAGTCTTGTAAAAGTCAAACGTGTAAACCTGCGGTTATATATGACAGCTGCGCGAGGGAGGAATGTTTTTTAAGTTAAGTGAAACCCATCTGACATGAGGCAGAGAAGACCATCTCATCTGCTTTAGTGTAAACGGTATGGATTCACCTCGTTTGCTCAAATGCAGTTGTGATGTTGAGCATGTTTCTTTCCCAAGCAGCAGATAAATGAAAATTCATGAGGGAAGGACAGAACTCTCTCCCAGATTGCTCGAAGCGAACCTTGTTTTGAGGGGAAACTGTCACCAGCAATGACTGAACCTTTTTATCTCCCCAACTGCTGCCAACCCCCATACATCCAGATACATCATTTACAAGGTTTCTTGCCATGTATTAAGGACTTTGCACACCAGCAAGTCCGTAGTTGTCGTCCCAAATTGTTGCACGTTTAAAAATAAATGTGAATTCAAGTTAAGTCAATTTTTACACACCGACGGAAGTTTTGAACAGGTTCTGTTTTCTGTGTTTTTTTCGCATCCGTCAAAAGCCAAAAGAGATTTGTTTGACCGCTCAGATCCACCGTCTGTGCTAACTTCATCATCCAAAATGAAATCTGATGAACTTTATCACCTCGTCTCCCAGCACAAAGCACTTTAGGATAGCTTCTTGCTTTGTTCTCATTGTTTTCCACACTATTCGTGTCATGAGGTGCAGCCGTTTTCTCAGGGTGTTGAGGTTTTGAAGGTCATTTTGACAGTGTTCCACTCCCTCTGTGCCGGGAGCTGCGGTACCTTCCCCATGCCAGTGTAGCACGCAGCATCACCCTGCAGCCAGCGTGACCCCGGGCGAGGCTGTGGTCGCGCGCCGCTTGGCGCTGCCCTTTCCCCACATTACACAGGCACCGGTTCTGCCGGCGCCACCATATGTTTTGCCATCGACTGTCATACACAGAGGGCAAAGGTGAGAGATGCCCAGCGGTAACGTCCTGGCAGACTGCTCCACCCCATCAGGGAATCGCACACACTGTGACACGTTTCCTGGTGTGGCGTTATGTGTTGGCATTTAATTGTGGAAATGCAAATTCAAAGCGTGTCTTTTTTTTTATTTTGCGCCTTACTTTTCTAATCTTTTTAGCTTTTTCTTATTTGGGCTTTTTTGGGCCATTCGACATGAAACAAGTATTTTTCCAGCAGATTTGGTTGAATGCCAAATGTGACCGACTCAAGCTTTTTTTGGTTGTTTTCCTCCCCTTACAATCACCTTAATGCAGTAATTAAACAACCTCACACAGTTAGGAGTGACAGTGCGGCCACAGATATGGAGGTAATGTTTCCTGTGGAACTGACTCTCCTTGGTGCTTCAGTTTTCTGTTTCCTGTCTTTGGGAGAAAATAGGACAGTGCTGTGGTGGCCTGTGGAGAGAAAACAGAAAAACTCAGTGGAAACCTGGACAAGAAGGGGACGCTCACTATTGTTGAACACGATACTGACAATTTCTCACTCACAAGCACAAACACTAGTTTATGGTTACATTATTTTTAACATTGTGAGCATAATACATTTGTTGATGGATGTCAATGATGAACTCAGTGCAGCTTCCCTGTGGTGTCTGGGAATTGCTTTGAGCTACTGGTTTTATGTTGCCAAAATAATTCCATATTATATAGTCTTTGGCATAAAAGAAGATTTTCCAAGTGAAAACGTGTCAATAATGGTGACTTTTCTTCCTTAGGTAGAAGCTTGAACTTGAAACACAGTTGGCCAGGTGGAGCCCAAAGCTGGATTTCAGCGTTGGGCAGAAACCAGCAGCTCACCTGCTCTCTCAGCTACTGCTCTCTCTCAGATGTTATGTAGCATTTCAGCAAAATACTGAATAATTCTGAGCCTGAACCGTGTTTAAAGAAGAACATAATCCTACATGGTAGCACGGCACCGCAGTTGAATAATTACTGCCACTCTCCGCATGTATGTATGTTTTTAAATGACAAATTGTACTGTCTGTAAAAAAGCACTTGTAATGGTTGCTATTATAATTTCTCAGACAGCCGTTGCTATAGCGACATGGAAAGTGACTTTATAAATTCAGTGCATGCTGAATTACCTCAGAAAGGTCTCCTAGACCACCACCACTGTGACCTATGAGGATTCTATAGAGGAAAGAAACCTCTACTCCTCTGTCCACACTGAAACCCCACTTCACACAAGGGCCTTTAGCAAAATAGCGACCCATGCATTTAAATAGGAATATTATTATAATGACGGACCGTCACATCAAGTGTGTGTGTGTGTGTACGTCTGAGTGTGTCACATTGGTTTTGGAGAGGGGAAGGGTTTAGGCCATAAAACATGGCAACACTCTTGACAGGTTTGAGAGTCCTGGTGGAGAGACATGCCTGAACAGTTGACCTCATGGCTTGGTCTTTATGTTAATGCCAGAGAATTTATTAGCAGCCAGTTTGGGCCTCGGGGGCACCAGTACTGACGGAAATTTATGTGGGTCTAAGTAGGATGACAGGATGAGTGTGGTGATGCATTCATTCTTCTCCATTCTGTTCCCGTCAGCAGAAACGCAGCAGATCGTTAGTGACTGAGCGGGACAGGCTGTCTTTCAAAGAGCGCTCTGGAGAAATTTGTGCAGTAGGTGTACTGTAGGTGTGTCTGATGAAACAAAGGAGAGAAAACCAAGCGTGAGCTATTTGAGTGAGTCAATCATGTCATCCGCTAACCAGCGAGCGGTAGCAGAGCTGTAAACCAATGGTTCCCACATCTAAGGATGCGGAAAAGACGGAGGCGTTGATTCACTAAATGTCCCACAAGTTACTTAAGAGCAGGCATGCTGGAGTAAATAGTTAAATAGAGCAGCCAGCTCAGGAAAAAAGGTTGGTGAAAAAAAGCGAGTCACTCCGAATGGCTTCCAGACTCGAAAGCAGCTTGTCCTCACATTGTTCCCCCGACCTAACCCCCAAAGCGTGACACATGATAGAAACAACCTCTAAGACTATAATAGTTTAACAGCTTTTGGTCTTGGCTAAAACTGAAGACAGATTCTGTTTTAGCTCATTGAATAACCCCCATAATATTACTTTTGGCATTTGTAAAAAAATAAAAAGTTGTAAAAATGAGTTTCCTCCAAGAAAGTTCAAAAACCACAACTGTACGCTACCGTGGGCAGAGCCAAGTCCAACTGTAATTCAGTATGGACCGTCGTGCTGCAGCCAGCAGGCTGTAGAGAACATTTCAGTGAACAGAGAGTAATGCATGTTATTGCAAACAGGAGGTCATATTCCTCCTGGTGATCTGTCTATCTGAGGACAGCTCCTCTAAAGAGTGGGACAAAGAGAGTGAGGCAATTAAATGTTTTTCTCGTGTTTTTCTTGAATACGGGCCTACCCACACTGACAGCATGAAATTGTTAGCTGTAACTGGGCAAACGCCACAAGCAATTTACCTCCGCAGAGTGCATGAGAATGTAATTTATTTTCATTCACGTTGGTAAACGGATCACAGTCTCTTGCGATGTGTCATCTGGCTGTCTGAGTGGATTTGGTGACATCTCTGTGTCAGTAAAAACTGAAAACAGCGATACCTCATTAAATATTTGATATTGGTTCACACTGTCTGGCCACTTCATCCGAATCGGTTCCAACCACTTAAATATAATGTGGGGAGTATTTTGCTTGTCAGCTGTCCCAGCGCTCGAGATGGAACCAAAACCAGTGGGTACAGTAAGAGCTTTTAAATAGTTATATCACATACTGAACTGCTGCTGAACTCCCGTTCAAAATGCAATTCTCGGCCTGGACTATTGACACACCTGACTTCCGAGTAATTGCTGCAGTTAACTTAAATCAATTAGCAATCCCAAGCATCATTAGCTGCTTATACTCTGCAGCCAACACCATCACTAATTCAAAACACAGTGTTAATTGTTAATGCTTTGGTAATGATTGGTTAATTGTCTTAATGATATAGTAGAATGTTGATCAAGTGACTTCAAGGACGGGCAATTTGGGAATTTGTTCTGCAACGTGAATGTTTTGTTTTCTGCTCTTTTCTTCCATGCTTGGATCCCCGCCTGTGATGACTCCTCTTCTTTGTGTTCAGGTAAGAATAAATTCCTAAAATCCTTCCTCCTTATCGTGCCCTTGTTTGCTTTTGTCTTTCACTCAGAAACATGTGCAGCAGCAGCTACAGCCACACAGAGTGTGGCCATCATTGTTTTCATTATTCCTTTGTTATTGCCGTACAAGTCTCTAACAGTAATCTAATACTGAGTGAGTGTGTCCTTGTCTGCGGATTCTGTCACAATGCGACTAACCTGATTCACTGAACCTAATTTCGTCGCACTTTGCTTTGCCTCACTGCCTTCGGGAGTGATAAGAGAAACACAATGATGTTGATGCTGAATTTCCTTCAGTGGATCTCTGAACCATGCAAAAAAAAATTACTTCCTGAAACTTTTTTTTTTTTTTTTTCCATCTCATGTCGTTCGCTTCTATAACTCAGCATGCATTTAGGCAAATACAAATGAAAAGGGGAAATCAATAAAGTATAACAGATATGTAAAGTATTGGGATAGACAAAGGCCTGTGGAAAGAAGCTCCACGAGACAACACCCCCCCCACCCCCCACAACCCCACCCAACAACAAGGTCACCTCATTCCTCCTCTGAGCATCCATTGAGCAGTTGAGAATGGGGACGGGAGGAGTGTGTGTGAGACAAGATAACACACAAGAATGGCATAACGTAATTGAGATATCAATCAAGGAGGTTATTTCAGGGGTAATTGCTGAGGTCCTTTGGTTTGTGTTTGTGTGAGAGAAAGAAAGAGAGAGAGAGAGAGAGAATAGAAAATTTAATGTACAAAAAAAACCTGAATAGTCTTGAGAATCTGTCATTCATGGCGGTAGAATAGCCGTATCCGTAGTTCATTCCTGTTATTCTGTGCCTCACCATGACGGGCCAAGGCTGAGATGTTTTTTGGTATTAACAAAAAACTACTTCCTGCTGCTACTTTCTGCTGCCGCTTACAATAATAGCTTTATATTTAGTTACGGCTGCATCAATCTACAGTTCCTAGGCCTATTTTATAAACAGTTTTTTACACAGGCATGTTTTTTATTTAGTAAGTACTTTTTCCTTCTTTTTTTTTTTTGTCTGAGGAATTTAATTTAAAAAATGCATGCAGTTATTTTGGGGTTATATTTCATTTGGCTGAGGACAATAAATAACAAATGATATTCACGAGTGGGTTTTACTTTTCATGCTATTGGTTGCTTTGCAAAGATAGATACCATATTTTTTTTCCAAATGATTGAAGCCTCATTTTGAAATGGAACTCTTCAGTGACATTCATACAGTACTTAATATTTATGCATGTAGAATGTTTCATTTTATTAAATGCCAATCCTCTTTTATATCCATATGGATGGCCGTTTGAGACTTTTTGAGAGGCATCGAGCTTTGTTTTAAGGGCAACGTGGAGCTCATGAATATTCCATTTCCTCATGAGATTACTTCCTGTAATAACACGGCTCTGCTCCCCAAGGACATACTACTACAGACGCTACACACACTGCTTCAGGCACAAACACACTCCTACACACTTCATCCCTCACACATGCCAGGCATGTTGGCTTGCACACATTCCCACATACACAAATCCAGGTAGATTATTTATATATTAGCATAAGAATGTTCACTTTTAATTTGCCATTTTCTGCCCAAGTGCTCTCAGATACTATACTCCCTGCATGGTTGAATCAGAGAATACGCTTTTAATTGTGGTGATGGTAATGAGAATAATGGCCCTGAGTAACTTGGGTAAGGTTTTTTGGAATCGGTGAACCTGTACGGTCCCATTTCATCATAACTGATATTTATTTTCCATTGTTAGTGTACTGTTGATCCACTTTCAGAATTCTTTGGAAAATCCTCCAGCAGAACTTTAAAATTTAAAATTTCCAAAATATTTAACTATTCCTTTTAAGGGTCAGAATTACAAAAGAATATACATGTTATGTTATGTCTAACTGTATCTGGCGATGCAGATAATCTGGGTTTTATTTGCCACGGTTATGAAATATCCTCTGACAGTTTTGCCTCCAACACAATAATTAGGAGGCGAAAATAATTTGTTGTTGTGCTCACAGTATTAAAATGACACTGAAGAGGTCGGCTGTGTCTCTGTCGACAGACACTACTTTTCTCAGGAGAAACTGTTGACAGTGTGTTCTCTCTTTGAGCACCACAAATAGAATTGTATTATCTTTTATTGTATTGTTGTAGAGGCAGAAATCTCAAAAACACATATCTCAAAACTTAAAATGAAACCACAGCTGCATGGCTAGATACGTGTTTTATTGTTATTTGGATGAATCAACCGCTTTTACATTGGCTACCACGTTACATGTGTCATGTTACTGTAAAATGAGAAAGAATGCCTCAGTAAGAAATAATGTGAAATTTAAGTGCACCATTTTAGATTTATTTCATAGAGGACTGGGAAATATAAGTCTTCAGTATATCAGCAACATATGGGAGTGTGGTTGTATGTTTTGGACTGGAGACATATGTAGACTTACTGCTGGACATCTGGATTGGTCATCATCACTTGATCTCAGTTTTACAGTTTGAATGGAGTTTTTCTCCACCAACTTAAACATCACCACCACCCAGTAAAGACTAACACAACTAACTCAGTCTTTGACCACTGCCTGTGTAATTAGATGATGTGTTTATGAAATGGAACTGTGGAAGGAACTTTAATAGAGGAAATGAAGGAAGGAAATGTTATTTCAGGATGGAAGGAGCGGATTTTTAGGTATCATAATCCTATTCTTCTCCGTTGTTGCCATCTTTCTCTTTCACTGGAGTGTAACCTCCACTTCTCTACTACTGATAAAAAAAAAAAAACATACCTGATACTGAACACAAAACTTTCCAATTAGCACTTCCCCAGGCTCACACATTCCCTACACATGGACACCCATTCAGCTATGATCAACTTGACTGACACCCAATTATTGGCTACCAGCAAACAATTATTCACATTATTCACCCAATCTTTATTCAAGGCCGGCGATTAATGATGGCTCCAGCCAACCATGAAGCGGACATGATGGGGGCATTAGAACAGCAGGCGGGGGTGGCGATGTGGCGAAATGGGAGTAGGATGTTTGAGCATGTTGTCAACAGGCCTGAGATGTGGATGACAAATGACCAGTGCTGGTTTCTCATCAAGCTGATGTCTGTTATTCATGGAGCTGTGTCTGATTGAATAATGTAGTCTGAAAAGAGAGCGCCAAGATTAAAGACGCCTTTTATGTGGAATTAAGGGGCTTTTTTTCCCTGTGGCTTTAAGGTACCTTTGGATCCACTATTGCTGAAGTTTTCTGGATTGATGTATTGATCAGTAGTTGAATCGATTTGATCTATGAATGGATGTGTCACCTTCTGATGTCTTGAGCTCTATTGCTTTCATCCTTTTACAAGGGTCAAGGATTTATGTGTGTCCCAGTTTGCTCTGACTTTCTCTTTATTTCTTTAAGGTGTTGTCCTTCTGCTGTCTGTCATCTGCCTGATTTCATGTGAATGCAGCATTAACAACATAAAAGGAGCACTAGTCAGGTGATAGAAGAAATATAAAGTTTCTCGTGCCATTGGTTAATTTGTAGATAACATTTTTCATAACGATTTTCATCACCATGTTCTTGGTTTGACTTAAAGGTGTTTGTGACTAATACTTTTGTGTATATGAATGTGTCTATGTGGGAAGAAAACATTGAAAAGGAGCTGTGCTTTTTAAGAGATGGCTGGCTGCTGGCTGATGCTGACATAAAAGCTGTGTGGTGCTTTGAAGACATGGGCCTTTTGAGAACTGATGCCATGCATACACACTTTGTAGGAGCTACAACAACTGAGTTGCTGCTGGGGACCAAATACAAGGCGCTATTTAGAAAAATGAAAAATACAATCCTCTCCACTGAGATATTTTCAGATTATTATTTATCAAAATCCTCTTCATTGAATGTCACACGAACACACAAAGAGATTTATAACATCTTGTATCGAGGGACTGGAAAAGATTGAGAACATAAGTGAGAGTGGGAGTGTGACAACTCGGCTGCTAAATGTGATTCAAATTTTTTTCAACTGAGAGATCGACAGCGAGACAGGCAGAAACGAGAGATGGAGACACAGAGGGCAAGAATGAAAGATCACAGATAGTCATCATTATCTAGCTTCAGTCCTCCCAGTGGTGGAGCAGATCAATACAGTGTACCCAGCATGGCTCTGCTTTGGAACCCGTACCGCACAGCCTCTCATTACTGGCTACACTCTCATTACCCCCCCCATCCCACACACACCCACACACACACACACACACCACCACACACACACACACACACACACACACACACCGCTGCCAGCGCATTCACACACATGCATCGCTCACACTTGCAGACAGGCTTGTGCACACATTGTGTCGCTCTGTCAGTCTCTGTCAGTCTTCAGTGCATGTTGCCCACACATTACGCATCTGAACAAACATTTGCTCTGATTTGGTGTTGTTGAAATATTGTTGGGTTTGGTTAACTGTGGTTTTAGAGCATTTGAATGACTCCAAATCAGTGACCTTTTCTGTTTAAAGACATTGTTTCTGGCATAAAGCTACAATAGGCTGCACATATAGGGTTTTGGAGAGTAAACTGTTTCTTTTTTCTTTATTACGTGTCAGACCTCTCAGCCTGACATAGATAAGTGCACACATGAACACGCACTCTTCCAATCATTACAAATCCCAATCGCCAGGAAATTAGGTCATGATATTTACTGTGTTAACGAGTTTCTATTTTTGAATAATTAACATGGAGTTCGTGGGATTTGAGGGGGGAATTGAGTTTCAATATAATCCTCCATGGCTCTAGTGAGCGTGGATGTAGTGTATGTGAAACCGGTTAATATCTATTTTGGACTGGTTGTATGCAGGATGGATTAGTGTGGTGTTTCTTCTGTAAACTGGAGATGGTTTCGTTTTGTTTTTAAAGATAGAACAAAAGAAATGAAACGTATTTTCATCACGACTGATGTGTAGGGGTTATTTCATGTATTTTATGCATATGAGTGTGCTATTTCTATGAGGGAAAAAAAATAATCACATCTGCCCTTTTTGGAGTTTTCCCGACTGCTCTTCAGCTCTCGGGAGCAGATCAGAGAGTCCTCCAGTCCATCTGATTTGCATTCAGTGTTAAGTTCAACCAGCCAAAGCCTGCTACCACCAAACAATGAGGCAGAGTTCTGATTGTTTTCTCACTCTTATTCAGATGAAGGGCAGCTTGTTTGTGTTGCAGTTTCATCATCTTTATTTCATGCCCCTTGATACATCTAAAAATTGAATTAATCACTCTCTCACAGAGCTGGACGGGGCTTGAGTCACTCTGGGGGAGTGGAAATCTGATTCAGAAAATGCAGCTGTGTGTATTTGTGTGTTTTGTGTCACTTCCTCACATACACACCAACACTGGAAAACCAGATGTTCTTCCGCGTTTTATTGCTAGCTGCCCCAGGAGAGAGGAGAGCCACCTGCTGGAGGAGCTCCGATGCTGGTGCACCATGACCTTGAATATCTATTGCGAGCGTCCATCTGCTTCCCGTACTCGCCATCCTGCTGTGCCACATTAAACCTACATAACATGAGCTAGGTGGCACTGTGGCTCAGCCATTAGTCACCTCATATGAATAGAGAATGATCTAAATCCACAGTGAAAGGAGAAGGATCGTGATGGTAACACTGCAAGACAATTTTTAATTCCAAAGGAAAATTAAAGGCAGTTTTAGTCCATCATTTAGTCCATGAAAATATGTGGGATCATCTTACCCCTTTTGGTTTGAACGTGTGCCATGTTTAGGAAACGTTTCAAGTGTACAGCATCATCTACAAACAAAGAAATAAAATAGAGGAGTCTTACCCAAGCAGAGAACTTGTCTGTCTCCCATCAGTTTTGTGGAGCACCGATGCTGTGTTCAGGCTATTTCTGAATCTCACGATAAGCATCGTTACAGATCTGCTAACCAGGATACGTGGCAAGGTATGCTTATTTTCTTTCCGAAGGAGCCCCTTCATTAGATGTTAGTGGTCTCTTTGGTCATGCTCTCGTAGCTTCTCCTGCCCTCCAATGATTTATGTTCTCCAGCAGGAAAACAAGGTGACCTTTGTCTAACCTTTGTCTCCAAGGATGGTGCCAGTCGCCATCCTTGGAAAACAAAAAGCACTCTGTCGGTGGGGTTCCTACAGTTTATGCAACTGCAACACAGACACAGCAGGGCCTTACATAGTTCTATAAATGGCCCATAACCGCAAGTGTGAGCTTAAGTGATGGTGTCCAGTGTGTCTTCTGACCATTGACCATTTATAGCAAATACTGGGATAATTAATGAGGAACATATACTGAATCAAGCTGATTAAAGATAAATGTATGGCTCAAGGCAAACATAAAAGCCTTGAGCCATAAGTGTGTGTGTTACCTGAATGCTACGCCTCTCATTAGTTAGCTATATATAATCGAGGCCGTCACATTCTCAGGGATTTAGTTTTATGTCAAATTAAATGAGAAGCATTACGTATTTAAGCTCCAGTCAACTTACTCTCTCCCATACCCATGCAACATATTTTAATTGCCACTCCCCTGGTGTCATAGCAACCTGTCTGTTAGCAGTCAGAGAAGGCAAGAGATTAAAGGAAAGATAAAAACTGGTGTAGAAAAGGAGCAGAGACGGAAACATTTTTTAGAGAAGAAGGAGCAGAAAGTGACACAGAAATATTGCTTATTGCAAAAATCAATAGTAGAGAAAGAAAGAGGAGGATGGATAAGGTGCAGGTTTCTCTTTTAGTGGGCGTCACAGTCTGCCACTAAGTTGCCAAACCGCAGATAAATATCTTGTGTACAATTATGTGTAATTGCAGCACCTTACATAGTCGTCAGCTAGAGCAAAGGCCTTTAGATGCCTACTATGTGTGAGTTGATCTATATAGATGACTGAGGTGGTGTTTCTATATTTGTGTATGGTCGACAGATATTTTGTGAAAGGTCGTTGTTGTTGAAATGAATATACTCTATATATACATATACTTGTCTAAGCTTGATCTCAATTGTGTTATCAAGTATCAGCATCTATTCCTGGGTATCCAGATAGCTTTGCCAATTGTGTGCAAACCAGAGACATTGCTCTTGACATACTGTCGGAAATGTTATACACTTCAATTAGTTACACATGACAGGCATGATGATTGATACCTGATGATTGCGGTCGTCATGTTATTTTTGGGATGAATGAAGAGTAGTTTTTATTGTAGTTCTTGGAAATCCAGTAAGGGTGTGAATCTGTTTTACATTGACACAGGTCCAAAATAGCAGACTTAAGTGAATTCAATTGAATAAAGTAAGTGAATAAAATAACATTTTTACACTTCTGTATGTTAATTTCTAAGTTTAAGAGGAAAATTAGAATATCCCCTCTGGTTTTCATTAGATACATAGTTTAACTAACCAGAGTGTAATCTTTCAATAAGCAATAAGCCACAATAAAGACGGCTGCTTTCTTGGATGTAAAAGAAGTAGAAGAAACCTATGACATGAAGCTGGGACAATGGTCCCATCGTGTTGTGCTATGTTTGTGTTTCCCGACTGTGTTGCTTTCCTTTACTCAGGAACTAAGTCCTGCTGTGACATTTTGCTTAGTGAAGCCCACCATACCCCCTGCAGACTCGCAAACACATACTTGCATATGCACACACTCAGGTACACACACGCACACACACACACACACACACACACACACACACACACACACACGTATGGTATATACCTACTTACACACGCCGTGCTGCACACATCCATACAGCCCAAGGAGCAGAGGGTTATAGTAACAGTATTTTCAGTTTTTCCAATGCTCTCAGTAAAGGAACTGATCCAAGCTGTTTCCCATTGGCATGAAATATGCATTAGTCCCAGCCTTTCATGTGAGCGATGAGCTGTGTTTTGTGTAAGAAGTCCCGGGGATATTTTCTGATACTTGCAGCCCACCAATTTTTTATCTTCATCTTTTAATTAAGAAGGAGAATGAGGTCTCCGAGAAAGAGAGCTAATCTTTATTAAATGGAATTTCTGGGCCACTGAGTTGCTTCAGGGCTGGTTACGAAACATCCCGCCAACAAACACCGCAAAGCCCCAGCTCCACGATCCATTATTTCTCATCAATTAACCTTGAGAAGCCACAGGAAAAGACCACACTGAAATAATGCAAGGCTTAACATGAACATGGGGTTACACTGGCTAATAATTATTTCAACTGCTCACCTGTTATGTCTCATTCTCTTTGAATAATGTGGAGCAAGGGTCTCATCGCTGACAGAATCCCATTCTTCACCCTGTCGGTAAGCCGTCTCCAGCTCTGGCGTTGTGCGCAGCCCCTGGGCCTCCAGCCTGGTTCCATCTTGTGTAAGGACATGGCAATCAATCATTTTTTGCCGAGTGTCTGTGGGCGGTATGGGTATGTGCCCGTATTGCCCATACAGGTTCACCAGGAAAATGTGATTCCTAATCCCAGCACTCTGCTGGCTCCTGTGACCACCACTGGTCACTCTTATTGCCCCTTTCCTGGCAGGTTGGCCTTCTGCTGTTCTATTATCCCTCTATCTGTAATTAAAGGCAGCCAAGGAGAACTGAGATGGAGGGAGAGAGGAGAAGGGCTCAGGCTAGGTGTCCATATTTCACACTGAGGCTTGCTGACAGCAAAGCTCCGAGCCTTTCCATGGCCTTAAGGTTGTGTGTAATTACACTACACTACAATGCAGGGTTTTTTTGTTTGTTTTTTTACCAACAAGTCCTTAATGATGAAGTAGGCCGTTAGTCAGTGCTTTACTAAAAAAAAAAGGCTCATGAACACTTTATGATCTGACAGCCTATGGTTAAGACCACCAAGGTTAAGGTTAGAAAAATATTTCTGTCATGTTGGTTGAAAGAAAACAACGCTGACTGCTTTATGTGTTGACTCTGAATGCAAACATAGTCTGTCTGACCAAACAACCAATGCTGTGCTTTTTCTCTGGAGAGCAGTCCCACTTTGTCACATGTGAAGGTACGCTGCACCTCAGCCTGTGTGTGTGTGTGTGTGTGTGGCTGTGTGTGTAGGTGTGGGTAAATAAAGATGATACTCAATAATTCCATCCTGCCAGAACATGCTCGGCCTGTAATATCCCCACACTACGAGCACACCCTCTTCACACTCATAAATCTCAAATCTCTCCCATTTTTTCCATCCTCTCTCTGCAGTCCTGTAATTTTTATATTCCAATGTTTTGTGAGTGTAACCCCATGCCAGGGCTTTGTCTGTGGGCCCACGCTGGCCAGAATTGGACAAGATTGGAACCTGTCGCGGTAATGGGGTCTCTGACCCGGTGGGGCTATCACACGGTGTGTGTGTGTGTGTGTAGGTGTGTGAGGATGCATATGTGCAAGTCTGTGCAGTGATGTAGTAGGAGACAAATCTTCCAGTAAGGCCTCAAGGGCACGGCTTAGCTGCCATAAACAAGCAGCCTTGGTTATCAGCAAGGCAGTAGATATTGATTATTTTAAATGGCTATCACATTACACTCATAAATGTACATTGATTACACATCCTTTGGTTGATATCTTTCGATTTCTTTAAAAAAAAAAAAGAAGCGAAACCATTAGCGGCCTATCAAGCAAACAACCATTTATATATTCTTATTCATCTCCTGAAGGCTCCTTTGAGAAAAAAGCTGCTTTAGAAGCGGCTATCAACTGAACGACTTAATGTGAGGATCAGAAGAAGACTTTTACTCACATTCATAGAAATTGCTGCATATATTATGACTGTGATTTATCATATAACCCCAAACAGTACATAACAGGGAACATCTAGTTTTCCAGGAACTTTTGGAGTAATTTCCTGGTAGCTTTATACATCGGTTTTGTTACAGTCCATTGACAGAAAACAAAATGTCAGTCAACCCAGAATAAAACTCAACAACCATCTATTCCACTGCAGCCTAAACCACCATACCTTCCAGACCCAAGACTTTACCAATGTACAATCACAGCGTCTGCGAAATATACAACACATCATTAACTGTGGTCTACCACTGGTTATTTAATATGCTATTTTTTTCTCTTCGTCTGTGAACTCCCCTCGTTGAGAAAGCCTTGAGGGTATAGATAGTTCATATACTACTGCCAACATTGAAGAAGAATTTTACAACCATAGTCGGCACTCATTCGAGGCTGAACTTCATCTTACCTCTTACCTATTTGTTCTATGTATTCACTTCTCAGCAGTTTGTGCTTCTGCCTCGTCTCTATTTCCTCCAGCAGCTGCCAAGAAGTGTTGATCACTTTGACGTTAGTGTGCCTTACGCACCGTGGGTGTAAATAATCAGATTTGTGACAATAAAGCAGCCAGTCAGAGAAGGTAAGAATTGAATCTCTGAACTCTGGTTTGATTGGTCTGACATGAATTTCAGCGGATAAAACAGCATGCCTCCGCTGTTCTCATGAAGAGAAACTGAATTACTAATTTGAGACAGAGGCAAGCGAAGATTAAAGCAGATTCCCTGATTGGCAAAGGGACTCTTGCAGCGTTCCAAGAAGCATGCATCCCATCTTTGCCAGAATTGGCGCTCATACTGTATGCGCAGTGACAGCATCATCTATTCATCAGAATGCTACACAGCGTTTGACAATGGAAGAACAATTTTTTAAGTTGGCAACCTCAGGGAATCAAAAAAAGATAAATCAACGTACAACAAATTGATTTTTGTATGGCAGTTTTACACACACACATTTAATTGTTACCATGTCAAGTAAAACAATACTGAAGATGTATGTCAGTTAGGGTTGGAATGGTACCGGTATCACAGTATACTGCCGTATTAAAATTGATGGTTATTGTACCGTGTACATTTGCTTATCTACGATATTGAAAGAAAAAAATGACATGAGTGAGTGTGTGAGTTAAAGGTAGAGACAGGAGTAGTCTGGCTGTGCTGCTTATTATTATTTTGTTCTCATTCCTTTCAGGGTTCATTGTAACTAATAATAATAATAAAAACTAAAACTAAAAACACTTTGAAAATCTCATATAGTTACAACCCCAATCCCAGTGCCATTGTTGACACAAATGCATTTGAAAAGAAGAACTACTCACTTGATAATCTACAAATTTATAGTTTTGAACCTTTTCCTGCTCCAAAAGGCTGGAAATGTGGAACGGTGGAGAGAAATAGCGCAGCAAGGTGAGAAATTGAGTGATGATTTGTGGACTGGATTTTGTGCAGCCTACGCAGGCACAATAGTTCAACATGATGAAAAGCAGTGGGATTGAAACGGAAACTGCCAAAAAAAAGACTACTGACCTGACTCACTTCTACTATTGCTCAGTGCACTTGTGGCAGGGTCAGGGATTCCTCCTTTCTCATGCAACATCAAGGGTTGTAGTAAGTAAACAGCTCCTTTAAGGTTGTATTAAAAAAATCCCTTTATTTCCTGTATCATATTTCTGTCTTTTGGGCTTTTAAAACGTATATATATATATTATTTTCAAATGTTTATTTTCAAATCTATTTTCTGTCATATATTAACCTCTAAAATAACTTCCCTCACGGTATGAATCCTAGAGATGACATTTTATTAATCATTCTCATCAAAATCAAGGATAAAGGTATTGAACATTTTAATAAATGAGTTCCCCAGAGCTTGACAGAGCGGGACGTGGAGTGGGTTCAGCCTTGAGGCATTCTTGAATAGATAGAGGTACAGAGAGCTTGATCTGTCTTTATGCGCTTTTAATTACACACGGCTGGCTGGGCTCCAATCCCCAGAGAGGCGAGGTAAAGCACGCGTCAAGACCAGCCACTCCGATGGCAGCTCAGCATTACCCTACCTAAACACCCCCGAGGAAGAGAGGGAGGGAGGGAGGGGGAGAGTTAGAGGCGGGAGGATCACAGGCACCTCTTTTAGGGCAGTACAGGGTTAATTCAGCAGACACATTCACGATAGCCACAGGCAGCTGTCGATCATTTCTCTGTATTTTGACTGACACACCGTGAAAACAACTGTCGATCAAGGGTACAGGTTACTCGCATACTCAATATAGTGTATTCCATACAGGATTACCTCACATATAAATGTTTGTGTTTTTTATAACGTACGCGTTCTCCAAATATAAACCCTGTCTGAAATTGTTACTTTCTAAGTTGAAGGACTAATTTGGACATGTCATCGTGTTTAGCTTTCCTTCGAAAGTGAAATCTTTTGGCTTTTGGCTTTTTGCCTTCTGACGTTAATCTGTCAGCGTTTGATCTTGGTGATCAGCTGGCAGACAGGCAGTCAGTGGAGATGGGTAATGTGAGAAGACAGACACGGAGCACAGCGATATCTACTATGACTGATTGATCAGCTGGGTCAGGACATTGGATAAGGCTCACACTATTGTGTTTCTGTGTTAGCTGCCAATACTCACACCGTACTCCACCTTTTCTGCAGACTGACCACGCTCCTTCATCCGTACATATCGACAAACACACATGAATCCACATAGATTCACAGCCTCTCTCTCTGCCTTACACACACACACACACATCCACACACACACACATACACACAGTTATTCTTCACACTTCTTTCATCGACACACATTTCAACAGTTCCGAACACGTTGAACGGCTAGAGCCGAGGGGATAAGGCCCCTCACACAGAGACCTTTTATGTATCAGAAACCCTTGATTCACATGACTCTCACCTCCCTGAGCTGCACTTTACTGCGAAATGAATGCTGTAACCTCCAGGCAATGTCAAGGTGAAGGAAACGTGTCAGTGCCTCCCCGGTGAGCTTTTCCTCGCTTCGGCTCTCTCCAGTTAATGATCCGAGCAAGGAGAGCGTTGCCTCAGCCAGGCCTGGCCAGATGAGCCCAGAGGAGGTGGTCGGACGGAGAGGAGGATACAGACTGTAATCACAGGCAATCATCAGCTCTCTCTGTGGATTTTTGATACTCTAGACTGGACTGCTTGGCCCCAAACCTGTTATTTGAGCTGTGAGGTAGAGTGAGACAAAAGAAAAAGCAGTGGGGATATATAACATGGAGTACGCAGAAAATGAAAGATTCTAGTGATTTACTGTATCACAAATTAAAGAGTCTCATGATTTACTGTTGGCAAGAATGCCCCAGATTCACCTGCTTTTGTTGGGAGAAAGCTGGTGACATTGCCAAGATTGAATTCAGTATACATCTCTTGTTCTATAAAAAAAAAAAAGAAAAAAAGAGTCCGTAGTCATACAGAGAATGGACTTGAATGTTGGAGGAAAAGGAACTTAGAGGTTAAGAAGTGGATCCAAACCCATTGGATTCAAAGTGGTAAGCAGGCACACAATACATTCATGCAAAACCTCAGCTCAGTTAATAGTGTGGGAGTCATGGTTTTGGTGTCTACAATGGAATGGATGGTTGGACTCCAGAGGCATATTAGGATTTTGTTTCCTAGTTACCCGGCGACTGATAAATGTGCCCGCTGCATTCAGTTTGATGAGGCAAGCTTAGCTCTGATGTTTCCAAAGAAAGAGGGCGCTGTATAAAAAGTCAGGAGATCCCCAAAGTTATTACAATTCATCCAGATTGGGACATGGATGCGTGCACCAAATTTCATTGCAGCTTGACGCAGTGGGCCAAGGCGTTGTGGCTTCTCGAACCTCGAGGCTAAATCTAATAGAGTTCTGCTTCCACCAGCTCGCCTGTCCCTCTTCATCAACACACAACCAGCCCCCACATAGCCTGCAGCACCGATACTAATATGGAATACAAAATGGTTGTTCATTTCATTTTACAGCCAAGCTTGCTGGTGCCACTCAAAGCGAACAAGAGCACTTCCCCACAGCCATCAGCCTGATCCACTGGCCTTGATGGGCAAAAAATAACCTCTGCTTTTATGACTATCTGCATGCGGGCTCGGCCTTTGGAGCTGTAAACTTTTACATTGTGGTGCGTGTAGTGATACTGTGTCAGAGAAAAGCCTTGGACTGTTTGTCTCTAACCCTCAGTCCTACGTGCTCCGCGGTTGAGTCTGGTTGTCTGCTTTCTACTGTGGTCTTTCATCACGTTCACTCCCAGTTCTGGCATGCCTGCCAGTATAGTATCAATGTGGGTGTGTAAATGTGTGCGCATGAGTGTGTGTAGAATAGACCAGATGTTTATTGCCATCTAGTGGCAGGATGCTAAAAATCGTTCAGTGGGGTCAAGGAGATCAAGCATACAAAATGAAATCTGTGACAAACAGTGACACATAGTGTTTTGTAAGCACTGTTCATATACAGGAGTTGTGTGTGTGTGTGTGTGTGTGTTTGTGGAGGTGCGTCTCATTAATGAAAGTCCATATTAGAGTAGCAGGTCAGTTAAGTCAATGAGCGAGCGCTAATTCTTCTCCAGTCCCTCCGTGTGCTGCCACTTGTTACACATTTGCATATAAATTGCTTTAAATGTGATGCTGCTGCTAAATTCCTTAACCGCCACCTTTTTAAAATTCATGAATGCTTTTGAATTTTGTCTGGCATGGTTGAACAGTCAAAAAGTTCTTTGATGCATTTAAAAAAAAAAAAACGGCAGGTGTGCATGTACTTGTGCGTAGGCATTGAGACAGAAATTGTGTGAAATTGTCTCTCTTTTGTCTCCGAAAAGCTCTGAAGCTTTCCACGTCCTCTATCTCTCTCTTTCTCTTTCTTTCTGAGTTCAGACTCATTACCCAGTCTCGGCTCACAGATGGTGAAGGGAAACGTGTCCCTGTGCGTATGTCTGTGTGAGCATGGCTGTGTGTATGTATATAAATAGTATGTCTAGTTATGTCCAGTCACAGTGATCAGTATTCTGAAACAGTCTGAGGTCACTAGCTAGGCTGGCTGGCCTGTCACCTTGCTCTGGAAGGGCAGGGAATATAGTTCTTTTGGTCAAACGGGCTCCTTCTGTTGGAATATGCAGAAGTATATTGTAATTTAACACGTTTCTTCAGCTGTACCGCAGCGCAGTTAGCCTATTTCTCCTGACCTTTTCATCATTAACATGGACATATCACAAACTCAGAACAAAAACCCACGCTCGCATGCTCTCAACACACACACACACACACACACACACACACACACACACACACACACACACACTCACGGTGCTGTACTCTATTGCTAGTGTGGGTGTTCAGACTTTAGACAAGTGCTCTTGTTCAGTGTTAATTTGTGTCTGCTTGTTGATTGTTTGCCTCAGGAGGAGCAAGGATGGGGCTCGGTGCTAAAAGCAATTCAATGGCCTATTTACATTCTGCTAATTGATTTGGAGGGTTTTGATGAGTTTTTCTCTCTCCTTGCGCGTGTGTGAGACAGAGAAAAAGAGAGACCTAGAGCCAGATGCAGACTAATAAATCTTAATTTACAAACAATATAATTTGCAGTTTCAAAGCTCAAGCATGCAAAGCAACAGCGCTGTGGTGTAATGACAGAAAGCAATATTCTGAAAGTGGAAATATTCATTGTGTGAGGTATCAGTGTTTTTATATTATAAGCACTCTCAAGAAGGACTTCTCACTAAACGACCAATTGCTAAATATAATTAGGAGTCATAACATGCTTTGAATTGCTTTTTGTGTTACATCAGGCTCCTGTGTTTTTATCAGTTTTGAGAGGGAATCTTAAACCATACAGCAATATAAAATACGTTTTACTACTACTGTAGCTTGCACGGTTACTCTCAAAGGAGGTGACCTGCACATTTACGCTGACAAAGCCTACTCAGCAACAGTATAGTGCATCAGCCTCCAGCAATGGTGGAATACATGGACTCCTTGATGTCTCTGAACCTGCCAGACAGCCTGTAATAAACATTTTATGTGTCTGCCCATGTATGTGTCTTCGGAGTGCACGTACATGTATTGCCCACTTTTGATACATATTCATGTTGTACAAGAGCTGACATGGAAATGCTGGAAGGGTTTTTTATTTGCAGTGATAAAGGCTGGTGTAATTCTAAAATAGTCAAACATGATTACAAGTGACTGATCCAACCAGATGGTTGATTAGAAAGTATCTAAAACTGCTTCATTCAGTGGCTCACACATGGGAAATATGCTGTTCAGCCACTTGAACTAAGAATGTTGACTGCATTTTCTCAGTGTTCCCTCATCAGTGCACATCCACGCTTGTATGCTGCCTGTTTATATATTTTCAGCACGCTGCACATCCTAAAGTCATTTTTTTGGGGCGTAATTCCTCCACTGCGTGTTTACATGAACCTTCACTCCATGTTTCCTTCTCTAAGTGTTGTGACAGCAGGTCTAAACAGGATGCAGGTCAGCTGAACTATTAGTTTACGCGAGAGATATACAGGTTGGCCAGAGTGTCGCTGGACTGACGGCACTGTATTCCTGCTGTTTGGACAAAGCTTCTGTACGAGAAGCCTCTCGCTACACTGCAGATAGAGCTGCAATGAATGCTGCTGCACAAACCCCTGCAGTTGAGCTCTGTTCAATTTCATTACACAAGTCAAATTAGTAATATCTATAGGCTCAGGAAGAAAGTATGCATTTCCATTACGGTGTTTGGTCATGTTTGCGAGTCTGTTTTCCAATCAGCTATGTTTCGCATCGCTCTGCCTGAGATTCGGGTGAAGATTAAGTGCTTGTGATGGCCGGTAGTGATTAGAACTGAGGTTGGGTTCAGGTTAGGGGAAACATACAATTTGACACAACACAAGTTCAGTGTAAGATTTCAACACTGCAATGTGTGTTGCGGGTTCCTTATATAGAACTATTTTCCCACAATAATCACTTTTGCATTCTTTGATATTGTGAAACAAAGAAATAAAGGGTTGCACTGGATGTGGCTGGCTGGCTGGCTGGCTGGCTTATTTTTACTAATACAGAAAAAGGCCTAAATAAGCTAAATAATCTCCACTTTTTGAGCAACAATTGCAGCAATTCAAAGGTTTGCTCTGGAAATGGCTTTGCTACATCACAAACTATACAGAAAATAAGGCCATTATACTAAACATTTCTTCAACTTGCTTCATGCTGTCTTGTCTGTCAGCAATCCTCACCAGCATTGGAAACTAGAAGTTCTTGTGGTCTCTACATGGTATCCGTATCATTTAATTTGATTTTTTTAGGAGTTGCACGTCAGCTCCGGTTGTGGCGTCTCGGTATTTTGAGCTACTAGGTTGTGTGCTTTTTTATGTCCATGATCTGTTTCCTATTTGCCAGTGTGTCAGCTCACCGTCAGCCCCGGGTCTGGAAGAGTGGTGTACTGTACTTCTATGTTATTTGGTTCTGTCAGCAAGAATGAGTCCGTGATCCGTGTCCTGGAGGGTGGATTTGGGATGAGGAGAACTTCCTCTGGTACCTATCCAAGCCCATGTCTGTCCTCCCCTGCCCCTCCATTCCCCTCTCTTGCTTTCTTTCTTTTTTTCCCCATCTCTCCTTCCTCCTCTCCCACGACCTCAGAGAGTCCTCAGGAGATGCAGCGTTCCAAAATGGGATGATCCCCCCCCCTCTTATCCTTTGGTCACTCTCTCCTTCTTCTGAATTAACATGAAAAAAAAAATGAAAAAGAAAAACTCCCTGCTGAGTGACTCATTCAAATAATTGTTGCTTTTAGCTGTATCGGGTTTCTCTTTTTTTCTGACCCTCTTTTTGCTTTCCTTCCTTTCTCCCAGTACAGTGTGGTATCTGGGCCACTTGGGAATTAGGGCCTTTGAGCGAAAAGGCAGAAAAAACGAGTGACATCAGAGAAGGAGAGAAAGAGAGGGAGCAAAACCTGAGTAGCCCTGTAATTTTCTGCTCTGTTTTTGTGATTGCATGCACGACCATTACAGACAAATGAGTCAATTGGAGATTGTCCTCCGTTTCACAGCCGGCTGGGTCACTTTGTGCGTGCGTGCGTGCGTTTCATTTTAGCATGTCTTCACCACATAGGTGTGTCTAGGTGGAGTTTACTTTTTTAATGGAGTACGCCTAGAACTCATTAACAGAGACAACAAAGAAAACGCTACGTGGGTGTGTTCGTAAGTGTGGGAGACAAAAGACACGAGAAGGGAGATAGCAAAGGAAAGGGGAGAAGGGGGGGGGGGGCAGTACATGTCCATTTTGAAACAGGCAAGAAATGCGAGACTTGCTGAAACATTTTTTGGAGAGAAGGGGGAAAAAAGAGCAAGACATTTGGAGCGAAGGATGAGATCCCTCCCACTGCCAATTCCCAGTTACTGTGGACTATCCTATAGCCAACCCTCCCTCTCCCTCTCCCTCCTCTCCCCGTCCCATGTGAGCAGCAGCCTGATGACTGGACCTCTCTGTGTCTCCACTGCTTACGCTTTGCTGCGCTCCGGCAGACATGCATTGTTCTCCACTGTACACTACTTGTTGCTCCCATTCTCAAAGAGTTAGTCTGTGTTAGCCCCGCAGAAAAGATCGACTAGGAAATACTTGAGCTGCCTCGCGGTGAGTACTGACATTTTACTTTTGAGCTTTTGTCAGGAGAGAATAATTGTCTCATTCATTTGTTTGCTCTGTCAGAGATCTTGTGTCAGATTTTGATAAATGTTGAGGTGATGTGTGCAGTCGGAGATTTGCAAACGAGACAGTTGGCATGTTGTGAAGAGAAAGTAGAGACTTTTTTTTACGGAGTAAGTTGACGAAAGAAATGTTCCAGTAGCGAGAGCCTTTCCAGCTCTCCTCATGTTTCTGACTGACTACCTCCCTTTTTGCTGACTCACTCTATTAACTTAATACACATGCTGTGTGGGTGTGTGTACATGTGTTTGCCATTGTGTAAAATATCTAAAGTCATTTTCTACCATTATTTGTCTGTCCTCTCCCGTCTTGGTGCGCTTGTGTGTGTCAATCAAATGGAATCCTTTGCTGCTGTGTTCCTACTCACTAATGTAAATGTGGGGGATTTAGCCGAGACCGAGGCAGAGGAAAACAGAAAGGAGCAGAAAGAGAGACGCTGGCATTCTGCTGTATCACTGTTTGTCATCAATCTCTCAGGTCCTTATTGATTTCCTCCTCTGTGCTTGCTGAACGAGAACAATGGCCTCACGCCTAGCCAAGACCCCGAGTAAATAAGCCAACTAAATATCAACACCAAAGCTTCAGCAAGATGTTGTTCATTGATTTGCTTTGTCGACAGATGCACACACACACACACACACATACACATACACACACATACACACACAGATAGAGTCACATACAATTGGGCCCTGTCGTCTAGAGGGACTCTATTGTTTGGTGCACATAATTGTTTGTGTGTATGTGTCTAAAGGCTTGTCCAAAAGGTCTTGGACAATGCAGTCTGTCACCAGGGGATGTGGATTTCTATCTCTCCCTCTTTTTTGCTCTCCTTTTCCTGTCCAAGTCCCCCTGCACATCTGGATCTCCCCACCAGCTGACAAGGAACAAGGGAGCGGATGGAGGGAGGAAGGAGGCGTGGAAGGGGGGAAAAGAGAGAAGAGAGAGGGATAGAAATGGTAGGAAGGGGAGTTTGCTCAGGCCAGAGTTCCCTTGGTGTACTTCCCCCCATGGCAGGAAGAAGGACCTCACAAAATCATTGTGAATGCCCAACGTGTGAGAGGAAACGTTGTATACATAGACAGGAAGAACTCCCACACTCCCACCCACACACACACACACACACACACACACACACACACACACAGACACTATTAAGTTCACATATGTGCACATAACACGCAAATACACCCTGGGACATAAATGCACACATATACAAATGCATGTAATTGCACGGACTCTGGACCTTACACACACTCCTACAGACGTGGTTGACAGTGGAGCCAGCACTAAGCCCATCGAGCTGACCCATATGCTCCTGTGGTATTCAGCTCAAAGAGGAGAGTGCTGGTGCCTCATGCAGGGCTTTGGACGTAGCGCGTCAAGTTTTCAACGGGAGGTTTTGGCTTTAGCTGTCAGAGCGAGTCCTGTTATCTGTCAGTCTCTTTACTCTCTACCTTTCCGCTCTTCAGTGAGTGTTTGTCCGTAGCCGAACTCTAATGAGACTCCCTAAAGTTGAAACTAGTATGAAAAGCTCTACTTTAAAGAGAATCACTTGGCGTTTACTCCTCTATGCTTTTTCATCTCCTCTAGCAGATGACACTGTACATGCCAGCTGCCGTTGCAGAGCTCTGCCAGGGCTGGGCAGCCACCCCTGTGCCTGTTTGTTCATGCCAGCGCAGGGCTAACTGCCATGGCAACAGGTGTGTGTTGACATCATTAGCGTTGAGGAACAGGCGAGTCGGCGTGAGCGCACGCTTATTTAAAGGGGTGAAAGTCTCGCTCACGTTTGCTTCTGCGGTTCTCGTGCAAAGCACATAATCTGCAGAGGGATAGCTTTGGGGTGGCGATGATTGGGACAGTGATAAAACACTAGCCTTCATTTCCTCCTCAGCCTCCAAGGAATTGTTTAACTATGCAGTTTCTGCCATATGTGCATGTGTAATTCAGCCATCTCCCTCTGTCAGTGCAGCTGCTCACTGTCTGTCTGTAACGCTGATTTGCAGTTTATTTCTGGCTGTTACAAGCTAAGCCTGCATCATTGTGTGATTTATAGGTGAGCATGTTACATCGCAGGTGGCATGAGCGAGACTGAGGTCACTGCTGAATAGATTTACAGCCTGAGTAAGCCTGTCTCTGTGACTTGACATCAGTGTCAATACTGTTAATTACTTCTCCTGTAAATGTTTCGTACATAATCAGTTTATCAGTCACATCATAGTGATTTGTTGAGACAGTGGCTCGGTTTAAAAATTCATCCTGACAGAGATCCCTATCTTATCCCTCTACTGCGGTAGTCGTACTGGTCTGACGTCAGCCAAGTCAGTATGTCACCGGGCAGATTGAGTACCCTGGCCAATGAGGTAGCTTCCTTTGGCACAAGAAGCGATGTACTGTACTGTACTGTACTGTATGTGTGATAGCCAACAAACCAGAGTAGAGAAGAGTGACATACGTTCAACTGGGTGACAAAGCTGTAGTTTGTTTTGGTCAGGGTGATTACATTCACTCAGCAGTGATGTCCACACAGTGGGTACAAGTATGTAAAAAAGAGAATCAGACAGAACTGGAACAAGACAAAGACCATAGATAGAGCGATAGATAGATAGTGTTAACAATAGTTACTTTATTAATCCCGCAAGGGGACATTTTTTCGCTACAGCAGCATTTTTACATACAGGTACCAACAATATATACAAAAATAAAATAGAATAATAATAAGAGAATAATTTCTTAATTAATTTCAATAATTTCTTATAAAGAAAATAAGAAAATAAGAAAAATGCACAACAAATAGAATAGAATAATAATAAGAAAATATAAGAAAAATGTACAATACATACAACAAATAGAATAGAATAATAATATTAAATATTAAATCTAACAAAAACGAAACAGTAGTGCAAGATGTAGCCAACAAACAAACAAAGGTGCTATAGTTGGTTGATTTGGCCAGAGGAGATTTATTGTAGCTGAGGACAAAGAAACCACCAGAGTGTGACAAATGAATAAATATAAATAAAGGTGGGAAGCATTGCGCACACCTAAAGATCTTAAAGAGCCTTAAAACAGTTTGTTCAATTTGTAACATGTAAATCATATATTGCAACATACATACGAACTTGAAGTAAAGTGAAGATGAGCAAACAGAAGAAAAAAAAACGAAGCAAAATAGGTTTAGCATATCAATGGATTTCACTGACAGTCAGCCATATTGATGAGGCAAGGCATGCTGCATAGCAGCCATCTGGGGTACTTATTCTTTAAGGTCTTCATATGTTTGAGGAGAACGGAGGTTCTCTGAGCTTCGTGAGCTGGACTGAGCACACATGCGAGGAGTCCAGATGGGATTTTACTGATCCTCCTCTCTTTCTCTTCCCCACTCTTATTCATCCATCCTCTTTTATTTTAGGACAAATGAGTCTTCAGAGCATTACCTCAAGCTTATCTGTCTCTTGTTTTTGATCCCCGACCTAAGCTTTTTATGTTTCTGCTCTTATCTCAGCACACATGCACGCTGCCTCACACACACACACACACACACATCCCCATTGCTTTGAATCAGAGATTTGTCAAAGTCAGTTCACACCTTGCAAGACAGATTGCGGCACCTGAGAGGTGGATGGGACAGTTTCATCATACGTGTAGAAACAAAACCTCAAAGATATAATCGTCTTTTCGGTGTTTAAAAATACTTTAAAAAGAGGCCTTTGCTGTCAGGTTTCGTGTTCATGCAGTAACATTATACTCGCCTGGTTCCACCATGAACAGCTCTGTGAGATCTCTGCCGCATGGCTCTTAATTGCTTACCTTGCCCGGCAGCTGTATACACGCGATGTCACGAGATCAGGCAAAAATCCATTTTGTCAGTCTTCACGTGATACAATTGTGTCCGGCGAGCTAAAGCATGGACCAATCAGCCTCCTGTAAAGAGGCGTGGCTTAGGTGTCTGCGAGACAACACAGAGAGGCGATTGTTCGTTCTAAACAGCAGGGTGGCTCCTAAAACGTTTAGTGTAGATGCAGCAATAGCATCAGTTGTATCAGAACTGGAGATTATTTCTTCACTGAAAGAAAAGCGAAGAACCGCACTGAAGGCTTTTCTCAACGGAAAAGATGTTTGTCATTCTTCTCCTGCCTGGCTTCGGCAAGAGTTTATATGACAGCTGGCTCATCCAATCACCTGCTGAGTACTTTTTTTGAAAGTGCCTGCCCTTTTCCAAACAGTTTCCAATGACAGCTTCTCAGATGGTTCTGTGTAACAAACCATCTGGTGGGTCAAGTTACTTGAATGCTACAGTTGGTTCCAATTGCAGAGAGGCATTGACCTGTTCAACATAGCTTAGACATATGTGTGTATGGGGTCCAGCTTCGCATGTGGGCTCCAAGACATTTCATGTCATGACAGACTCATGGACACAAACATCTAGTTTCACTCAATCTGTGGGTTGGAGGCAAATAATCTGCTCCTTAACTGGGCTGCATGCAAATTTGATCACAATGTCAGTCATAGAATCAAGTCAAGTAGGGCAAATACAAAACAAACCATGGCAGTAAGTGTCTATGTGCTGCATGCAGGCAAATTATTCATGAAAGATTTCCTCTTGGATTAGATTTTTCCTGAGAGTGAAGAAAGGTGCTTCTGCAGTGCTATTTGTGGATTGCGTGCCAGTGGCACCCAAAATATTGTTGTCACTGCAAAGGATCTGCAGTTGGCTCAAAACCTCTTAAGTCTCCAGCCAGATTGCTTTTGACAGGTTTGCAACTCTGCACATTAAATCACTGTCATCTTGTCGACAGAAGTCATGTATCTCTCTATATTTAGCTTGCTATTTCTAACACGATATACACATTGTGAAGTGTAAATAAATGTAAAAGCTTTTGTTTTAGGCTGAATAACTACACGCACAGGTGCGGTGTCTTGCATGCCTGATTCTTTGTAAATAGTGAAGATTATCGCTACCACTCTACATCACGTCACTTTTATTCTCCTTTCATCCCTAGCTCACACTACTGTGTCATCTCAGTGGTTCTGCTGCTACTGTATAAGACGGCTTTAAAAGCTCATTAAATCTATTTTGAAACAAGTCAGAGGCCAGATATTGCATAAATCTCCAGCAAAATCCAAGTGTTGAGCATGTCACAGGTTACACATCATATTGAGATGAGAGGATTACAGCTATTATTGGTGAAGAAAGAACATTCACTGATTATAGCCCGACTGTGTGTGTGGGGATACAAAGAGCTCTGATTACTGCTGGCACTGCCGCCCCACTTCCCACTATACTGAGCATAGATTGGCACTGCAGGGGGGGACAGGAAAGGCTGTCGGCATACACACTCATTCGTACAGCGCCTTCCTGCAGGCACACATCAAACACAGTGATCAGCACTTTGTCGGTTCATCTCATGCTCTACTGTCAGTCCACATTTACATTTTTTTTGTTTTACATTTTTTAATCAAAATTTAACAATCCTTTTGTAGAGTTCTGTATTAAATACAGAACACATGCAGCTTTGTGCTATAGACCTAATATTTTAAACATAAAAACATGGATGATAACCTTCTTGAATGATGTTGTATAGCACATTACTCTATCCACAATAAAACACCAATAAACTTTGATGATCTCTCTTAACACCACGCAACAACAAACACACACACACACACTCAAGCGTTTTTTTTTTCTGTTTGTGTTGCCCATGGCAACGGCTTGGCGAGGATCTGTGGTGATGTCAGCAGTGATGTACGAGTGTTGGAGTGCGAGGGGATGACCTCAGCAGAGGCGAGGTCCCAGAGGACTCATATCAGCTGCAGCCAGTGCTTGCCGTCAGGATTTTCTCACACTCAGTGTCTGTACCAAACTGCCCTGACCCGCACAAACCCTGATTCTTCACAGGCATCACAAATCACCAGCACGCAGCAGGACAACGACCCCTGACATGCACACATACACGGCCCCACACACCATAAATAGTCTAATGTAACGAAAAAAAGAAGGGCTGAGAATATTTCAAGGATGATTCTGGATAAAATTGAAGTTGAACTGAGGAGCTTTTGGTCACTAGGGGCGCTGTAGAGCAATGTTTTTTTGACGCGTGGGTCCCTCTCTTGTGCTCTATCTGCAGACACTTCTGACAGAGACAGTAACGTGAATGTGTGGTGAGATGACGATGGGAATAGAATGAACATTCTGTTGTTCAGATTTATCTTGCGAATTTACTGGGTTATCACTTAGATTCAAGCATGCTGCTAAACCTGTCTCCATGGTGACTTTTTTATTTTTTTTTACAGATTTTTATGTAATGCCATGCTTATTAAAAGAAAAGTGACAGCACATGCATCGTTGGGCCGTTTGGTCGTTTGGTTTCATATATATGTACCTTCCTGTTGTGAAACATACTGAAATGGTCAGTTTCGTATGATGTAATTTGAATGGGGTGTAGTTACAGGATTTCCTTTAAGTAAGACCAGTGGTTATGCTCGTCAGCCTTGGTTTGAGGCTTTGGTCCTCTGGCACATGTGTCCCGTGCACAACATAGGCAGCTATTCATGTTATGGTCTGTTGTTGGCATCAATGTATTTTCGCTGATATTCAAACCAATTAGATCCAGCTCATCCCTTTTCCCTCAGAATAGTAGCCTCTGTCCAGGTTGGCAGAGCAGCTGTCCAGCCCTTGCCTCTGATTTAAGCAGCAGTCAATCCATAAATGAATGGTTGCCTCTTCCTAGGAGAGCTCTGCTACCAGCCATGGATGGGAAAATAATCATCGGAGCACCGAGCACATCCATGAGTACAGATTAGGAATGTGCCCACAGTACGTGTGTTGTAGGCACAGGCGAGTGCACGTGTGCTCTTGTGTGCTCGAACATATTAATGTGTGTTTAAGTTGTGAACTCTTATAAGGGATCAAGAGCCAGTAATGAATCGCGGGGTGAATTTTTTTTTTCTTCTCTGAATTCGCTTTGCATTAAGGGCTCACTGAAAGGGGGGTGTTTAACGGCTGTTGTAAAAGTAAAGGTTGGTAAACGCATAAAAGGGCTGAAGTGAAAACAGAGTTTGCTCTGAGTGTGGGAGAGAGGGGGAGGAGGGAGAGATTAATGTGCAGGTTTCTGGTAGCTTACCAGCATGGAAGGGTATAGTCCTTTACACCAAAATCAATTTCATTTTAATAAAGTTCCAATTTATCATGAAAATACCTCTCATACGGCCAGTCCAAGAGCCTTTGTCGAACCAGTTACGTGTATGCTTTTTTTAAAGAAAACTTAATGGCAGAGGTTGATTTCTCTCTTTGGAAAAACATTTGTCGTACCTTGTGGCAAATTTTGTGTGTCAGATCTAGTGAGGTCTTATGTATTATTGCTGCTTAGCCCCAGGGGGAGCTGTTGCTCCAGCTGTGGACAGTAAATCCCTGTCCTGTCCTGTCCTCTCCTGTCCTGTCCTGTCCCCTGACTCTATACAACATCCTCTTGTAACCTCCCTTTGTCTTCTATACTCGTCTCTCAATCAGTGTTCAATGTCACAGGTCAATAAAATGTGCAGTTGATAAACTTTCTTACTTTTTTTTTTTTTATTCACTGTCAATGGCCGTAGTTTACCCACCTTTCATTCTTCCATTACATCATACCTAAAAACCCAGACCACAGCTGTAAACATGTTTCCACCACATGTCCTGCTTTCGGATGCCAGTCATTTGTGTGCATAAACAGACTGAATCAGAAGTCTGGTTGAGGTTATGACTGAGCTGAACCCTGGAACTAGACAGTGTCTGAGCTGGGCTGACTTTATTCTACAGTGAAATTTCAGATGCATCGCTGTGCCTCCGCTCTCCCCAGCTTTATCCCTTTAGATCTTGTTGAGCTTCGGTGTACGGTGAGTAAAGCCTTTCTTTGCCTGCTGCACACATCACCCAGCATTGATATTCATGTCAGGGAAAGTATCAAAGTAAAACCTATGACAAGATTTTTTGTGTGTGTACCTGCAGGGCGGTTGTCTGAAGATCAGAGGTTTAAAATAAGCAGCCTGGTTATAGCAGTATGCTTAAATCATCTTTTATAGTGGCTTGTCTACATCTGTTATATCGCCAGGTGCATTTGTATAGTGTAGATTTATTTTTATACCATTAAATGTGGCTATATTGATGGCTTTCAATTGTCTATTTGATAGAAACAGCACCACACTGCCAAAAAACTTGCATAATGTACATGAATAACGATTATATTATATAGAATGTATTGGGCCTATATACAAGCTGTTGGTGTTTTAGTTGTTATGGTTACACCATTCCTTCATCTTACATTTACTCAGCTCCACATCCCTAGCTCCCCACACACACCAGACTCCGGGATCAGAGTCAGAGAAGTGAGATTACACACACACACACACACACATACACACACATCCTTGGAAATACCAAGGCCTAGTTCAGAATTCAGTTTTAATTCCCCTTCAGATATTATATAGGGAGCTATACATTGTAATGCTGAGATCCTATGTCTGTGCTCTACAAGCCATATGTGCTTATACTTTGTTCTGCTCTGAGATCATCTTGACCAGATGATCTTGCATCTGTCCCTCAATATATTTAAGACTTTGACAAGGAGAGAAGGAAAGAAAACAGGCAAAAGAGGAGAGAACAAGTAATTGAAACTGGTGTCCTTGTGTCCTCTAAGACATAATAACCATGTTTCAATCCTTGCTGTGGACCCTTGTTGCATGCCATCCCTCTTGTTCGAGCCCTGTGTTTCCTCACTGACTGTCTCTACTGTCAATTATAACGTTATTGACCAAATGCACAAATTAAGTTAAGCATCGTCTTGGAGGTGTGGCAGGTCATGATTATTCTTTTCATGCATCATTGAAGGGGAGTGGAAAGTGGTGGAGTGAATGCCACATAGAGTAAATCCATACCTGCATTCATGTTGCTGTTGTACGGGTTCGGGTTCGGGTTTAGAGATGGTGCAGGAGGAGAATAACGAGGAATCAGAGAGAGGGAAGGTAAATACTGCATTGGTCTGGGCTAAATGCCAGCTATGCGCCACAGGATGTAGATATATTTTCAGCCAGCATGGGCTCAGCACCAGGCCCTGCAGCAGTACACTGCTGTACCAACACGAGCCTCCTGTGAGTGTGTGTATACGTCTGTCCTCCAGGACCCCGAGCTTGTATTCATCCATCTGACCATCGCTTCCCTGCACGATCATTTTCTCTTTCTGTGTTTTTTGCATGTTTTGCAGACTGTCTGATCGATGCAACAAGGTCTCATGTTGTCCCCAAACATTCGGCTAGTTTCTAAGACTCATTCAACTTAAAGGAAGCATATATACTCATACATATATACACTATACACGGCATCTGATGGTTGCAGCTTCTCAAATTTGAGGCCTTTTCAAGGCCGATGTTCTTGTAGATTGTATATATTGGGCAACAATATTTTTTACAACACCCATTATTAACAAAATATTAATTATATTTAAATGCATTCAAGACAACTGAAGTGGTGACATTTTTCCCTATATGAAGACATATGGAGTCTGAACACAGCATCTACTATTTTTGAATGTGTCCTTACCTCAGGCAGAGCCATCTGTATCCCAAACTCAATTTTACTCACCGTGCATTTAATCTCAGTGGGCCCATTACCCTCTCTACTGCTTCTTGGTCTCGCTGAGTCGTCTTGGCTCCGGAGAAGCTCCACTCTTCCAGAAGGGTGAAGGGGCATTGGAGCAGACTCATTACTGGTGCATTGGCCGGCCTCTAACCTAGACTGGAAGGACAATCATTAAACACAGAAAGCTAATGACCGCCGACGGCTACATTTGTTTTTTCCATCAGCCTGGATGTCTGTTTGTTGTTGTGTGTGTTCACGTGTTGGCGCAGGTTGCACACTGATACGTCTACGGGGACACGGATAGCAGAGCGACAAAGAGATTGAGTTCGAGAGAATGAGTCAAAAAGGTGTGTTAATTGGTTCTGAATGACCATCTGGACCAGAATTTTTCAGACAGGACTCCCCACCAGCCTGTAATGAGGTCTCGTCAGGCCGCAGCAACCATCGTCACAGCTTCTGCTATCGGGGCATCGCCATGGTAACCTCTAAGCCCTTTTACCACCTCAAAGGTTATGAATCAGCCAATTACAGCATGGAAACTTGTGAGTCATTCCTCACATGGCTTAAATGTCTCAGATAGATAATTGACCAGAAAACTATGTTTTCAAATCATTAATTGTTAGGATGTATGGAAAGGTTAATCCACCTGAAATATGTCCTTTACAACTGAGTATCAAACTGTCAAGAACTTAGAGCTGGCATCAAATGTCTCGTCTGATTTGTAATGTCTACTAATTATTTTATCTTTATTATAATTATTTGGATCTGAAAGTTGCTGATTTATATCAAAATGTTGCCAATTTCAGACTTTATTTAAATTTATTTGCAGCTGCTGGTCTGTAGAGATCATATGACATTTGGGATGTTTAGCTTCTTTGAAGAAAATATTTTTTGGGAGTACATTACTAAAAGTTGCTTATCCTATCAGCACTCGCATTTGAAATGATACCCATCCCTCATTCTAACTTTCGTTTGATGATAATAATACATCAGGAGCATGTTGTATAATCACTTTTAAGTATTGTTTTATTGTTTCCGAGCATAAGACCCAAAGTCTTTTCTCCTTAGCGGATTAAAACAGAGAAAGATTTTCCTCGCAGAAATATCTCTTCGCCCGTCTCTTTAGATGAGCATCAATTTTATTTCTTTGAGAGCCCAATCCACAAGATCCACAAGTTTAACTGGGACTTTTTACGTTGCCATGTGAACCTGTTTAAGTAATTAGGAAAATATACATGTTTTGTGTTTTCGTGGCTCGACCCTGCCACTGGGTTCATATTTTGCCAGTGTAAGCAGGATCCTCTGGGCTGAAACGGGGGGAAATTCCTGTGAAAGTGGAGGGCTCCAGTAGTTGAGATGAGCTTGCACTGTGTTTATGTGTTGTGCGGTTGGGTTTCGTGACAGACAGACAGACAGTGCTGCATATACACACACAGAGCAGCCAGAGAGCGAGTTTGTTGGTATGAGACACTGGCATGGTGTCATGTTGGTCTTCCTGCCGGCCAGTCGTCTGTGCTGTTGACAACCTTTCATTACTTCTGTTGCTCAAACATTTTTTCTAATATGCACATAATATATGCAATAAGCTGATTGTCACGGAAGACATTGTCAGTCAACATCAAAAAATGAAAGTGAAACTTGAATTAGAAAACGTGGAGGTGCGATACTCAGACCCAAATGCCAACTGATCTCTCGAGATCAGACACTGATCACTAAAATTGAGAGACAAAGTCGTAGGGCAGGGTAAAGAGGATGTAAAAGTAATAAATGATTGGGAGGAAAGTGTGAGAGGGGCTGAATGTGCTGTGGTCAAGGTTAGACTCTGGACCAGACTGGCTAATGATGTCAGTAGGGAGGCTTTGTATAGTGTGTTCTGCCCAAGCCACATAGAGTATGTGCTGTCAGACCGCAGTTGAATCCGGAGTACAGAGCCAGTTACACAGCGCAAGTCAACAATTTAGTCTGAGGTACATGGAGAACAGAGACGCATCAACACCACATTTTTAAACACATTCAAAGTACATCTGCTGAAACTGGAGCTAACTCAAAATAATCTTTTTTTTTTCATTTGTAGTCAAGGGACAAGATGTAAATGAAAAATAACAACCAATTGTTAAAAGGAATGATTTTCTTTATCACTTGTTTATATTCTTTGTCTCTGTGTCTTTGTCAGCAGGATATCTGAAATTGGATTTCAGAGGACAGATAGGCCCTGTGCCAATGAAATAGACTGAGACAAAGAGATGTCATCTAAATGTCAATGGAGTGTTTACAGGCAGAATAATTCAGTTTGGCTGAACATGAATGTGATGAGAGCAAGTTATTAGTTCGTTCGTGGTACTCTGAGTATCTTCATATGGAGAGGTTGTGTTTGTGGAACAGACAGAAAGTCCGGTATAATATGGGGAAACTATTTATCTCTGGTACTTTCCCAATGCTCACCAGTATCCCTCACAGCGCAGAGCATTGGGATTCAGATGAATAATATGTCAGTGTTGTGTTTGTGTTGAAAATCCCTCTGCACTGAGGTTTTGATATTAATCCACTGTTTTGAGTCCGAAGATGTTTTTGCATGTCAGCATGTATTTTAAAATGGCCCTTTATTTGCCTTAAATGTGCAAATGCCCAAGTATGTGTGACAGATTATGTGTCGCGGATTGTGTGTGAGATATATGATGGCCATGTGCATACTGACAGTAATTACAGAAGGCCATACCACAGAGAAGCCCGGGGCTGGCCGAGGAACACGTTTTTATAACCTCTAATACATAACCAAATGTCAGCCATGTCTGCAGCCTTTGCTGTGAGCAATGTAATATAAATCTGCAAGGAAGGTGAAGCGGTAAATGCTCATAAAAAAAACATTTTTTTAATTAAAAGATGATAAATATGGGTTTTGAGGGTTTTTAATTTTGCATATAGTTTGTTATTCCGTGTGAGTGAGTGTGTGGCCGTGTGTCTACTGTTTATCCGCGTCTGTTTATGAACATATGCCAGAGACAGTGTGGCATCTCCAGAACTGGAATTCCTCTCACACCGCACTCCACAAGAGACTCTCTGTCTTTCTCTGCTTCCGTAGGAGCTGAATGTCTGTCTGCTAGTTTCCACTGGTCAAGGTGACCACCGAACAAATCACACTCCTAGCTTTTGATTACAATTGTCCCAATTCCAAAGTAACCAACCCATGCAAATCACACACTAATAGTGCCAAAATACGTTCGTGTATGAACATGTGTTATCCCAGCTTCTTTCTGTGGTGTCTCACTCCGTGTTTGACATTATCTTAGAAAAACAGGTGAGCGTGTTTATGCAGCGCAACAAAGCACGGACCCATAAAGTCTTTATCGAGCCCCACTGGCTACTGTCTTGTTAGCGCTGGAACTGTAAAGATATGCAAAGCTGCCCTATGTCTGCATTATGAGTGCGCAAGCTTGAATGTGCATGCGTGCCTGTGTTTCCGTGTCCTATAAACTTGAAGCGAGTACTATAAAACTGAGCTCGGGATGCAACTGCAGGGGATAATTATGTGTTCACTGGATCTCGCTCAGAGGCTAACATATGGCAGAGCGGCTGACTTGACATAACAGGATGTGCAAGAGGATTTAATGGACAGTCCAGTGCGGTGCATGGCGAGGAGGGCCCTGTGCTCTGTGGTTTTGTGAGTATATTTGACAACAGCAGGGGGCACCACTATGTCCCATTTTACTGTCCCCTTGATCGAAACGGAGAGAGGGTTGAAAAGTGGAAAAAGAACAGCTGAACGTGCCCATGGGAAAGCTCTTGATGAGCAAGAGACCAATGACAAAACAATCACAGCTCGTTGCATCAGACTAAACAGATTCAATATCTCTGGAATGTTTTTTGAGGATCAAAGAAGAATCACTGGTTTACTTTGTGCAAGTACATTGGCTCTGTGGGCCACAGTAAAGAGTAAGAAAGGTTGTCAATTCGATAAAAGCATCGGACAGTATACATTCTAACATTTAAAAAATGTAACTGACTTTGGTTTGTATTTTGTTTTTTTTTAATACAGTACTGTTGCAGTTTTTCCAACAGAAAAAAATTGAACTCTGATGAATTAAAAATCATATTCTGTGAAGTTAATCAGTAAAATGTAGAATACTTGAACTCTATATGGAGTGACAGTTGGTTTTACTTCTACAGCTGAATTGTTATAGTACTTTCACATATTCGTACGTAGTAAATTACAGTAGCAGTTCTTCTTGGGTGGGACTTTCTGTCCACTCTCAGGCTCTTTCTCTATTGTGAAAGTGCTCTGCACACGGAGTGAGGTGACCAGCCGAGTGTATGACACACTGGACATTCGCTCCCAGCCTGGCACTGCCACCCTGACACCCACACAGCTGCCAGCCGGGTCTCATGACCTCCATCCACAGTGAGACCAACACATCTCCACTGTCTGCACCTGTGGACCCACTCGCTCGCACAAACAACAAAACAAACAAACGCGCACTTTATTCCACGTTTTGTTATTTCCGAGCACGATGGGAGGAACAGCGTTTCAACAAAGATGCGGTTTATTCTTCTTCCGCGGCCATTTCTTTTCAAATACATATCCCCGCCAGCAAAATTTGCACCGAGCTCTAAAACCCGGTGCACTCAGTTAAAGGACTCTGGCCTCTCACACAGCGCGGCTCATACCTTTGGAAGCTCGCTTACATCCAAAACAACATCTGTCCTTTCAGTCGCGCCTGATTAAAACACCCTGGAATCTCAGTTCACACACACAATAGTGTAACATAATCACCAACCACATGGCCACGGAGGCGTACACTGCATGGAGAATCTGGGGATCCAGGGCTTAGCAGAAATATGCTTTGTTTATGTGTCGGCAGTTTTCTACACAAAGCACATCAAAGGGACCTGCAATTACCGCTGCATTAATAAAAGCATGGATTACTCCATGTAAATCCTACTCGGAAATGCTTGTGCCCGTGTGAGGCGTAATATAATTTAGTGTAAACTGTATGCATGTAGAAACTCCAAAGGCTCATGTCGGTGAGCTGGAGAGCGCATAATAGAGTATTTAAAAGTCAAATTGACTTCAATGGGACGTGAGGAATGTGAACATTTTTGCTTTTGTCAGTTACAGTGGTGTCAGCAGGTTTCTTTCTGTACCCATTTGTTGTTCTCCCTGCATATCAGTGTGTTTCTCTCCCACTCTCCCAATTGTCTTCCTCTTCCTTTCTCTTCGCTCTCTCTCCCTCTAGCCCAGAAGTAATTCCTGTGTTATGAAGTTTCCCCACAGCTTTCAAAAGACTCCCGTGTTATGGTCGACCGCCCTATGAAAAGTAATACCTAGAGCACACAAACACCAAGCGCCTGGCATTCATTATTACTCCCCGAAAGCATTGTTTTCAGTGGCAAGACCAGTGTGTTGATCTAATTTAATGAGTTGCTTAGCTGGGGGAGGGGACCGAGGCAACAGTAATTAGTTGTCATGCTAATTGGGTTTGTGTGATAACTCCCACACAAGGCTCAGTGGCGTGTGAAGCACACTGGGGCTAGCCTGGCCGCCTACTCATCACACATACACATCCGCTTGCTTATTGGAATACACGCAGACACATATATATGCACACACATATAAATAAGAGTAACAAACGCTCTCATCCAGATTGGCTCAAAGAAAATGCCTGGGGACCGTCGGGCCTTTGACCCATCGACTAAGCGGAATTAATGATTTAAAAATCTTGTTCCCAATTAATCACTTAGAGAAGGCACACTGGGGACTAAGAGATAAGGGCTCAAGACATTCGATCCAATTAATCTCGGGGTATACACCTGTATAAGTGATTTCAAAAAAGGAGGAAGATGTATAGAAACAAGGGGAAAGACAAAGATGAGAGATAGATGAAGAAATGGGAATCAGAGCAAGAAGAGAGGTGACTCCACCCTTGTTGCTTCAATGTGAGGAGTTTATGGTAAGCTTTATTTTATTCTCATAAAACTACTATAAAAATGTAGTCTGAAATTTATATAATTTACTGGAACAGGACAGAAAGCATAGCATCCTTTAAGCATTAATCAGCGTATGAAGAATCAGCACATTCATTTCCAAAATATTATTTTTATAATTCAATATCGTCACAATGTCGAGGATGCATGCTTTAAAACACAGTTGTTTCACACGTGCATGTCTTAGTGTTGTGGGGTTATGTATAGCATTCCTTAAGTGTGTTGGAGGTGCCCTTGATGTCTGTCCAACAAGTTGTTAATCACCCCTAGCAGCCCGGTTTGTGACTCCCCCAGGGGCTATTTTTAAGGCCCAGGGTCACTGACCTCCAGGAAAGGTCACTGACTATCACGGGAGGTCCAGCCAGTGCTTTGCTTCAATGCCGTCTGCATTCTTTTTCTTTCTCTATATCCCTTTTCTCCTCGGTCTCAGGACCCCTTTCTACTTTGTCTTTCCTCCTCCTTTTAGTCCTCACAACTCGTGGTTAGAACTAAATACGTTTTGCTATTGTTTTCCCCGCAAACTCTACATCATGATGTAACCTTTATCAATTTGATACTTAATTACTTTTATGTGACCAGCCCGACAGACTCCACTGCAATCTCCCACTACTCTCTAACTCCTCCCCGACCTTTATCTTCTCTCTCTGCTCCTCCTCTCGACTCTTTCCATTCTCTGCTCTTGCCTTGCAACATTGCCCCTGTGAGTGTGTTTAGACACGCTGCCTGCTTTTGTGATAATCTTGCAGAGTCATAAAATGAAACACTGTGATAAAGTGTAATCCAGGGCAAGTGCGTTTAAAGGAATTCTACCATCTCGATGGAAGTTTATCTGAGTCTTTAACATTATTTTGCCTGTGGGAGTGTTTGAGTGGTAATGAAAGGGCTCAGTGGAAGATTAGTTGATTCTTTGTAGATGTGAAATCCCTGCAATGCCTTCATGTCTGTAGTCATAACTACAAGAAACACGTGCTGTTCCCTGAGATTTTTTCTTGTCCTGACCTGTTTATTGTATTATTTCTTACCATCCTACACAGTCCTGTAAATGTAGTCATTGCCAATGCTGGCAACCCCATCCAAGCCCTGTATCCAATTTGTGAAAATCAAAAAGTCACACACATCATGTCCTCACATAGAAATGGCTTTGGCATATAAAAGGACAGCTCCCTGTCTCACGTCTACTCTAGAGGTTGTCCCAAACCTGATGACAGTGCTATTTTCCTCCCATCCTACACCAATCAAGCCTGATCAGCACCGGAGGAGAGGAACACTTGATAAGACAATGAAACTATTAATAATAGATCGGCGAAGAGATGAAAGAAGATAGATGAAAGGCAGTGAAATTGTCAAAATAACTTCCATACTTGACATCCATCAGGATGTAGTCCAAGTCCTACGGCTTTCAAGTCTATGTTCAAAGTAATCCACGCTAAAGAAAATTTATATTCATGACATCATCCATCCATGAGAGAATCCCCTATATATTCTAAGAACCATGAAATAAGTTTAGCTCTCACATTCTACTTTCAGGGCAAATTTATAGACACTGAATTGGTTGCAGGCGTATCCACTTTCGTGTTCATATGCTCCAGATTTTACCCTCATGTCTGACCAAATGTTCACATCTTTTCCAAAGAGCTGATCAAAGGACTCTCTAACATGTAGCCTAATAAATTGGCATTATGGTGAAACAATTAGCAAGTGACTTTGTTTCCTCTCGTCTGGCAACATGACACCTTGATTGGTGGCCAGTGTGAAGAGAGCAGGGGAAAGCTGGCATCTCCACAGTGTGCGTTGAGTCAACAGGCTTCCCGCTCACCACATTAATAGTACAGTCTGAGTTGCTCCAGGTGGGGTCACACTGTCTTGTATTTGCGTAGTGGGGGTTTTGGCAGGAAGAGTGTGTGTGGTGTGTGTGTGACTTCCAACACCCCTTTTTAGCTTGAAGAAGGGGGAGGATCAGCACTGTTCCTCAAAAAACACAACATGGCCATCATTCTTTAGAAACATGGGAAGACTGGTGCAATGATGTAATGGCAGTATGGACACACACACACACACACACACACACACACGCGCGCGCACGCACACACACTAGTAGTCCTACTGCTTGCTACTGCTGTCAACCAGAAGTTACAGATGCGAGGTCAGCAGTGCAGACCCCCGGGTTGTCGACTTGCCGGCCAACAAAGCTGCTCTTGTATGAGTGTGTGTTCTGTGTGTTTAGACTGTAAGCAGGATACTGTTGAGCAACTGCCGCTCATCCACGGCCTTTTAAACTCATTCTTCACTTACACACACTTTGACCCGTCATGTTGTGTATATAAAGGATCGATCGGTGCCAACAAAGACGAGTAACTCGCATGATGCGTTTGATTTCCCGTGCATGGGTAAACCACTTTAGTTTAGACATGACTTCCTACTGGAGGGATCGCTATGACATTTTGTCCATTCATGATCCCCAGAGGATGAATCCCCCTGACTTTGGTGATCAGCTGACTCTTCTTCTATAGCTCCACAATGATTTAGACATTTGAGTGAAATATCGCATCAATTAGTGCATGGATTGCCCTAAATTTTGATACAGATATTCATGTTCCCCAGAGGATGATTTGTAAAAACGTTGATGACCTGACCTTTCATCTGGTACCATCATCAGGTCAAAGTTTGGCCAGTACTTCCAGTACTTCGGGACATTCCCATCAGCCACAGCTGTATTTTGTGTTTAGTGCTTATTAAGAAACGCATGCTATCATACCTCCTAACCATCAGCATTTTAGCATTATCATTTTGAACATGTTAGCCTGCTGATGTTAACAGTTAGACCAAAACCCTGCTGTGACTAATTACAGTCTCACACAGCTGCTAGCCATGTAGGTCTTGGTTTTTTTTTTATGGAACTAATTAAGCAGAATTGTACACATATTGATTACGTGTAGACTATACTGCAAACACCTCCACTTGTCACTACCTCATAAGTTTGATTTTAAGTGCTCTTGTTCACTCTTATAGCTTTGTATAGTCTCTGTATACTAGTTGCATATTCCTCTTATTTTTATTCTTGTCTATTTATTTGTACCCACTCAGCCCTTTGAGCTGCTGTAACGCCTGAAAGGCGTATCTTATATGTATCACATATCTCCTTGCACTACAGGTGAAACTGTAGCTTTGGGGATTATTGTGTAACTGATCACCTTTTACATGGTTAACGGGAACGGAATGCGTGTTCAATGTTTTTTTCTGGTCTGTTCTCTTTCCTTCGGCTACGTTACTTTAAATGCATGTTCTCATTGCATGTGGGGTTGTGGGCTGTTTTGGTGAACAGCAGGTGAAGCAGCATTTTAGATTGGCTTGAAACCACGGAGAAGGGAGCGTGTGGAGCTGTGATTTAAAATGTTTTGTCTTATCTTCTGACGCTCGCTCTGTCTCTCATCCTTCTGGCATCTGTCACAAGATCTGGCAGCTGTTGCCGCTCTGAGAAAATATGCCTCTGACAACAACAGGGAGAATCAGAGACAGTCTCAGGACTTCTTCATTACAATAGAGTATAGCCTGCTGGTGGAGCGTAACAAAGGGATGATCAGACGGGATAGCTGTGCAATTTCATGCTTGTACATAACGTGTTTCTTACATATTCAAATGAGATCTGCACAGAGGACATTGCTGTTACATTATATACAAATTCCTGTGCGTGTGTGTGCGTGGTAATCCTAAACCAAATTAACTACTTTCAAAAGTCTTAGTCAATGTTTCAGGTTTTTTTTTTTTCGTGTTGTTGTTCAGCATTTTTTTGTCCAGATTCATGCGATGCGTAGGTCACAGTATGCATCACCCCCTTAAAAACATTTTTTTCCCATGCGCTGTTTTTGTTTTTCATACAATTGTGTGGAGAATGTGCTTTGTTCACAGTCCCCATTCAACCCTGGCTGCAGAGATGTATTGGTGGAAAGCCCTGTCAGCAGGAGATAAAAAGTTTTCTGAGCTGTTAAAAAAAAACAATAGAATTTTTTTACTCTTGTAATGTATTTTAGAGCATAAACTGCCTCAGCAAAAACTATGAAGTGCCCATTTAAAACGGCAATATCATCATGAAGAAGCATTTGGTCACTAAAGTTGCCAGTGAGCAGCAGGCATTTGGAATTTCACACAAGTGTGACGTGCAGGGTTAAAACAAAACGTGTCATACGATCAAATTACAATAGATCACTCAAACAAATATAAGCCACTATATTAATAATGTATCATTGGAATATGAATAACGTGTCAGCGGTTTGAGTTCATTTCTGTCCAAATTATGCTCCTGACACGGGACAAGTGTTTTTCTCTACTGTAATGTTTAGTTGGGAGGAGTGAGTGAGTGAGGGAGAGAGAGAGAGAGAGAGAGAGAGAGAGAGACTCGGCGGGTGGAGAGAGGGGGAGGCGCAGCGTTTGGAGGATTTCGCTGTGTGCTCCGGGCGTTCTCTCGCTCGACTGTTTATTTTTTTTTATAGAAATAAGCTTATGTGTGCTCGCGCTACAAGTTTAGACACTTTTCTGTCACTCGTCGAGGGATTCCGACAACTTTTTTGGAAACTTCTCGCCCACTTGGACGACACCTCCCCCGGTGCGTGTGGTTTGGTTTATGCCCTGGCACGGATCCGTGCATTTGCAGGCTCTGGAGCAAGGAACACCCCGCAAGGAAGTTTTTTTTCCAGACGAATGACCTGTTGCTGGTCCAACACAACTCCAGGCCGTCTTTCTTCCCTTTTCGAGTTTCTTATAACTTGAATATCGACGCACGAGTTGTTGCGGGAGTTTCGTAAACATGTCGGGACGCCACTCAGGCACTAAACTTCGGATCGTGCCAAGCAATGTCGGAGCATTTCCCCGGTGCGTCAAGGGCAACTTTCTGTAGGAGCAGCCTTGGCACACACGTCTCGTTTGTTATTGCTGGTGATCAGGTTCACTGCCCGTGGGCTTGGAATTCAAGCCTTCGCACCAGATTGGTCTGACTGAACAGAGCAGACTCTGACATCATGGAAGGTGATCAGGGGACCGGTGCGCCTTCGGAAGAGCCCCGGGCGGAGAGCGCTGCTGCGTCCGACAGTTTTTCCCAACTGTGGACGGATGTAATGGGGATGCTGGTAAGTTATTTTTTTTGGGGGGGGGGTGGGGGGAAGGAGGTGACACGATCATAGAGTGAACTAAAAGAGTTTCTCACCCTCGTCGTCAAAGTTGACACTGATTTGCCGAATGAGCGATTGCGTAGCCAATTAGTTGCCGCATGCAAATTGCGCTTCAGAACAGCTCTCAGCCCCCTGCGTCCTTATAGGCCCGAGTTTCAACTGCAGCAGCACTACGTGTGCTTCAGTTGGAGGCTGCTAGTGAGCATCCATTTGAGTCGGTCGGAACCGAACAGGAATCGAACGACAACATGGTATGTTGCACATTGAAAGATTAACCCTTGGTGCTTTGTGTTGAGTGTTGCTGCCTGAGTGTTGCTGCCTGAGCGTTGCTGCCTGAGCGTTGCTGCCTGAGCGTTGGTGCAATGCCATGCTTCATTGTCTCCCATCGCTGCTGCCTTTCTCCAACCTGATTCTGTTGCTCCTCCAGGCGAGGAGATGTGTTGTGTCTGTATTGATACCCGGTGCCAAACATAAAAAACTGGAAATGCTGATTATTAGAGATGCTTTGACTTTCCTGCAGTTCCAGTAAAGGTCTCTGAGACCACATAATGCTCTCGCTATCAGGAAACATTCTAATTTACCAATTTGCTTATTAAGTAAGTAATTGGTTAAGTTACTTTGAGTTCCCACAGTGTTTCAGCCCCCTTGATCATGAGATTCTGAGTGTCCTGTTTTCTTTTGAGAACTGCATTATCTCAGTCCAGAGGGAGTCAGATTAACTGTATTCTGCATGTTTGTGCCTTACATGCTCTTCACTTTGGAGATGCTGTATATCGTAACAGCTCTCTTTTGTTTGGCTGCCACAGCAGTCTTGATTTTACAGGCCATAGGGTCTGATTGATCTGCTGACCAAATGTGCTGCACTTACTTCCAGTCTGTTTAAAGACAGAGGTGTTAATTTGGTTTGGTCTGGCAATGGAGATGCAAATGGTGTGTAAATGCAGGAGTGTGAGTGTCTGTGTGTGTCTGTGTGTGTCTGTGTGTGTGTGTGTGTGTGTGTGTGTGGTGTGAGTGTCTGTGTGTGTCTGTGTGTGTCTGTGTGTGTGTGTGTGTGTGTGTGTGTGTGTGTGTGTGTGTGTGTGTGTGTGTGTGTGCGTGCGTGCACGTTGTTGGGGGAGGCTGTCCTGCCCTCTGACACGAGTGGGAGACCTGGCTCCCAGCCAGGCAATTTATCCAGATTTATTGCTCTGGAGGCAAATGTCTGCAAGACTATGCGCTCATGGTTTCTCCCGAGCTGACACACACACACACACACACACACACACACATATGCAAAACAGCAACAAGCTTTTGGAACTCTCTTGTTCTTGACATATACTGTATACGTCAAATACACCAATTTCCACTATTTTATAGTCAATTCAATAAGCCGTTAAACCTTTTTAAAGTTCCACAGTTTTCTAATATAGATGGATGCATCCTTCTCTCTGCTAACATCAACATGGTTGGAGGTCGAGGACTAATTGTAACATTGATTTTAAGTAGCTGACCCACCAGAAGACCCAGCACACGCTACTATTTCAAAATCAAATCACTAACCTCAGCTTTTGCTTGAACCTTGTTCTACGTACTGTATCACTTTACATGTTTATGTCTTCAGTCTTGGGAAGGCTTGGATAGTTGTGACCATCTTATTTTCCAACAAAACTATTCTGAAAAGATTAGGAGTGTGAAAGTATTGAACTTGATCGGTCTTCGTGGTTGCTGACAGTGTCTTTTCAAAAGTTCAGCAGGTCAGATTGTCATACTGGAACTAACTGGTTGACAACCATGAAAATGCATGATTTTTCTGTTGGAATGTACTTGTGGCGATGAGTTTCTTGAGTTGATTGCAGCTTGCAGGCATCATGCATGTAAATATAACAGTGTCCAGTAAAACATTGTAATTTCCTTGCAGCACTCCTATGCTTTTGAATAAGTCTACAAGATTATATTTTTACTGCTTTAAAAAGGTATCTTAGATTGGTGTATCGATTTCTTGACGTAAGTGATACAGTAACAATAAAAAGTCAGATAAATACAAGTCTCTTAAATTGCCCTTGATATAATGAGCTTTATTCCTAACAATGTGCTGCTCAGGCTCCTATCTTATTAAGCACCCAATGACATGAATATCCCAAGCACAATGAACACCATCTACCTCAAAGTAAAATGGATCTGCTAAAAATAATTATTGCCCTATGACTTTCAATGGCTTTTGTTTTGCTTGTGAGCCCGTATGGGAATCCAATGCCCTTTTTAATTTGGGTTTGCCCCACGCCTGTTGACCCAACTTTAACTCACTGTTTCAAATGTGTTTGGTCTTGGCTCCCTACGCGTGAGAACAGGCTTACTTGTACAGACAGACGTACATCCTGATAATGATCTGGTCCACATGCTTATTATACTCCTGCCTGTCAGTGATTACTAAATGTTTCAGCACGCTTGCCAAACTGAAGAACTACTCAGGTAACAGCCAGCGGCCAAGAGTTCATCCATATAATTTCATCGACATTTGCACCCCCAAAATAAGTTTTCAATGTGTAAATTAATGGGCACTTCGGTCTGCAGTATTTCTTTTAAGGCGGCCTTGTCTTTGAGGCTAGTCATACACAGTAGGTAGCCTGTTGTGGAATGTGTTTAATAAGAATACTAAAGTAAGCCAGTCATTTATTTGTGGTTGAACTTGAGTAAATGGCACTTGAGCTAATTAAGAGTCAAAGGCAGTTTTTGACGGAATAGCGGTGGAGCAGTTTTAAGTGGTCGGATTTACAGATGTCTGGATGGGGATTTCTTGAACTTTCTTTATTGAAAGTTAAATGAGCCACATTAAAACGGCCTGACTGGAAACCAAATATTCTGTTTCAGCATACATTTTTTTGAGTTGTGCATTTGCACAGACTTCTCTGCAACGATCCATTCCTGTTCCTCTCCATTGCATCTCCTTTGCCGAATGTTCTATGAGTCTGTGAGCTTCTGTGGGCTTCAGTGTTGACTAATGGCTGCTACATTTTTATTTTTTAATGCGTGGAGGAGAGACACAATGCAGGTTTTCAAACATGCCTTGATTAAGGTCTGGCTTCTAACCGCGCGCCTTCCCAGTCTAGATGATGTGACCACAAACCTGGACAGCTGACAGTCAACCATTATTATATTTTTGCTCCTTTGAAAGAAATCTCTCATCTTGTTTTTGCTTGAAAGGTTGTCTTGAGCCTTGTGGAAATCTTGTACTTGCCTGCAGGAAATCCTTCTCTGTTTGAAGATAGTTTTGTGGGGTTTCACACAGTGTGGGTGGGAGTTTATCCATTTGGAAAACACTGATTATGTACCAGACAGTGCTTCATCTCGAGACCTAAGGATTGGATACTGCTCTCGAGACATGGCTATTGATTGTGTCTGCGAAACAAATGGTTATATGAGGTGATTTCTATGTTCTTCCTTCCACATAGCACTTCATACAGAGTGGCAACATATGCTCCAGTCCTTTTCTGCCAAACCGTGGTGAGCTAGGCCACTTTATATCTTTGCCAATAATGTTCTAACACAGTCTATCATAGCCTAATTGTGTCTATTGTTGCCCAGTCCTACTCAGCTGACTCCTCCTTTGCTCCCCCTCCCTGACTGGTGTCATTATTGAGGTCACACAGAGAACTGGCAGGTTTCCTCTGTTGGGATGGCAGAGCACTGTTCTGATCAAGCCACGGATATCCTCAGGAAGCCCACTAAAGTGGGTGGGCTTTGCCCCCCTCCCCCCTGGCCTCACCTTCCTCGACAGTCTTCCCTCGTTGGCTCCCATCGCCAACACTAGATCTTAGTCAGACTTGGCCAGACCACTGGCTCTATGTTTTGTGGGATTCTCCACTAAAGTGCATCTGACATTTTTCAGAACTCCTGTTGAGTCATGCAACATGGCACATGAGCAGCACCCTCTTTTATCCACTGGTCTTTACTTATCTTTTTTCACATTTCTTATATCAGACAAAAATGTATTGTTCTCCTTCTGGTTGGTTTTCTATGACTGGTTGGCAGTGCAGGGGCAACAGTATAGGAAAAAACATGTATGGTCAAAATTGTCCTGTTTGGGGAGCTGGGGAAACTGAATGATGGATAGATAGGTCTGGGTGGAGTAAAGGATGGATTACTGTGGGGGGGGCTGCTGGACAGGCGATCTCTGGCGTGCTTTGGGTTTTAGCTGGTGTATCCATGACTCGGGGTGAATGTGGACAATTCTATTCGTTCACCCTTCACAAAACATTAGTATAATGCAACACAATACAAGACAGTCTCTGGCAATTTCAACCTGCCGCACCTGTCCTGAGGTTGCGTTGCAAGTGAAAGTGATCTTACCACTGACGTTCAAACATTACATCAGATGCGTGGCTCCATTGTAAACTGTTGTCATTGTTCTTTCCCCCGAGAGAAGGGGCAGTCACCAGGCCGGCCTTGTGACAATGGTTAACACCATGTACACCACCATTCAACCCATTCAGGAATGTGAGCCCAAAGGATGGACCAGAACAAACATGTTAGGTCCGGGGCTAAAGGCTGTTAGCCTTTCGGCATGTCTTTCTCTATGCTTATAATAAACAAGCCCTTTCTTTGAGAGACTTTGCAACATCTAACATAATGTATACAAACTTAAATTGAGCATAACTTGCTTGCGAGATTAGCTGTGTGCCTTGGCAGTGACTCCTAAGCACGCAAGGAGACCCAAGTTATCAATGCCTTGCAAGCTGGCTGTGGAATTTTTTAATAACTTTGCAAGAGATTGCTTTAGTGGAGTGCCATTCAGATGCTATGTTGTGAAGAAATGCCACTTCAGCTGGGAACTTCTCATTCTTGGCAATGTGTCTGGACTCAGAGTCTTTACTTAGTGAAACAAGAAATGAACACTGCAGTGGATTGTCGTGTTGTTGTATTATAAAATGGTGAAAATGATTTCCATTTTTGAGAACGCTATAATACAGGCCACATAATGGTAAAAACTTTGGAAACTAAAATTCCAGTAGGCTGGTAACGTATGAAGTATAAGTTTTAACACTGTACACGACATTGCATCTTTATTAAACCGATGCTGCTTTATACTGACTTACTGAAAGTCCCAGGACACAAACTTCTGTGGTAGAATGCCAGGAATGCCGTGGTTAATTGATTAAGCTAGCGGAGCTACTGGGTCTTAATGCTGTTTGCATTCCCAAGTGTGCTACCATGCTGCCTTTAGTGAACATATACATTTACAGTATATTCCAAACCAAAGCTCAGGATATTTGATTTGTTTTCCATGAGAGACGGAATGAGAAAGAATGTTTTGTTTTTTTTTATCTTGGAATCCAGGCATGGATGCTATTCATCTCCATTCCTCCAATTGATTGCAATCCTGAATGAATATTGTCTAAATCACTTGGTTATGGCTCAGTAGCAACCATATCACACATTGCTGAAATATTCATGTGCAATACCAGTGATTTGTGTTTTGATGGTTGAACAACATGGCAGCCACTAAGTCACGGCTATTGCGGCTTTTACATCACCACCTCTCAAAAGTGTCTCTACATGTCTCAGAAACTTTTCTCTGTTGCGAGTTGAGTTTTGAATTATGTCCAGAAGTGACATGAAACAGTTTGTTCACAGTTTTGTCTGAAAAAAAAAAAACAGCTGCACATTGGGAGTAGCCATCTTGATCGAGTTGGCTTGGACAGTAAGTGACGCGTGGACACTCTTTACCGTAACTACACAAACTCACTCACCAATTTTTGCTTGGGTGTTGTTTTTTTCTGTATGACTGTTGTTGCCATTGTTCCAGTCAGAACTGGGAGTTGGCCTCCCTCATTTCCAGGGTGGAGAAGCAGTTACATCAGCTGAATTAGAGTGGGCCTCCATTTCAAACATACCTCCATGAAACTACATGTGTTTATTATTGTGGTAATTTTTTTTTCTATAATTGTGTCCATTATATTTTTAGAGTAAGTATTGCTTTTAGGGTTATTAATTAGCTCAATATGGTAATGCACAGAGAAACCCATATGCTTTCCAGGTTAGGTAAGCTGTGGGGGATTTAATACTCATCCTTAGAATCTCTCTTATAAATGCAGATCTTTTTTTTTTCCCACCCAGACTACAGATGTTTTATCCTCCTCTCACCCCACAGCTGCCCGAGTCAGTATCCCACAAATCATCCCTTGTCCAGCCTCCACTCCCACCCCCCTGCCCAAATTTCCAAACTGGATGTGTGGACCACTGTCAGATCCCTCCATGCTCTTCCACCTACACTCCCACGTTGACAGATTCTCTCTAAAATGTGGACTAAACTCTTACTCATCTCCCGACACAAACGTTCAATCAAACATTTTCCTTTCTTAATTCGTTCCCTCAGATTCTGCGACTTTTTTTTTTTTCCCCAAAGGAATTTTCACTCTCTCCAATTGTTCTCAAGTGCTGTCTCATAATGGATATGTACATAACTGAGCGGTATCACTTTACAAGATGGTGGGGTGGGGGTTAGGAGGGTGAGGGTCAGCTGTGTTGGACCCCCATGAGCTCATGCCACTAGAGAGTTGGAGGAATTTCAGTTATCCACGCACACACGTGGATGCACACAGCCAGAGACGCACATCAATCTGAGAACAGCGAGCACGTGCAGCTTCATCTGTCCACAGTTGAGGTTTACATTTAAAGTTCCTGACCGAGTGGGGCCAGAAAAAATGGCAACGCTTGATTAATTATGATTAATTAATGCTGCTGCTATGACCCAGTTTAACACCAACTGGAGAAGCCCTCTTTCAATCAAGAGCTGGTGTAATCTCAGAACAAGGTTTGTTCTCATCTTCCGTATATGGCGACTAGATCGGCACAATTGTGACATGTGTGCATGGTGATTAAAACATCTCCGAGTTCTGTAATGAGAGCGTGCTTTCAATCTTTGCGAAGGAATGCAGGGGAAAGCATGTGTCTGCTCAGGGAGTGCTCCCACTTGGAATCTCAGTCATCTCCGACCATATGTCCGGCCAGAAACAGAATTTCTCAAGCAATGAGACGGCGAGGATAGATCCCAGCTGCCCAAACTGCACTTTGACACAGAACATGTGTGTTTGTTTGTGATATTGTGTTCCGTGCACAATCCATAAGTGCCCTCTCATAACTTAGTCCACAGAGCTGTGGTGTGTGTGTGTGTGTGTGTGTGTGTGTGTGTGTGTGTGTGTGTGTGTGTGTGTGTGTGTGTGTGTGTGTGTGTGTGTGTGTGTGTGTGTGTGTGTGTGTGTGTGTGTGTGTGTGATTGGTTTGCCTCAGTTTGTTTTGGTCCAATGTTTTTGAAATCTCCTGCATGCTTGTGAATGCTAATGTGTGTTCACAGGGGCCTTATGCCCACGTGCATGTGTTTGTGGCACTCACACTCACAGTGATCCATTCATTTGTGGCCTGGCACCCAGATAGGGGGTCCGGTTGAGAAAGACAGAGACTGAGAGAGACTGTTCGGACCCTGCACAGTGACTCAATGCTAGCTGTCTGCCTGGCACAGATTAGATCAACACTGATGAATATTCAACAGTTGCCCATTACTGCCAGAATGTCCTACATTTTTTTTTTCTCCAAAGCAAGAGATGAGTGTCAGTCTTCTCTCCAGCAAGTGCAAAAGAGGTGGCTCTTCTTAAGGGCTGATCTAAAGAAATAAATATATTTTTCACACTTTCTCTGGTCTGATGGAGCGTGATTAGTTAGCTTGATAACTGCATTGAGTACAACCCAGATTGTTTTGTTTTTTTAAAGCCAAACCATACACGAGGACTGACCCCCAGCTAACTTCATGATCTTGCGTCATGGTTCAGTTTACGATTCGTGTTTCCAAAAGTAACTCGGAGGCCAGTCTTCCACATTATATCCAAAGAGTGTTTGTTAGGTAAGGTCTTTACTGTTTGGAGCACAGCTTCCTCCCTCGATCCTAAACACATGTCTTCCACACAAAGACAGGAAATGTGCTGCTCTAAACTACAGCTAACCGGAAGAGTGTGTTTTGGTTTGTAGTTCGGTGAACGTCTGAGGAGGTAAAGGGCATCTTTGATTTGAGACTCGATAAAGACAAAACTCTGGATCAAACCATGTCTGGCCAAAGACATTGAATGGGACTTGATAAGAATCAACTGCTGAAAATATACAGACCTTTTATTGAGGGGTATATTTAGGTTATGTTTTGGAGTGTGTGTGCGTAGACAACACATACCTCTCTATACATGTGTGTTGATGAGTGGTTATGTTTGTATCCCTGTGCCTCCCTAAAGCCATGCCACTTTTACCCAAATGCATGCCTGTAGGTACCCTTTATATGCCACTAATTGTAAGTGGTTTTATAAAGCTGTGCTGTGCGGTGTATGCAGAGGATGGGAGGGGGAAATGCTCGTCACACAGTTTACTATGTTGGTTGGCCTTTTTTCCTTTCCTGAAGCACTGGTAAATTGTTGAAGTGATAGGAGCTGCGTGAAAGAGTGAATCGTTGCAATTACTGTTTTTTTTTTTTTTTTTAAATAATTTTTTTCAAGTGATTCAAGTCATTGAATAACAAATTGTTCAAATCCGCTGTCCTTTCTCGGGATGTCGTACTTCCCTGGCTAAACCGTGTCCTCTCTTCCTCTCTCCAGGATGGTTCTCTGGGCAACATAGATGACCTTGCCCAGGAGTACTCTGAGTACTACAACACCTGCTTCAGTGACGTCAATGACCGCATGGAGGAGCTACGCAAAAGACGAGTCTCCCAAGAAGTTGACATGGTAAATCCACACACACACACACACACACACACACACACACACACACACACACACACGTAAAAGAAAAAAACAAATACTTGCGTAGGTCATGGTTTAAGCAAAATCAGTGGTCTGACAAAGCATTTTCATACTTCCAAAATGCTTTGGATAAATGATACAAATCTTTTAATAATAACCCTAAAAATCCCCCTTTTTTTTTTTTAAGAGTAGTCTCATAGCTTTACACAGTGAAATTTCCACAGTCTTGGCCAACAACCTGGCAAGGAACAACAGCAGCGGAACAAATGTGGATGTGTGCTAAAGTTTAAGACTTTCCCCAAAGGCAGTATGCCTTTTCTGGTTTGTGAATGCGTTTGTGTTCTGGGGGTCCTCTTCACAAGGATGTAGGGTAGTGGGGCACCCCTTTGGTTGCCAAGCTGCACTCAAATGTGTGTAGGAATGTTGCCGGTGCTGCCACAGAGGGCGTAGCTCTGTGGCACACACTAGCCAGCAGGTCCACGAATGCAAGCGCAAGTGTTGAATGTTTTGCTAACTTCATAATTGCTCTGTGATTCATTCATGGTGAATTTAATTGGTACGCACCCGTAGAGAAATGTAGGTTGTTCTCATTTCCAAAACAAATGTGTACGAAATGTAGCCACCTTTTCTGACTCGGGCTCGCTGCTGCTCTACAGCATAGATCTGCTTGAAATAAATAATAGCTGAATTAAAATGAGGAAGTTCGGTATCACAAATATAATAATACTGTCTGACAAAATAATGATTCCACGGATTTTGCTCATGCTCATCGCGTTGCCTCAGCCATTCTTATTTTTAGCCCCTGTCAACATTTTCGCTGCTCATATACTTTTGTCTGTCATTACTGGTTTTCCAGTTCAATAGGAGGCCTCTTCTGCTCGAAGGCAGCCATGTGGTTTTGGTTTGGTTAAGCATGGCTCCGATGTATAGATGATTTATTGTGCTCTTCCTTTTAATGACTGCAGGTAGACATCCTGTTCGCACAGCTTTCATGAGAGGGATTGGAAAGCATTACAAAAAATCATAGCTGTGGATACATAGATACATTTTTGGGTTTGATTGTAGGTTAAGTGTTCTCTCTGTGTGGCCTTTGCGTGAGTTTACATTAATATGGATTACCTCTGGACGTTTTATAGTTTGGGAAGGTTTAATCCTGACGATATAAAACAGGTGAAGAGGAAGCGATCAGGGCAGATTTTGCAGCCCGGGTGTAGGAAGAGAGAAAAAGAGCTGACTGGGCTCTGAGCCTGAAGCCCAAGACGGGAGGAGGATAAGGATGTGAACAGAGGAAGACGAATGGAGGAGGATGAGGGGACTGAAGAGAAGGAGTGGAGAATGAAGGAGCCTGCAGCTGTCCCGCTACTTTGCAAAGTTTGGCACCATAGTATAGGAGATGGGGAGAGAAAGAAAAAACATGAAGGAAGGCATATAGGTCAGACAACACCTTACTGAGAGTTCTCAAAAGCGCAGTATCAACCTACGCTATATGGATTGAACTTTGCCTTGCATTTCAGTGCAGTCATTTTCTAAAATTAGGTTTTGGGAATATTGAAGTCTAGAGCAGCCGTTTCGACACAGAGGATAAGAGTAGGTTGAGCAAAACTACTTCATCTAAGGCAATTTCTTTTCCACTGGGCTACATAGCTTTATAGACTGAACGGCTGTGGCGCAGTACCTGTAAAAAAAAAAAAATAAATAACACAAATAAAAGTATATACGGGGAGAAAGACAAGCAGAGCACGAGAGACCAAGATGAAGGGAGGAAAACGTGCAGCAGAATGGACGCCCAGTCAGAAAGAGAGGAGCGAATAACTCTTGTATCTTGTAAAGTGTATCCAGAAATCAGTGGCTGCAAGCAAACGTCATACAGCCACCTCCCTAAGGACCAGTAGCAGATGGTTAAAGAAGGTCACTGTTCAATAGCCACGTTAATGGGGAGACATTCGGCAAGTTGCACTCCTAAAGGGAGTTGCCCTTTGGGGAAAGACTTGTCACTTGTAAAGGGTACAGGATGATGGGTGACTCAATCATGTCCCACACCCTCTCCACTCATTGTCTTTCTTCTTTTTCCACTCCAAATGGATAGGTCAGTTCTTTTCCGTTTTGGAAGGGGACGTCTAATCATCGCACATCTCTACCAAAGTAACTTTTTGCGACCAAGAAGGTTACTCTGTCATTCCAAAGTATGGCGCAAAGGTCACCCTAGCGTTGACCTCACCTGGCCTTCACACGCAACTGACTCACAGTTGTCTAAGAAACCAGTACGAGGGATTTTCTTATAAAACTGTTGGATTGTGTCTGTATTTTTGGTCTGATTTAAGATGCCTGCCTCCCTGCTCTCATAGCCGGTTGCGCTGCGGGGTTGTGTCGGTGGCCTCCAGTGCACAATAACCTTATATGTTGTTTTAGATTCATAAAGTGAACACGAATATGTTGGACATTACGACAGATATTCTTGTAATCTTACCTTGAAACATCTGCCGTATTGCCTTGTGTTTGCACATGGAGCGGAGAAGTGGTCACTGGAGAGGAATTCTAATGCCAAGGCAGAACTGCCCACTTGGGATTGGATCAACCAAGACACATGTTAATGCCAGGTCTGAACAGGGCCTCAGACAGCAGAAGGCAGAAGTCAAGATAAAGGGAGCGCTATGCAAGGGCAAGCATGGTGCCATAAGAGTGAAGCCGAAGGTTAAAGTATGAGGACATATCTACGTACGTTAACTTTGTCTGGCAATTTGCTTTTAGAAAATTCCCAAAAGAAAGCCCCAGTGTCTATAGTTTGACTGTGGTCAGTATGGTGACAACAAAGTGAAAGAAGAAGCCCTCTTATTGACTGTTTCTGTTCTCCAAAACCTTCTCGAGTTGAGTCTTAGGCCAATTTAGTTAAAATAGGAACCCTTCTGGTTTCTATTTGTTTTTTTTGCTCCATTCTGGAGAAATGTTCTTGCAACACTAACATTTTTACAAAAATCCGTGGCGCTTAACATGTGTGTTTGTTTTCACTTGCACAATGTGTCTGCCGGCTCTTGAGGGGCGCCTGAATTAACAAAGTGATGGCTGTCTGTTGTGGTAAAACGCTATTAGGAGCCGATGAGAGAGGCTCTCTCGGAGATAACTATCGACGTGCCCACTTCCGGCCTGGTTTCGGCTGGATTGTTCCACAGCATTTTCATGTTAGTTTTATGAGTAGTAGGATCACAAGGGGTTGAATAAACATCCCCCTCTGGGAATGTGACCTATGGAGTAGCGCTACCATGCACAGTTTCTCAGTGCTCCTAAAGACAATGAGGGTTTTCGAAGGCTCTCGCTAGCATGCTGATTTGGTGATGCACGAGGCTCATTAGGGGAAGAGGAAGTATCGAAGGGGAGCAAAGGGTTCAGCGACTCTCACAGAATTTGATATTGTTTTGCATTTGTTACATCTGCAATATTTGACCAAAACCACAAACGGAAGATCAATTACGTAGATGCAATTCATCTTATCAACATGCACTGCAGAGAGCTATACATTTCAGATCGATCCTTTAAACACACCTGTTTGGGGTGATTGCTGGTGTATTTGCTGTTTAAGTAATAAGTATAATTAAATATATATTGTTTTTTCTCTCTTCCTGCTAAGTCAGTGTTCACTTGTATTTTATTTCATTTCCGTGAGTTTGTACTTTTCAGCTCGTATTCTTGGTCTTTAGAGTTTTGTAGGAGTGCTCCTTTTTCAAGATAAGCTCTTTGTCTTTTAAGGATGGGTTATTATATTGTTGCCTTTTTCTTTCTTTTTTTTTTCACCCTAAAGCACCATTTTATTTTGCCCTGCCTGTGGTTAACACATCAGGCAAAAATAGAATATTGAAAATCAGGACATGCGGGTCAATACTTCACTTTCACTAAGTTCAGAAAGATGATTTTTTTTCCAAATATGATCAATAAATATATCTATGAAGACAAAGGCTTTTTATCAAACAGTTTATTTCCTTATTGTCTGTTACTCTCTCTTGCCATATTCTTTTCAACATGGTTTGGTACTTTAAGGTGAAAACATGACAAAACAGTGTGGAGACTGGAGGAAAACATCAAACTATATTATTATTATTATTATTATATTATATTATATTTGTTGTATATATTGTGCCTTCTTCTTCTTCTTCTTCTTCTTCTTCTTCTTCTTCTTCTTCTTCTTCTTCTTCTTCTTCTTCTTCTTCTTCTTCTTCTTCTTCTTCTTCTTCTTCTTCTTCTTCTTCTTCTCTTCTATTTTTGTATATATTGTTATTTTCTTATGTAAATATTTTTCTTGTGTAAAAATGCTGCTGTACCAAAAAAGAATTTCCTTGCAGGATTACTAAAGTACTTATCTATCTATCTATCTATTAAAACTAAATATTAGCATATCTCTCAAACCACAAGGAAGGAGCAGATGATCTACATCAAGTATAAATCAAGATGGATCATTTTTTTTAAATTTGTGGTTGCGGGGCAAACGTTTTAACCCATTTCTACATGCTGCAAACCATAATGAGAAATTGCAACACGGTCTGTGGTAATACCCTTGAGGGTAATTACAAAGTTGTGGATAAACAAGCAGGTCTTGAAGACTAAACCCTTTGACGCTTTGGCCAAAATCCTTCGGTCTCACTGTTGACCTTTTATAATTTAAACACTTTTGACACCAAAACGCCCCAGCTGGTGTCAGATTGACCCGTTTGCCTCAGGATTTGCTCTGTAATGGTTTTCTGGCTGAGTAGTTTGACAGATGGGGGTCAAGACTCAAGTTCTGACTTGTTTTGTTTCGCCATGAGGCCTGCGTGAAGTTCAGTCGTCAAAAGTGGGTCAGTTCAGCTGGGTTAAAACTACAGTGCGGAAGAAAGACAAACTGTCGCAAATTCTGCTGCTTATTTGTCCTCTCCACCTTCAGGCTTTTGCTTCGAAACGCCGCAGCTCAACAGCTGCCTTTGTTGCTATAAGATTACTTTCAAATGATGTTGGCCGAGCTTTATTATTGCCATAACCCTCGTGGAAAGCAAGTGGTATATTTGTAATTTATTCCATGATTTCAGCATTGGGATCATGGGACTGTCATCGGAATTTGTAATAATGCCGGTATTTGTCTTGAAATAGCAAAACGATGATGATCCTCTTGGCTTAGGAATTCTCCTCACTGTAGAAGCACGCATGTCTGTGCTGCAAGTATACACACACACACACACACACACACACACACAGTACACACTCTCGAGCCTTATGGAAAGGAAGCCTATAGAGGTGTCACTGAGTGTGCAGCAGCTCAGAGGTGGCATGTACCGCCCACTGAGGTGTGTGTGTGTGTGTGTCTTCCTGTGAGATCTTCCGAAGAGCCGGTTTTCATTGTGCCGTCCTGGTCCCACAGCTAACGTCTTTTTGGTCTCGCACCGGGCTTTCCAGTTGGTGCCCGTCCCCCCCACATGCACAGTCTACCTCCAAACCTCATTCTCGCCCACCCAGATTTACCCAACCATGCCAGTTGGAGTACTTCCACGATGCCACCTGGTCTCTCTAGTTTTGCTGCGCACTTTTCCTCCTGAGGTTGGCAGTAACTCCACTGTGGGAGCTCGTGCCTTTTGGTGGGCTTTGTAGTCATGCTTGAACTAAAGTGCCGCTATTTAACGCTCCTCTGTATTTCTATGATTTCCTTCTCATTAACAAAGTCTGGTGCTGCTGTAGCAGAGCAGTGTTTAACTGTAGTTTCTGGGTTAATGATGGAAACGCTAGATCCCCTGTCTGCAGACATTGTGATCCTCATTAGCCGGAGCTCTTCCTCGTACGCTCCCTTACTGCTTTCTCTTTCATTTTTAACTCAATTCAGTCATGCTTAAGCAATCTGGGTCTTGCGTTCGCACCACACTCTCATGTGCACACACACACACACACACACACACAGAGTGAATTGTGCACAAACAACCCTGTGGCCATCTTTGGGGGGGGGGGGAACACATGCACATTCACACGCATCGTGTCAATTCACGGTAAGTAGGGCAGTATCTCAAGCTGATGCTGGTGAGTTCAAGTAAAGGATAGCATGCTCCCTCTGGGAGTGTGTTGTGAGATCTAAGTTTCACACACATACCCCTCTCAAAGCTGCATCAATTTGATATTCTCTTTCAGAATCTGTGTCAGTTACGCTGGCAACTCTTTTCCCCCGTTCACGATCTGTTCCCTGACAAATTCATCTCACAGATCTGCAGTTAAAGGCCAACGGGATGTAGATTTTGTTTGTGTTTTTTCAGATCTTCTCCTCCGCTTTTTTTCGCCATCTCACCCCCCCCTCCTTCCATGTCAGAGATGGCACGCACAGACAAGTAATAAAGGGAAGCTGAGGAGTAGCAGGAGGAACAGAGAGCGACTTTGTGTGTCTGTCTGTGGAAGTGAAGTTGAGTGTTTGTGTAGGTGCTCCCTGGTTTGTGTGTCTGTGGTGGCATGTATGTGGCTATGTCATGGTGTCTGTGTGTGTGTGTGTCTGGCTGTGTAATTTTTTGTGTGTGTGCGGACATGTTTGCGAGGCAGCGAGCTGACGGTGTGTTTTTAAAATAATCGCTACAACCAGTGGACACGGTGCCTGTAGTTATCCATCGGTGAGACTGGCATATCTTTTCTCTCACCGCAGTGCGGAGAAGCCCTCAGAGTGGATCTGAATCCGCCGCTACCTTTTGTGAAAGGATTTTGCGTGTGCATGCGAGCACACTCCTTGTTCCTTCTTCATTCTTCATGTGGGGTTTTCTGAGTACACCCACATTATTCTGCACCATGCAGTTGTTTAAACAGAGTTGGCTGCGCTTGTTTAAGGGATGTATGTGTTGTTTCTTTGCCTAACATAAGCGCTCCCCCTGTGAGGGAAAAAAAAAAAATCTTTCAGTTGCTTCCCAGATTTCCCCTATGCTCAGCCTGGCAATGCAATGAGACAAAACTCTATACGTCTGTAAGTCTGGCAGATGAGGTTTTTATGACCTGAGACAGGTACCTGCTCTCTGACTTATGGGACTCACCATACTCCCGGGGGAATTGTTTCAGAGCTTTTTCCCGACATTACTTGATTTACCTTCCAAAGAAACGTCCGGAACCATGTCTCTGTCTGCGTAATCACTGTAACAGAGAAACAGACAAACAAGGCAAATGGGACCAGGAGGACTTGTAGTGCTAAAGTTAAGCCAGCCAGACTGTCTCGCTAACATCTTGACTGACTGCCTTCAGTTGACTACTGTTGGGATAAGTGTAGGGTTCAGGCTAATTTTGAGGGTTTTAGCCACCTCAGCACTTTAGGTCTCCTGCTCTTATGACCTGCAGGCTACAGGCTCTTAAAGAGCTTTTAAAGGAGGTTACGTCACTTCAAGTCCTTTAGCTATATCCTGGAAGGATTGTACCGCCTTGCTCAAAGGCCAGTCAGAGAAGGTTAAACTAAAGGTCACTCTGATTAGGAAGCATGACAGACGAAGTGTAGGGAGTGTTCTAGATTCAGCCTCCTGTGACTGATACAATCTAATATCTGGGTATGGAGATAGAGAATGGTGCGTATTCCTCAGAAACCACTCATTTCCTATTCCTGCTCTAACATTTGGGGAACTCCATATTCAATTAGTCTTGTCTTTGTGGCGGCAGCTGGCTGCCCTCAACCTGCTTCTACTGACATACATACTTGGCTGATGTCAACTCATTTATCCAGTCATCGTGATCCTCCGGTAACTAGTTGAAATTCCACTTTGGCTGCCAAGCTGAATGAGGAAATTCACTACAACTTTGACTGTGAGCTGATTTGTCAGAAAGCATCGGCACATATTCCAGTAGTCTTCAGCCAGACTACTTCCGTGTAATACCAGTTTGGGGTTCATCAGGGGACATATTGTGTTAATTTTCAAGTTTCGCAACAGACCCATAGAAGAACAAGATAGGCAGATTGTGTACAGAAATGGACAGTAGAAACAGGAACTTGTCTCTGGTTGTGTTTTCTCTTCTTATTGGGATCTGACGAATTTCAGCAACACCATGACTTTTGACACTTCCTCAAAAAATGGCCCAAAATAAATGAAAGCAAAGCAGTCATCACAAAGCGCTGTCCATTATATAATGTTTTACTCAATCCTCTTCTTGACTAACCTCCTCTGTAGACTTATCCCCATGCCATTTCTGGTCTGCTTAATATTATCAAGTCTGCCACATGTATGCATTATTATTTTCACAAATATTCTTTCCATTTATGTGCTCTCATTTTGCCTCATTATAGTATCTCAGCATTGAGCAAGTTAATAGGGGCTACCCTTGCAGCTCATGCCTGGAGGATTAAAGGCACATTGAGAGTAAAGCTACATATGTGTTATTATGCAACGAGCAAGAAAATGTAAATTAACAATGCTGACATGATGATAACCCCAAGGGCAAGAGAGGCAGTCCTTTGAATCCCTGATCCACGTTTTAAAAAATCTGGTCACCACCCTTAAGCAAAGTTTGACCCCATCTGTTCCTGTGGTGTTTAATATTCCGCAGTTTGAAGAGTAGCGTGGTAGCATTGGGCGAGTGTGAGTACGGGGAGTTAGGTAATCTCCTCCATGAGAGTTCAAAAGAACACACAACCAAGAAACTATGCACTTGACCAATCCCTCAAGGCCGTTTATTGGCTCCAAGTATTCACATGCAACAGGTTAAAATTGAAGTTACAGACCTGTTTTTGTGCAGCCCCTGTGTCTCTACCTGTAGAAGCATTTGGTTTGAGGAACATCTGTATCTGCATTTGTGACGAGGACACCTGCTTTAGACATATGCAAGCACCAGCCCTGTGTAACAGTGAAAACAGCCTTAACAGACATTATGGGCTGGAGAAGCTTAGCAACAGTTTATGAGTAAAGAGAGGTTAAACATGTTGTTATTTTCCCTTCTTTGAGTACAGGACATCCTTTCTGTAGTCTGGTTATCGGTTTTCTATACAAGCCAGTTTGCCCTTGTCTGCCGCCATTTCATTTAGTCCAATATGGAAGATTGTATTCTGAAAATGTAAGGAAACCCAGCCGGTGTTGTCTTGTGTGGAGGGAGGTGCCCACTAACGTCATTGTAATCACACTGGGGAATTCATGTCGCCAGTTACGTAGGTGCTTTTGTGATATCTTGTTCTGCTAGGAAAGCCAAGACTTCACTGGGCTACACCACCGCCCAGTAGCATTCACTGACAATCAGAACAAGTATTGCAGGTTTACCTCAAGCAAGCCTTGACTTGTTGAGCTGTCAATGAGTGGGTTGTTGTTGGTGTGTGTGCGTGCACACGTGTTCGTGTTTGTTTTCACTGACATGCAGGTGTGTCTACATAAACCTGAGCAAGAAAACGTCCTTCCCACATGAGGGCATTGTTTAACATGCCATCCACTGTTTCTGTAGTCATCTAATCTTTCTTTGCCTACAGATCTTTTCTTCTTCTTTCTAGTCTTTCGCAATTCTGTGCTCACAGTTCATATGTTATTAAGTGATTATCCTTTGACACTGACATTTGATCTCCTTTCTTCTCTCTCTTGCCATTTTTTTCAGGAGAAACAGGATCCAAGCAGCACATCCCTGCAGCTCCGTTCTGAGATCCAGGTAGGCAGAGACACTATGTGCACTTTTACCCAATCTTTGGCTAAAAAGTCAATCTGACACCTGTCTCCCTCTGTCTGTCCTCAGGAATCATTAGGCTTCAGCAGTGAGGTGTCCACTCCAGAAACGGACAGAAAGTACGTTTTTTTTTCTTCCCCCCCCCGCCCCCATTTAATCCCTTACATCTGACTGAAGCCAGTGTGGAACAATGAAACACGCTTGGTGTCAAAACAATGTGCAGCGCGCGTCTGGATCGCATCAAACCGTACACGCCTGCACACATAATCATGGATCACACTTCGCCTTTCTGCATGGCCGCAGCTCAAGAAGGGGAGCCGAGTTGAAATGCACGCACCTCCGTCTGATCTCCAGAGATCTCTTATACCACAGCTTGGACAGAAGGTCTCTGATCTTGCCCCATGGGGCGTGGAAGTCAGCGCCCCAAGTGGAAAACTGAAACGGAGTGTGGCGGTGTGTGAGCGAGCGGTTGTTCAGCTATGGCTGACCTGGGTTGTAGATGCAGTTGAACATACATGAGTGTCTTCCCAAAGGTTTAAATGCTTATAATGATTAAATAAATCCCTATTGGATAAAACATTACCTAATTAATATGAAGGTGACTGATTTTAAGTGAGCATAAAGGGAATCAACCCTGGACATTGATAGACATCACATTTTTGACCCGTAGTCGGTCCCCCGAAGCTACCTCGGTCACATCCCTGCTACGGTTAAAGGAAAACCACTGACTCTTGCTTCCTCCGGCTGACCTGCTCAGTCTAGCAGCCATTCTCTGTTCTCTGGCCGTCCGTGCTTCCTTCCTGCCTTTGTGTCCTGCAGGGGAAAGGGGAGGGGGGAGCGAGAGGGGCGATGGCCAAATGATTACAGCGAAGGAGTGTGAACGAAAGAGCAGGATGGAGCTGGGTATGGGTGGGGTTCCTTTTCACTGGTTCCCGAAGGTGTGTGTGTGTGTGTGTGTGTGTGTGTGTGTGTGTGTGTGTGTGTGTGTGTGTGTGTGTGTGTGTGTGTGTGTGTGTGTGTGTGTGTGTGTGTGTGTGTGTGTGTGTGTGTGTGCCGCTGTATTTTGTGTTTGAAATTCTTCCTCCATTTCAATACAGACTAGATTGCCCATTGGCGATGATCCAGAAAATGTCCCCATTACATTTAAAGAAGAGATTAAGGGGAGACGAGTGCATGAATTTGGAGGCCCAGTCGAACGTTCACGCCATGTTTGCCAGGGCCAGTGGTTAAATAATTCTTAGCGTGACTCAGAAATGATCTCTTTTATCTAAATGTTTCGGTCTTTGTTCGTGACCATCGCCTTTGTGTGACCCCCAGTGGAATTGTCATGTTCACGTGACGACCACGTGCAGCAGAGGAAGCGCATACCACAGACATGATCTCTTCTCCCATGGCTGTATATGTTGAACAGACAAACGCTGAGGATGATGGGAACCAGATGCCAAAAATCGAATGACGTCGCTTTGCTGTTCGAGAGTCCCAGAAAGAGCCCCCGACTTCTTCCTGTCAGTCTGGTTTCTTTCTGTCCTCTTTGCCTCACATCCCTTTTCTCATAAAGATTCAGACCGTTTCTCGACTTGAGTCTTCAATTAATCTCTAATGAAACTGCTCCACATTCACCCGTCACTTCACCTCTGTGATTTCCACTCTTTCAACGATTTTTATTTTTCTTACTACAAAAGCCCCAAGCTCCATTTCTGGTGTTATAGTTATATAAGAAGAACTTTTTTCCTATTACCTTTAATCTAATTAATCTCGTTTTTATGCTGGAGGACAAAGTGTCCCCCCATCCAAAGCCTCAGAAATATATATAATCTTTTTTTTTTTTTTTTTTTTTTTGGTAATCTATCCCTCTCTGCCAGCTCTTCTCCTCTCACTCTGTTCTCTCTTACGGTGCCTATTGTCCACTTTCCACTGTGGTGAAAAGGTTTCAGGTAGAGTGATAGACAAGCCTCCTCCGTTCCTCCCGACGCATTCCTCACAGCCTCACACGCACGGACACGGATACCCCCATCATCGCCTCGCGCCACGACAATACCACCTAGAGGAGATTACCCAGACTTCATCTTGGGCTGTGCCACCCCTCTGTCCGTGTGTCTCCTTGTCACTTTGTTGGCAGGAGGTGGGCTCTGCTCCCATAATGCCTGGTATGTAAGTGTCGATGACGGAGCTTTCTCAGAAGGCTGAATGATTCAAGCTGGGAGCTTCCTGTTTTTGAAAGGTGATTGATTGGAGGGTATTGTTGCAGAGAGGGGTCATCAAGCTTATCAGAGAAGAAGAGGAGTTTGATGAAAGCCTACATGTGCACGGACGCATGTTGATTATTGGCTCTAACAGGTTTTGTAAGGTTGCACATTTAAAGGCAGTTGTGCTCCTGGAAGCTCAGCTTATGCAACTAATAATCAGAGAGAAATGTAAGCCTTGCCATGTGAAGAATCCGTTTAGAGCAACGGCAACCATGTTGGAAAACTAAAGTACCTTGTCAGCACATTTACCACTTGTGGCTGAGTGTTGCAGTCCTCATGGAGCTGCTATTTGCTTCTGGGAGTGAAGCGCATGTGATAAGAGGCAGGGAAATACACGCACGAGCACAGAATAACGTGCAGTTTTTCAATTGGGTGTGTTTTTAGCTGTATGCGTTTCTATTTCCCGTCCATATGATGTTCTGTCTTCCCCGTTCATGTGACCGCTGACCTTTTTTTTTTTTGTAACTGACCCCCCAAAGAGTTCACCCCTCTGCTCTTCCTGTGGACACTGCCACTGTCGCACAGGGTCGCTGCCTTTCATTGTCTCTCCCAGAACACCGGAGATCATCTTTCTCCAGGTGGCCGGCCCTGTAGTCACACAGACACCGTACACACTTCCATGTGTGCGATGCTGTGATTTATGCCGAGTTCACACAGCTGTGTGTCCAACTCTGGCTGTGTGCTGGTTTATCAACTTTCTTGGACAGCAGCTCTGTCACACAGGATGCTAAAGCTGTGATTCATTCTGCATCATATGATGGCTCCCTACGCACCATCGCTTACTCAATCATCCTTTTTTTTCTCTTTTTTTTTTTTTCTTCTTTATGTTAATATTTTCTTATATTTTAAGCTTGTGCAACTACCACATATTCACTGTGTGTTTTTAAAGCATCTACAGTTGTGACACACAGAAGTGGAGTCTCGTGCTATAACATAGACGGCACTCTCGGGATCATTTCGACGGGGTCAATGCGGTCAGACATATCATGTCCACTGACCAAACATGCCATTCCCTCATGGCTCCAATGCCACAGGCTCACATTTTCACTACGCAGAGGTATTATGAAAGTAAACTTTCACCTATCTTGCAAAGGTTCAGCCAAAGTTAAGATACTGTACTTAATATTATGCAGAAAATGGGAAGTTGGCTTCTTATGCTAATGCGATAAGAAAGCAGTTAAATGTCCCCTGCCCGATGCAAAGAACGGAATTAAAACAGAAAGGCATGCCAAAGATTTAAAGTTAAACCAATTAAATTGCCACACAATGCCTGGACTGACACCGTCTTTGAAAGACATTCAGGCTCGTGAGCGCGTGGATGTGTGTATGTGCATGCATGTGTGCGCGCTGCACGGGAGGTTAATTTATAGAGCGTGGAGGAGGGGGGGGACCGGGGGGTTTGCATCGCTGCTACAGAAAAGCTTCTATTGAGTGAGATCTATTAGCATTAGCTTTGGCCCTAGCCTATCTGAGAGGGGGATGAACAGTGGGGCAAAACCATACAGGCCTCCATTCAATTAGCATCTCATTATGTTGCCATAGCAGCCGGGCTTTAAGCCACGTGAAGATTTCCCATTGCACCAAGAGAGGGCTGCCATGTATGAACAAACGTATGAACACGCATGTACACACACACACACACACACACACACACACAAACAAACACACACAAGAGCAGCCACTAGAGATGGAAGTGACCTGTTCATCTGGTTCTGATCCTGTCACACACTTTCACATCGCTTCACTGGCAGCCACCTGTCTCTCTGCATGGCTCAGCAGCTGTGTGCCCGAGTGCACAGGGCTCCAATCATAAAGGGTGTGTGGATGTGTGATAGTGTAAAAGAGGTTTGCCTTTACTAGAGGGAGTTACTGAACAGGTCTCTGAGGGTCTCAACTGGACAAATGTGTCGTTCTTATCTGTCCTTTTCCCCCCTATGATTTAATCCCTTTTAATTGAATGAACGGAAAAGCTTGCAGTGTGCTGCTACCAGCAGAGAGACACACACACACACACACACTTCACACACACACACACACACCTGTAGGGCGTTCTCCTCAGACACGATCCGCCCTGAAGCTTCACTCCCTCCTTCCAAATTTAGCTCAATCTGAAAACAAAGTCTCTTCTTCTGTGAAGTTTTCAGCAGCTACTTTGAACATGAACTGCTGAAGCTCCCCCCCCCCCCCGCCCCTCCCCCCTCTACTACACACTTTTTTAATATAAAATATATAGAAATAGATTGCCATTGATGTGGTTTCTTGCCTTCTCAAGAACAAGGGAGAGTCAGCCGCAGCCCCACATGCCGCTGAAATTGCTAGAACATTGGGTGAGGCTGCTCAGACATGACTTTTTGATTGGAAGCTGAGTGAAGTTCATTTGTCACAAGGGGCTTTTGAGTTATTTTCTCCCTGTTAGTATTGGTTATTGAGAACGGTTTATGGACATATCTTGACTTTTTTTTTGCTACTCTGTTATTTTCCATCTCTCCTTCTCTTGTGCTTTCTGTCTTCCTCGTGACTGTGTTTCCTGCGGAGGGTAGTGGAAATACAAACGGGCTGAGTCTGCCCTGTGGTTTCTCTTTCTCCTCTTCCTCCTCCCCCCCCCCATTCTCTCCTTCTGTTCCTCAATTCTATAGCTGCGTTCCCTCTTCCCTCTTTTTCTTCATCTTGCTGACTTTCCTTCGTTCTCTGCTGCTTCTTAAACACGTTGTAGTGCCACCATCTTTATCTGACCCTCTAGTGTCATTGTCTACATCCTCTCCTCTCCTCCACCTTCTCCCTCTCAAGCCTAAGGGACCTGGCTTTGCTGTCACACAAGTACCACCACTGACCCCAAGTGGTGAACAGACAGAACTGCAGCAGCCCTCTTTACCAAAAAACGACTGTGCGCTCATAAACACAGTGACAGCGTTTTGAGGCACTGTGGTTGACCGAGACGGGAGACTTTATGATATGGTTTGAGAATAAGGAGAAGGAAGATGTTTTTTTTTTTCTAATGTTGGTTCTTTCTTTCTTTACTCTTTCACCCGCAGAATGTCCCTGCACAAATCTAGCTCTGAAGAAGGATCTGGAGGTAAATTGAGATGCATTATTATGTTTGTTTTTTTTTTTTGTTCGTCTTCTGCCGTCTTAATATGTTTCAGATTAAACTTAAAATGTATTGATCCTTGGAGTGAGATTGAAAGATAAAAATGGCCAGACAGACATATTTGGGCAAGGATCATACGTAATTGTTGTAAATTGTAGGGATGGTCTATACCCATGCAGATATTTACAACCTGAATATTGAACCTGCCTTCCTTTTTTTTTTTTTTTTTTTTTAGGTAAATGGGACAACAAGAAGAAAAACAAATCTTTTTGGCAGAACTTCCGCAAGTCTCAGCACAAACCAGTCATGAGACAGACATCCAAAGGTTTGTGTGGCTTTACTCTTCAGATCGACTGTGCGGAATACGCGTTACTCCATATTTTACCTTTTTTCGCTTTGCCCCCTCCAGGAGAAGACATAGGCTATGTGGCTAGTGAGATCACCATGAGCGATGAAGAGCGAATCCAGCTGATGATGATGGTGAAAGAGAAGATGATCACCGTTGAAGAAGCTCTTGCCCGGGTAGGAAGCTCCTCTGACTTCCTGCCTCACGTTACACCCCCCCCCTCACTCGACCCCCTTCCCTTAGAAGTGCCGGTTTGTGGGCTCCCTAGATCCCCTCACCTCCCCATGGGTTCCAGCCTTCCCTCCCTTCTGTTCCATATTCCCATCATAGCTCTGGCTTACTAAAACGACTCACTCTTACTAACATGTACGAGGCCCCACATTTTAACCTTGCATTGTTCTCTTCTCACACACACACACACACACACACACACACACACACACACACACACACACAAACTCCAGACCGTTTACCGAGTATCCAGATGTGCAGGAGTCTGGGGACTTTAGGGTGTGAGTTTTTGGAGTGTGGGTGTGTTGTTCAGTTCATAATTGCGAGGTTAATGGTCACAGTAACTCAACAGCCCCATCTGTTGGGGGGGATGCTCTGGTGCATTGTGGGTTCTCTCTCCTGGTGGACATGGTGGATAATTACTTGGCTTTCCTTCAAATTTCCTTCAATTTCTGATTATTGTTCTTTTCATGTGACTTCTTCTTTCTTTACCTCCCCTCCTGTCAATCCCCTCCTGTAAGGCCTTGCTCATGGGTAGCATGTCCGTCCGGCAGCATTCGAGCACAGGATTGCGCTCCACGAAGCAGCTTGTTAATTATCTTCTCACCGTTTTCTTTTTTTTAGAACTTTTTTTGCCAATATGTAGCTTGATCCCGGCTTCCCGCTCTCGCGATTGACACTCCGTTAAACCAATCAATGATCAGCCGTTTAAGGATAGTTAGTTTAACTTCTTGTTGTGCTTACGTGTCTTTCTTTAGTGTGTTCAGTATACCAACTGATCAATACCATCATAATGTTTTCTATTATTTTCAGTTTAGTGATGGGTGGTATGTGTCCAGGGATGTAGGGGACTATAAACCTAATAAAATTAAATCTACCTTTCAGTTCACTTTTTTTTTTTTTATTTATGGTGCAGGATGGATTTTTGTCTGCAGGCTTGAATCTTCATGACAAAAAATCTAAGAAAATCTCATAAAAGAAGGCACTAGACATTTTAGAATAGATTACTGCTTTGCATAAAACATAAAAGGCTTTTAGTTTAGTGATTGTTGGCACAACCATCACCAAACTCCGCTTACAGTACACATCATTTATTTACCACTTCTCACCGGTTGAGTCCTTCTCTTCTATCTGTGTGGCCGTCTTGTCCGCACACATGCACTGTGAATGCACTCCATTGATGCCTATCAACTGTTGGCTTATGGAGTGATGTACAGTGGCATGCTGGGTGAGAGTGGATGGCCCCGCCCTGTTCCTCTGCCTCTCTAAACTCTTCTTCTCCACGTAGCTGAAGGAGTATGAGAGCAGCAGACAGTCCAGCAGTACTGACACTGCAGAGTGGACTGACGGATCTGCATCCAATCTAAACCAGTCCTCAAACTGCAACGTAAGTACACCCCCCCCCCGCCCCCCCACATTATCCCAACTCTGACCCCCACCCCATCCACCCACCCCAGAAAACCCTGACCTTTCCCCTTTTACTCTACCTTTCTAAACACTCTCACCTTTAAGCTTGATGTTTCAGCCAAGGAGGTTGTGGAGGGCCGTTGTTATTTGAACATGTATGGGTGTGTGTGTGTGTGTGTTTATTCAGATTCAAAAGACAGTAAGTCAACTAGTTTTCCTAGCTTGATGTATAGAAATAAAAACAATCTGCCTCTAGATTTTCCATTTTCAATATTTTTTTATTCTGGACAGTTGTATATGGCATTGCATAAACCACCTTCACTCAACTTGTGTCTTGCCTTCCTCTCCTTTTATCTCCCGTTCTCTCTCTGCTTTTCATTCATTGGCCAGACTGCAAATCTGCCTTTGCGCAGACATTCTCTCCACCATGTCATGTGTGTCTTAACGCTACGGGAGTTACCTGTGTGAGTCTTGGCCCGTCGCGTGACTCGGTTTTCTGAGGCTGCGCTAATGAATTGGCAGTCACAATATGATATTTGCAGTATTTTGGGATTCATATTTTATTCATCCTAATCCTGTCACGGACATTTGAAATATGTCCTCAACAAAGTCAAAATTGGCTGCTGTAATGCCAAGGAAATTGTCTTTTTGGAAATTTAGGCCAAGTCTGTCTTCAGCAATCAGTTGCAATTGTGGGGAGTCGCACAAAATCTACCCGAACCCGGAGCGGCGTATGCTCTTGTTAGCTGTGATTTTGTCAGCTGTGATCCGTGGAGAAAAGGCCTCCAAACCTTTTGAGTATTATTTGTGTAGCGGAACTGGAGCTCAGACAGTCAGGTTATGTTGGATGCAATTTTAATGTCTGTTGACAATCGATCAGTTCTCTCCGTTGTCTGTTGGCATATGTTGATGTATTTTTTATTTATTTTTTTTAGATGTAGGTCAGCTCCGATTTAGATCCAGTGGTCACGGCGGCTTTTCATTAGTTCTGTACTGTATGTATCAGCATGCAGTCACACAGTCTCACACTGACCCACTCTTCTTTACTGGAAATGAGTTTATCCAAACACAAAAATTCCAAATACTCTGAAAATAATTCCCTGCACTTGTGTGTTATTGCTATTTTGAAATGTGCTACTAATTCCCGACTAAACAGCACTGATGCTTTCTTAAACTAGTCTCTTGCATTTACACTTCAGTCACTCTGTGCAGCTAAATGCATGTGCATTTCATGTTCTTACTGTTAAAGTAAATGGAAGGTTGACTCTACAGCCTTTACACAGATTTTTACTGTGGATGCTGGATAGAGTTGCTTTCCCAAAATCACAATTTCTTTTAAATGGATTAATATGCTTGACTTTTACACATTCATAGCACATTCATAGCACATTCATAGCTGCCACAGTACTTTTATGGTTTGCATTAATAAACTCAATGAAATCAGATCTACATGTTTATTACTTAATGCCACTCAGTCCGTAAAAACCATGTATGAGCAATCATGCAAAAATAGTTTTATTGCCAAGGGTCTCTATTAAATTCTTCTTCTGCATGATGATTTCCTTCCATATAAAAAATAGTATTCCCATACGTAGCCTCAGATCAAGTTCTGTCTGGCTGTCTGATGTAGGTATGTGAATTGTGCATGAGTTTGTTGATCATCTCATCTTGTCAACCCTCACGCTCACTTCCTGTGGGAAGAAGATTAATCGATTGGGGGATTTCACAGAAAGGGAAGAGGATGGAAGAGTTACTAAAGGAGTATTGTGAGAGGAACACAACTCGGCTCGAGAGGCTGTGAATAAACACAAGAGCTGGAGGCAGAGAGGAAACAAGGGAGCGAAAAATACAGAAGATAAAGACTTTTCACTAACCCCCAGGCCCCGCAAAGGGGGAGTACTGTGTTCCCCCTTGCCCCGAGTTCCAAAATTGGCCACCTCAGGAAATATTGCTACTCTGGGGACCTCTGTTGGTGTCACACAATGCCCCCTCTTCACTCTAAAGAATGGAATTAGTTCATTCCCAAATTCAAATAGTTTTGCATGTCTGTGTGCGCCTCTATATACAGACATGTTAATGTACAGCTCGCGTAGCTGTACATGTTTGCAATACACAATCGTTGGCTGCTCTGTGCCTTTCTTTGATGCTGTCTTCCTCCGGCGATCGGAGCCCACATTCCAGGGCTGGCCATTATCGATGTGGGGGCCAAGGCAGGGTCAGAGGGGCTCAAATGCTGGGATTGTTCTCCATGCACAACACGCCTTTTCTCTGCTAGCTGCGCGGCACGGCACTTCCAAACAGTCCCTCATTCCTCAGAGCTGAATTCACTAACAGGCTGCGTCTGTGTCTGCCAGCATTTGCACACGGTCACAGATATTATTTTGGATTGTGCATGCGTGAGAGCGTGGCTGGCGCATCGTGGATTTTGTGGGGACCCACTCTTGCTAACCTGTTGGATGTTAACACAGAAAGCGGTACAGTGCTGTTTTAAGAGAGGTGGTAAGTTTTGTGGGACATTTAGATTGTTCCTTTTTTTATGATTATCCCGTTCTGTTTTTGTGGTGCAGGATGGCAGAAACAATTTTTGGTGCGAACCGTGAGGATGTTGGTTTTGTAGTTTTCGAAGTTGGACTGCATCTCCAAAGTTATGGGAATAATCCTCAAAGTAATTTGTGAAGTGAAATGGCAATTGTGGCGGCGGAATTGTTGCTTTGACCTTGTTTTCTTTGGCCGCCTTTCCGCCCAGCTTGATTCATGGCCTCCGATGTTTGGCTTCCTCTCTGTGTGTGTGTGTGTGTGTGTGTGTGTGTGTGTGTGTGTGTGTCTGTGTGTGTGTGTGTGTGTGTGTTTCTTCCCCTGCTAATGTTGTCATTTGCATGGATGGTTTTCCTCAGCACTGGGTTAGATCTTGTACATCATTGTCGCCTCTTTACCATCTCCTAGTCCTGTTCTCCGTCTTCCACATAAGGTGAAGAGCAACTCATGTGGGTTAACGATGACATTACGAAGGCAGTTGTCCTGCACATAGTTATCCCCACATATAGCAAAGTGACTTCATATGTGACACTTCTCAATAATAGTTATTAAGAGAAACCAATCCAACCGTTGGTGTCTTTTTACCACCGCTGACACATACTTATTATTTTACGTTCTCTCAAGCTAATATACTCGGGCATTGTCCAGAGCAAATGGAAAGTTGAAGACGTCCCCGCTCTAGCCAGATTTGTGTGGTTGATGGATTGTCAGGGAGAACTGGGCCAGTGGAGCTATGGATCTTCAGAGCTTATTTCTGCAGTTTTGTCAGAGGCCAAATGAACGGCTACACCCTAGTTATGGTCTGCTTGGCTGATACGACAAAATACCTCAAATTTCATCATGCACCTTTTTAAAAAGGGGCGAAGTGGAGGCAAATGGAGGTCGGTTCGGTTGAATGGACTTGCGAAATCCCGCAATGATTATTGTGTTGTTCCCTTTTCCAATTTGGCAACAATGTGTCAGGTTTTGTAACACTGTCCTGCCTGCAGGAATCAAAATATCATGATGTTGCGAAGGTGGTTTGGTGCCATCAAGGATTTGTGGTCCATGTCAGATCTGTTTGCTCCGACCAAGCCACACTTATTAACATCATTCCTACTGTATGTCAGCAGCCTCTGAGCCAGGCCTGTGGTCAACAACAGCGAAAAAGCGGTTTCTTCCTTGTTAACTTCAGAGCTGCAGGAGAAGACTGCATTTTATAAGACAGGGAGCTGAGCCCTGCAGACCTGCCCTGTCTAGTTTTGTGTATATGATGCATGCATGTGTGTCCCCTTTGCAAGCAATGCAGTCAACCTCGAGAGTGGAACTGCCAGTGTGTGACGAGAGCCGGTGTTGCTGTGGAAACCAGTGGCAAATAGAAACAAAATAAGTTGTTTGAGCTTAATGATGGCAGTTCCTGCCAGACGATCTTTAGTCCAAAGCTTGGCTCATCAGCATCATCATTACATAGAGGCCTTTGTGAGACTACGCAGACACGTATGCATACATGCACAGCTTGGGGAAACGTGTTTGTGTGTGTGTGGGAGTAGGGGGTTTTGGTGGGGGTGATGATGAAACTCTTTGTGACTTCATTATTCAGTCTCTTTTCATTTCCACTACCCTTCGCAGAGGGTTTAAATGCAGTCCAACTGATGTATCGTGCCATTCAGTTGTACCATTTTCTTTTTTCTTCAAATCACTGTTTTGTCTGGTTCATTATTTCAGTGCATTTTGTTTCTTTGTTTACTATGAATATGAACCTCACATGATGAGGTGCGCCACCATCCCTCGAACCCTCCATGTCTCACCTCACTAACTTTGACTCCACCCTAAACAATGCTCCCATCTGTCGCATTATCACAGCGTCTTGAATAACCTCAAATATATTTGTCAATGTTTGTGTTTTATTGTCTCACTACTTTTTTATATCCATGAACATTCAAAACAAAACTGTACATTTCTGTTTCACTTCCATTCTGAAATGTTACGCTGAAGAAGAACCTCCTGCTTTTACCTATGTTTTTTCTTTTTTTTTTAAAGGTTATTTAATTGAGTGTTTGACTATGTGTCCCTTTTTATTATATCGTCCCTCCCTCTCTCTCGCTCTCCCTCCAGTCTCGTGAACAGTCAGACGATGAGCAAGCGGAGGACTCTGTGAAGTTCAAACGGCTTCACAAGCTGGTTAACTCTACACGCCGGGTCAGGAAAAAACTCATCAAGGTGGAGGAGGGCAAGAAACATGGCTCTGAAGGTTTGTACGGCTTTGTCTGAAAATGTGTTCCTTTTGATTATCCTACAGTTCAACATAGTTTAAATCGGTCAACATGTGTTTGTATCAGTCAATTAATGCTATATTTTCCAGTTCAAATTAAGGTCTCTGTTTGAGGCATCATGCTTACATTGCTTGTGTAAATTGTATGTAAAAAAGAAAATCTGTTTTGAGCACTAAATTGAGCTTTTTGTCCTTACTAATATTAGGTTACAGTTCAGTTATTGTACAATGTGTGTTACCAACTAAGGGTTTTGGGAATTAATGACTAGTATGGTTAAAGAAATAGGAATTATTTTTGTATGCCAAAGTAATACATTTTCGACTGTCATGGGTTTTGCCTAATACTCAGACTATAAGAATGTGTTTTGAAATTTTTACTGGCTAGCTGTGGTTTGAAAAACCACAGATGGGTCATGGTACTACTCAGAATCTGATGTTTAAATGATCTTGAGTAACCAACTATCTGGGGTTTCTGTCTTCTTTAGATTTTTTGAATCTGGGGCCGCCTCCCACCTGTGAGGACAACACAGCTCTGTATACAGGGGTCCTAAAGAGGCCCCCTTTGCCCCAGGAGATCTCCCTGCCGTCCCTCACCCAGGATCAACTCTCTCAGGATGGAGACACAGACAGTCTGACCAACTCCCCATCCTCCAGCAGCCTGGACACCTGGTCTGGACACAAGCTGGTCAAAACCTTCAATAAATCTTCCAGTACCCACGGCCTTATCCGCCCCCCCAGGAGAACCCCAGTTAGCTCTGGGGGCCTGGCAGGCTCCAATTCTGGCGTGGGTGGTAGTGGCTCTTCCTTCTCAGAGCTGGATGGCTGTGGATTGGACGACGAAGGAAAGCTGTCGCGCTCCACAACCGACGGCGAGATGCGGAAGGCCCTGAGCTCTATCTCCCATGGGGTAAGTAACAACGAGGCTCTCTATGCCTACTATGGCCTCACTAAACCCCGCCCCAAACCCCATTCCCAGTCCCGCCTCCTGATCTCCCTGGATGACGGTCCACAAGGCAGCCCCAAACCCCAAACTGCCAGTCGGCACCATGGCAGCTGGACGCACCGAAAACCCGATCCCAACTACGCTTACTCCACCAAGCACCTCCTGTACCAACGCTCGCGCAACTCCAAGACCCCCATCTCCCCTCTGTCTGTCACCCCCTCCTCCCCCGCCCGCTGTGACGTAGCCAAATCAAAAGGTTTTGGAAGTGGGGGAGGGGGCTGGGTGTTCCCCTCTCGCCGCCTGCGAGGTCGAACGGCAGTCAGTGAGCTGAACATCACCTATGTGGTAGAGCGGAGCCTGTACGGTCACCTCAACTGGGCCCAGCTGGTCCGCCCCGTTACCCTCAGCCGCGCTGAGCGCCGTTGTCTGTTGGAGGAGGACCGCGAGGCGGACAGGAAGTGGGCGGCCAGTGTGGACCGCTGCACCAAGCGTGTGCTCTTGCGCATCCAGCAGAAGTCTGTGAGTTCAGACCATGAGGTTTACATCGGCCGCCTCGTGTGAGCAGGAATCGGTGCTTCAAAGTTGCAGAATAGCTCAGAGGTTAAGGGGGGAAGACAAGACACATGCCAGGTCAAATTAATTCAACTTATCCATTAATAATTGCCTGTGTAAGAAATGCACGTAGAAGTATTGCAGCTGTGCTCATGCTTAGAAAAAGCCCAGTGGCTGGTATATTTATCACAGACTTAACAGCCCTGAGAGGAATGTCATCTTCCATGACCTTCTTTAAGTGAATGCCTTTGGCCTTGAACATTTTTTTTTATATTTCAGCTGAATAGGAAATTATTATGTAATGCACAATGGCCCACTTGAAAGGTTAAGTTACAGGTTTTCATCAGTGCTTTTTATAAATGTCACATCCCGGAAGAACACTAGCACATCCCTGTGGGCAAAAGAGATACAAACTTGAAGCTGCTTTTTAGAACTGCACAGTACGAACCTCAGGGACGCATTCAATAAATGGCCATATGAAGTCAACTTTTAGGAGCGGACTGGTCATTATACTTGTCAACTTTTAAATACATTTTGAAAGGCTGAGTATAGCAAACGGAAATAACAGAAAAACAGCTCATCTGCATATACTAATACTAACTCATACCAAAGTGAATGGAAAATGCAAGTTTATAACTTTGCAACAACCTTCATTAAAACAGTCTGGTTGCATTGCAAGTAACTCACTTGTCCCCCCACATGTATCAAATAGCTTGTGTGTACCAACAGAAGTAGTGACACATACTCTAGATGGTAATATAGAGGAGCTATCCTGCAGCTTTGAGGGTCCCTGAATCCTATCGTGTTCTAGTGAAATCACCGGAGGTCGTCATCCAAAAACTCTCCAAAAACTCCACTTTTTTCTGTTGTTGCTTTTCGTGTTCTTTTTTGGCCCGTGCCTCTATGGTTGCAGATGTGATTTTTTTTTTTTTTTTTTTTTTTTTTTTTGCCTTTTTAGTTTTATTTTTGTTTCCTATAATTATCTTTTTTGAGACAATTTTCCTGGGTGCATGTCCATTCCATCGAACATCGCCATCACATTAAGAGTTCTTTTTGGACGTCTCTTCAAACATGTTTGTTCTCCAAACTGTGCTTTTCCTGGGAAGTTGTGATGTGGACTGCAGCTGTGGACATCTAATAAACAAAACTATTTCCTGAACATGCAATGCCCTCTCACATGGAAGATCTTCGTCCAGGGTTTGTGGGAGTTTAGTTGAGCAGTTCAGAAGTTATGGCTTTTGAAGCAAAGGAGAAATGCCATCAAGTGCCACAAGATGCCTACGTGCATGTCTGTGTCTACATGTTTGTGTGTGACTTACTGCAGAGCTCAAAAAGTCAAAGCCAGCACAGTTATAAGGACGTGGATGTCTTTTTTCCCCTTTCATGTCACAGTTCCCCCTTTTGTGTCTCCCTCTTATCTTGCTGTTGACCTCTAAAGTTAAGAAAAACAGCCTCCATATCACCCTGTCCTCTCGGCAGAAACAATTTACTCTCCTTAAAGATGTTTCTGATGAGAATAACATACCCCCGGCTCTAAACAACCTATATGTTGTGCATGTTTGCATACTAAGCCCTGTTTTACATTCTCATAATTAACCACAAGATGTTTTGCATCAGGCTGAAATGCAATGAGGCCAAATTCACTTGTAAAAGTGCAGTTATATATTTTAGCTTGGCCACACCAAGAAAGGTTTGCTTGTATCCAATATTTTCTCCAGGGATTCAAGCTTTTAAAGCATGTGAGCAACTTGTTGGAGCCGGCTGCGTGCACTCCACAGTCACTATAACAGCTCATTTTCTTAGGACTGTGCTGCAACTCTCAATTTTACAGAGGAGCTCATATAACAGTTTGTGTTACATCATGTCTGTTGGCTGTCCACAGGTCCCATGTGACATCATGCCCCCATATATATACAGACCATATACCCATGTACATGAATCAAAGTGCGGTCTGTGTTGTCAAGCATGAATCATTGTGAGTTGACCCCACGGTGGGTGTGGATAAAGGAGTTCCTGTAACGTGGCCTTCTCAATGTGACTCATTTGATTGGGTTTTGGCTCTCCCACAGAGAACGTGCAGCTTTGGGGGCTTCGACCTGACCAACCGCTCGCTCCACGTGGTCAACGCGGGCTCTGAGGCCAACGTAAGTGCTGGCGGCTTGTGAAATTTGAAGAGGCTGTGAGGAGGACACCCTGAACTCTCCTGTCACACTAAATCACCTTTTTGTCTCCTGTTTTCTCCTTTTTTTTTGTTTGTGTGATCCCCATGCCCTTTGTCTTCTTCCTGTTCCATCCACCCTGAATCATCTTTCTCTTTCTCGTCTCTCCCTCTGTCACCTCCTTCCTCTCTGTCCATTCTTTTCCATTTTGCCTTTCCTTGTTCTAATCGCAGAGTAAAGAACAGGAGGCGATATACAGAGAAGTGGTCAAATCCCCCACCACGTCTCGGATCTCACTGGGCAAGAAGGTCAAGTCGGTCAAGGAGACGATGAGGAAACGCATGTCGAAGAAATACAGCAGCTCCTTATCTGAGCAGGTTAGACACGAACGCACACATGGATGCAATTGTTTAATGCTTTATTTGTACACATTTCAGATGGCATTTAGCATTGGTAGGTTTCCTTTTTGTTTTTAGGGCAGAATGAGGTACGTCTAAACCTAGTCAAGCCTTACTTTTATTCGAAATGGAGCAGCTAACAAGAAAACGGCCCTCAAGTTACACATAATGCTTTTAATCCTTGACAGTGAAGTCAAGTGCAACTGTAAAAGAAATAAAAGCGCCTCATGTTCTGCAATTTTTTTTTTTATTTCGTGGATGTTTTGTAAGCCACATATACTGTCCACAGGCTGTAAGTGGGTGGGATTATTTGTGTTAGTTACTGAATAAACATGCAGCACTAAAACGCGCACACACATTTGGATCTTTCTTTGCTGTGCGCTCCCTGGGCTCCGTTTTGTAGGGTGGAGTGTGTGTGCTTCATGCTGAGCTCATGGAGTGATGCAAGTCTCCCCGAAGCGAGCTCTTAGGAAATGGAGACTTGAGGTGTGAGAGACCATTATGGCCGTCTCATCTGCACTGGCCTAATTTTTCTGGGCATCCTTTGGCTTTACTAGTGGCCTGTCCAGCCCTCCAGTTTGATGTTGCCCTGCAGAATATGTCATTAATGCAGAGTCGAACATCTGTCAATCAGGGTGGTCCCAACACTGTGACCCAAATATCCGGGCATGAGTCATGGAGCCATTGGCTGGGAAAGGGCAAAAACAAATTAATTGCCATATGTTAATGTCTCAAATGTGCTCATTTTATAGACCACATTGCCACCTAGTGGATAACTGCAATATAATATATGTACTGTGTGTGTGTGTATATATAGCTCAGTACAGTAGATATCGATGTAGCATGTTGCTCTATGTTGTTGCTTCATAATTAATGATTTATCCTCAAGCGTTTTGATTCAGTTCATACAAATGTAGACAAAAATAATGCAAAGCAAGTAAAATACCACTTTAAAAGTCCAGTTAAATAGTGTCATTATTTAATTGAATGCAATTTCTGTTGAAATAAGTTGTTCATACAGGGTATTAGACAGTGAGGGATCTCGCTTATGTGTAAACCACTGGGCTATTAATCATGGCAGTTCACTTAAGATGTGCTGTCTTTTTCAGGAAGTTCAAGTGCCTGTATTAGATCTTTTAAATTAAATAATCAATAAAGATCTTTCCTTAAAAAAAAATATAAGCCAAAAAGTAAAACGGAAGAAGATACATCTTGAACAGTTTGTGCATTTTTCACAGTTTTTTGGTTAATAATCACAATAACATGTACACCTGTTTTCAATGGGGAAAAAAATGCAGCCCTTTTTCCACCACTCGTGATCTTCATCTTTTATTTGTTTCCATCGTTGCCCCCATGTGTCAAGTTCTTAACCACACATTAACAGCTTACATTCTGTCATCTATTCATCCCACAACGTTTCCCTTGTACTTTCTCCCCATGTCCTTTCATAACTCATTTCAATCTGTTTCTGTCTTTCAGTCCAGTCCGGATGGAGCACCTGGCTCTCCTCAGTCCCCTCAGCCCGACACCGACTCTCTGGAGAAGCCAAAGCTCAAGGCCGGAGGCTCGGTGGAAAGTCTGCGTAGTTCGCTGAGCGGACAGAGTTCAATGAGTAAGACAAGAACCGTTGTTTTAGTAAAGGGATGTTTGCTTTTGAAGACTAATGTTTTTAAACGGATACTAGGTAGCGTACAGTACCTTTTTTTTATGTTTATTTTGGACATCTTGAACAAGAAAAAAAAAAAAAACCTTGCTTTCAAGAAACATAACTATCAACTACTCCAAGTCCTCATTGTTTCAAACCACTCTGTCATGATGCAATTTACATTTCTGGCACATAATTAAGGATGTAGTACAGTCATGTAGTTTTGGGGTGGCAGTACATAATATTGTAAAAATGTATGTGAGTAAAGTTGTTTAGTGTTGGCTTAAATTGGCCGCCTGTTTTGAACAATGTTTAACACTAGATGGTGCTCGTAACATGTGCTGCTTGCTGGTGTACTGTATATTTCCAATGCATAGAGATTACTTAACCTTCTGGCACTGCATGTATACCAATTATAATTTTTGTGGCGTGACGGCCATGCAGAGCAATTCTCTCTCTTGATCACACCCGGTCCCACCAGCTGCCTCGTGTTTTGTGATCTCATCGAGTTTTTAAGGGACCTCTCCGGTCAACTTATCTAATTACAAATTCTGATCACTTCAACCTGTTGTTTCCATCACGTCTTCGTGGATACCCTCCATCGTCTCGAGCTCAGAGTGAATTAAAGTCTTGGTCGACTTAGTTTTTTTAGAAGCCGTAGAACATGCACACAAACACGCAGGCAAACATGCGGTAATGATTAGGTAGGATGTCTTGCCTCTCAGATTCCCACATGCTGACACGGTTTCAGCAGCTTTCTCCCAGATACATAAATAAATGTGCAGCAAATGCTAAACGTCTCTCAGGAGCTGTAATACAAGTGTTTTAAGAGCTAAAGTTTTCCTCTCACTGCAGAAACAGAAATAAGAGGTTGACAAAATATAATCAATATAGTCTTATTGTCTGGATAGTTTACCTACGACTTAAAATCTAGTCTTGTAAAGCAACTTGATACATGCATCTTATTATACAGGGACCCAGTCATTGTAAAAGCTTATATAAATCTGTGTGTGTGTGTGTGTGTGTGTTTTTGTCAAGGTGGTCAGACGGTGAGCACCACTGACTCGTCAGCCAGTAACAGAGAAAGCGTGAAGTCGGAGGATGGCGATGACGAAGAGCCGCCTTATAGAGGGCCGTTCTGTGGCCGCGCCAGAGTCCATACAGACTTCACCCCCAGCCCCTACGATTCGGACTCCCTCAAACTAAAGGTACAACACACTTTGGGACATGGAAATGACGGTGCACAGACCAGAATGCATGGCTAGGGAGCGGTGGCTGTCCCTCTTTTATTTTCAATTTACATTTTTCCAAGCTAGTCTGAATATTGTTGAACAATCAACAGTCAAATTTAAATGCAAAAGTTTAATCATTCTTTCTGATTCCTTCTCATCGTGATTCTCCAGTGCGGTGATGTGATTGACATCATCAGTAAGCCACCCATGGGAACGTGGATGGGCCTGCTAAACAACAAGGTGGGCACCTTCAAGTTCATCTATGTGGACGTGCTGATTGAAGAAGAGGAGAAGCCCAAGAGGCCCGTGAGGAGAAGGAGGAAGGGCCGACCACCCAAACCCACATCAGTGGAGGATCTGCTGGAGCGCATCAACCTCAAAGTACAGTACTGACAGCATTCAATGTCAAACATAGCATCAGTTCTCAGTGGCAGTGAAGTTTCGTAGATTTACCTGCGCTGATTTTGTTTATTTAAGCTTTGCAGTGAATTGTTCAACCCGGGAAATTACACCCATCTGGCACCTAAATAGGAGACCTCTTAAGAAGTCAATTAAAATATTGTTTTAGCCAAATATCTTCAAAACACATTTTCAGACGAGCAGAGATAAATATAGTGTCGGCAATTACAGGCTGCACAGCTTAGGATGTTTGATCTGACACTGATGCATAAACATTAACACCCTCATTCTCACAGCCACGCCCCAACAAACAACTCTCGTCTCTCATCAAAACCTACACGTAGCTGTGAGCTTGATATCATCTCCTCCCACTCAGGCAGCCAGCAGGCCTCACTTCCACAAATAGAGAAAAATACTTTGTGGGTTGTGTGTTTTATCTTTGGCCAGCCTAATGGCCGAGTCGCAACCTGAAGATCCAGGGCGCATTGTTGATGTCAAAGCACAGGCTTCATGAGCTGAAAGTCTGGGTGTTACACGTGCATCAGGGATATCATGTCCCCTTGTTAGTCACCACCAGATTCTGGGAGTGGGCGGGTTAGACTAAACACTTTCACAGCATTTTAGAGTTTCCGGTTTGCAGTCGGTGTGTCTGGTATTTTAACTCCACTTTTCCTGGATTTGTGCTGATGATGAGTTATGATTGTGCTGCTATAGATATAAAGACAAAATAATAATAGATATAAAGACAAATAATATAATATTGTTGACTAACGTACTTTTGGAAATGATGAGTAACATTTGGTTAAACTGTCAAACCATAAAGTGTGAATCTCCACACCCCTGTTAAATTTTGGGCGGGATGGACTCTTAGCCAAATAAATCTTTGGATTTGGAACATGTTTAAGTTTTTGGACAGGCCAACAAGACCAAAGATACTGTGAGGGAGAAGACCCGGCTGCCTGTGTTTGTGTTAGTTGGTGGTCCTTTTGTTTAGTCCTGCATCATCCAGCAGAAATAGAACGAGGACACAGAGTTCTCTGTGCGGACTCCACCATTGTAATTGATGGTCTCGCTGGTGACACACAGTCTATGTACTCGTCTAACAAAGTGCGTGGGTCACACAAACACCAAGCCCAGCACTATTCAAAGTGGAAGCAGTTCCAAGTGTGTCGAATGATAGTGTCGGCTGACTCTGGGCGTATCTAGATTGTAACTGCACCCTCCCAGATAACATGGTGGTTTGGGTGACTATCTTGGATTTTGTTTGTGTTAGTGTGTAAAACTTTGCCTTCTGTGGTTGAGGAACACTTTGATATAATTGTCTCCACCTTTTTGGTTCTTGTTGTTACAACTTTACGTTGGCGGGTTTCCCTTTCAAGTCCTAGCAGTTTGATCACAGCTTGAACAGCTCGGGATCGTGGCCACAAACTCCACGCTGTTACTTTATTTGGTTTGGCATTAAAAGTGAGTTGTAATGTAGCTACAACTCACTTTTACATGTCTGTCGACAGGACAAAGTTTATGCCATATTAATGTGTGTTGATAGGTGACGTAGTCATAACGAAATGAGCTACGGCTTCAAGTTATTACGTGCCATCTAAAAATCTAAATGGCAGTTTAGATTTGGCTCACCAGTGATTTTTTTTAAAAAATACACAGCATGGGTGGGAAATTATGAGCAGATGAGAAACAAGTATGTATCCTACTCTTGTTTGCGTTTTATGTATTTAAGTTTTTGCCACTGGTCCCATGACTTGGATCCAAAGTGAGTCGTTGGACACTCTCATTCTAAGCTCCTCAAAAGAAACTTTAAACTCAGACGTGACATTCCTGTCATGCAGGAGCACATGCCCACTTTCCTGTTCAACGGCTACGAGGACCTGGACACCTTTAAGCTGTTGGAAGAGGAGGACCTGGACGAGCTGAACATCAAAGATCCTCAGCACCGAGCTGTGCTGCTCACTGCCGTGGAGCTGCTACAGGAGTACGACAGTAAGTAGTAAAAAGACCTCAACATTGTGTATAGATGTGTGAAAACACTTAACTCACTAAAACTCCTCGATTGTTTGAAAAATGTATCATTCGTGTTTCTATGAGGGTTGAAGACCTGGAATTAAGATCCTTGCCTAGTGTGATTTCCAAAATTGTTTCCCTTTTTCCCTAAAAAAATATTTGCAAGAACCCATGAATGTGTCCCTGTGTATTCTGTATCATGTGTACTTAAAGAAGTTGCCAACTCAAAGCATGCAGCTCTACATACTTGGAGTTTACATTCCTAAGGACTAAAGTACTATATTTCATAATGTTGCTTATTTTTGTGTCTCTGTATTTTCAGGCAGCAGTGATCCAGAGCGTGGCGGCCTGTCGGGCTCCCAGGAGAAGCTGCTGTCTGAAGGTCGGGGCCTGGTGGGAGACTCCCCGCGAGACTCTGGGTGCTACGAGAGCAATGAGAACCTGGAGAATGGTAATGATAGCTTTGCTTAGTCTAGACCACCAAGATCCCAGGCTAAGAACTAGTCCTCCTTCGCCTTTTCCTTCTGTGGGTCTGCGCCTCTGCTCTGTCTCTTGCCACTTCTGCAACACCTCGCCCATCTCACTCCTCTGGACCAACGCCTTCCAATCAAACCGCCTCCTTTTGCTGCCATATCTTCCACTCAAACCTCACCTTTACCTTCTAGTATGGGTGCTCTAGAGACCGATCCCCCTATCACCTCATACTCTCTATCAACTTGAACTATCCTTTCACGCCACTTTTCTTCACCACTCTTTCCATCTTGTAGGCATAATGTGTCATCAGTGCCAAAGTCCAATTGTTACTGAGAGGGAGCCAGGTCCAAGACCACTAAGCCTAGTCCACGCCACAATGCTGGGAGCACAGAGGAAGAGATCCTCCCTTTTGCACAGAACTGTTGTGATGAGAACAAACTCACTGCCCAGTCATGGACTCAGATTTCCAGCTCTGCAGCCTGTGGATGCGAGGATGGTGAATGGATACCGGGAGGATCATTATGGGTTCAGAGAGTATTTCTGTTAAGTGTTTTTTTAATATAGAAAAATAGCTTGCAGAGTAGCATGGCAATAAATGTTTTTTTTTTTTTGCAGTGGTGATTCTTTAGGCTGATAAGGTTTTAAAAAAGTCAGGTAACAGATCACAGCTGCCATTTAAATCTCATGTCCTCATACCATTTCAATTTGTCATTTATTTTTTATAGTGACTATATTGCTCAAACAACCATATAAGATGTGCCTAAAAAAAATATGTGGATGAAAATATTTCTTAAATAGCAGTGCATAGATTGTAAGAGAGTTATGATTATAGAAGTTTATTGAAGTGTAATATGTGACATTTCTTTTTGGTTTATTTTTTAAGCGGCCCTATTATCCTCCATACGACTGTATGCTTTCTTTCTTCCACACAGTACATGCTTTTTAACCGCTCCATAACTCATAAATCACAGCTTTGTCAAACCCTGTCTTCTTTCTATATCTGTTGGGTTCCAGTGTAACTACTGGGTTTTCCTTTTGTGTGTATGTGTCATTCAGGTTTCAACAGTAAAGTGTGCAATCTGCCACAATAGAGATTTAAGTTGTGGAATAAAAGCCACTTCTTTAAAAAAAAAAAAAAAAGGACTCTGGTGCTGCTTGCTTGTTTTTTCTGTTTCGCCTTTTTCTATCTTTTTCTCCTTTCATGCCACTAAACGCTGTTCACAAACCAGCTGCATAACATTTAGTAAACATCTCACATTTCTTCTTGCAGTTTCAGGGTTCCACAGTTCTCCTTCCTGTAAAAAAATCATAAAACATTAAAATAGTACTGTATATCAATGGATATTTTTTAAGTATTTATAAGTCTAGAGAATTGGTAAAAGAAAACGTTTGATTTAAATTTACATTAAAGTAATTCAAAATCCTACCGCAGACGTTCTACTTTTAGGCAATACAAAGTCACTGTAGAGCCCTGACTGTATGCTCTTTTAATCAAATGGCCTTCCTTTAACATACATGTGTCTGATCAGTTTCCCTGTAACTAGATGTAGTAATTCTTCCTCATCAACTTTCACTCATTATTTCTACGTGCATTTACGTATCAATTTACTATTACTCTTATGTTAATATAAACAATTAATTGATTTTATAACAGTCAGTCATAATCAGTTTGGTCAAATACATTCTTTACAGTCTACATACTGTTCCTATTATATTTCAATGTATAAAACACATCACAGTAGACACGCACGATGTTGCTATACTATCCATGATTGCATCAACGAAACAGAAGTCACTGACAAATTTTGATTTGCACAGTCAGCATATGTAATTCTCCTGACTTTAAATGTGTTTCTCCATTACTCACTACTTAATTGTTACCTGTTTATTACATAACGATTGCCTGACCATGTTATAACCAAGCTGTAATGTTAAGTTTCTGGGAATCATTGAGATATTTCACAACATTGCATCTACTAAACATCTTTCCGTCATCCCACTGTTTAAACTCTTTGGCAAGCCACACTCTGTGGCACCCATCCATTCATCCATTCATTTAGCTCTGTAAGCCAGAGGATAGATGGTAAGTTGCTTTTGTTCCAGTTTCTGAATTACCCGTCCAAATATCTTATCGTATTTTGGGATTGCTTCTATGCCAACAACAAATCAGCCAGTTCTGTCATGAGTCAAAAAGCTTAAGCTTATCCCATTGGCACTGAACCCCTTCTTTATAAACATTTCTCTGCTTTTGACTGTGGTTTACAGATGAGCTTTAAACAATAAGGATATATGATGCATGTATGAGTAGTTTTTCCAAATGACTTAACGGTGGTAAAAATAATTGGTGTTGTGAACAGGTTTTCCAGTGCTGTAAACATACATGATCACCAGCATAAATAAAGGGAAATAGTGTGGGCACAATGCAGCAATATACAGTAATGCTGAGTCATATGCAGTTTATTAATATGGATCTGACTTTTGATGGTTGTAGCAAGCTGAGAAATGTCCCCTGTTTTAACAGTTTCACAAATAATGATAAAATACTGGGAATTTGTCTTCATGTCGTTACTAAAAGAGGATAAATGTCTTCATTTTGCAGGTAAGAGCAGAAAGGCTTTGCGTTCCAGTCGTTCTTCAGCCGGCCTCCAGTCTCCCGACTACCCCACACTGCCCATGACCCTTTCAACGGAGGCTCTGCAGCAGAACAGCAAGAACCAGCGCGCAAAGTTCCCAAAGAGCTTCTTCATCAAACCCTCACTGAAGGGCTTCAACCTACTTGGTCTGCGCAAAACCCAAAGACGGTCCCCCATCCCAGCCAGTCGCAGCTGTGAGGACCTGGATGGACCCCCACAGCCCACTGGACCCTGGAAACGCTCCCACTCTCTGGGAGATCTGCACTGGGAGCAGACCTTTGAGCAGAAGGATCTAGGTGTGGAGCTTAAACTCACCAAGGAAGGACCCAAATCAGACAACAGTAGTCCCACCAAGGTCTGTAGAGATGCTGGTTCCCCAGCTCCGAGTGGGACTCCAACAGTAAGCCCAAAAGGAAGGGCCAACAGACCACCCGTGCCCTCCTTGCTGCCTCTCCGCCCCTCTTGTCATACCACCCAGTCCCCCAACCCTCCAGAGCTCCTCTCCAGTCCTTCTTCAAGTCCCCCTGATTCTAATCCAAGTGGGGAGAGGGTCTTCCGGAGTCACTCCAAAAAGCCTCCAGTCCCTCCTCCCGTTCCTGCCAAGAAGTCAAAGGAAAGACTAGCCAACGGCCTGCGTCAACCGCCTCTCTCCCTGCCTTCCTCGCCATCACCTATTGCCTCTCCTACCCACTCCCTCACCCGTTCTCATCCCAGTAGCCCTGTAATTCGCAGTCCCAGCTACGGTGCCCCAGCTCTACCTGCCAAGACCCCGAGCAACCCCACCAGCCCCTGCGCCTCCTCATCCGCCTCATCCATAGGCGAGGAGTCGGGGACTCCACCAGCGGTGCAGCCTCCGTGGTTCTCAGATCGAGGGGGCAAGGTGGCTGTTGCAAGGAAGGTTTCCCATGCCAAGATGAGCCCTGACCTGCTAACCCTTCTGGAACAACGGCTGGGGGCTGAGGGCATCGATCTGACCGAGGAGCCCTACTCTGACAAGGTTAGCAAAGTATCATTAATATAAACGAGAGATGAGAAAAAGCACCATACAATTTAGATCCCAGACAATATTTGCCATGACTATAGGTCGTGTTGCAGATCAATTGGCACACAGATGCACCTCAGACAGATGCTGGCAATATGACTTTCCAGTCAAAGTAACTTCCATACTCGATTCCCTCAGTAATTCATCATTCTGAACTTGTGATACACAACTCTTCTACGTTTCTGCCCAGATCATTAAAATAAATACACACACACTAAGGTATAGAGATGAGGTGAGGAATTATTTTAAAAACCCCATCATAGCCAATACATAACAAAATCGTATTAAGTCCTAATTCCAGGTTTATGTGAAAATTGGGCTCCAAAACACTTCTGGGCTATACTTGTCTGGCGTCAGGCTCTTTTTAGTTTAGCATCGTAACATGCCTTACTTAACTCTGTCATAATTTGACTGCAGCTTGGAATTACTCAGTCAAACAACACCAGAGTGTTGCTTTGGAACTCATTTAGTTTAAAAATAGAGACTAATAGTCTCAAATTTGTGGGTTTTTTCGATGTGCAGAAGCCTTTTTGTATGCATTTGTGAGTGAGGTTGTGTGTGTATTCACAATAGTAAATAAGCTTCCTGGAGCTGAGGGAAAGACTTTGGACTCAGTCTCACTATGATGCGGTTCAGACTGTTAAGTTTATGGGCTCAATCTTACTGAAGGCAGACGGGGTTATAAAACCCTCTGCCACTTGCCAGACCCCAGGCTGGGCCCCTTTTAACATGGTGGAGCCCCCGATACTGGCAGGAAAACAATGAGCACTGAGGGGCATCAAGAGATGAAGTGAGAAATAACGCGTTAGACCACAGCCCAGCTCTGCTAGAGTCCCATTAGTCAGAAGTGGGTTGGCAGGGACATGAGAGGCACACTGCTAATGTAGTAGCAACATGTAGGGTGTGATTCCGCACATGCATGCAGTCGTTGGTATCGGAGGTCATACAGGTTAATGATTCCTCACATATTTAATTTTTTTTTATCATTTTATCCCTCACATAGGTACTGCTCGTAAGATATGTTCCCATGTATTAGTTCAAAACAAGATACAACTCAATGTTAATAGCAGAAATGGACAAAACATAAAATAGTGTCAGGAAAAATGGGGATTACGGTATTGAAAATGTATTGTGTAGTTTAATTATGGTGTCTTAATCTATGTGTTGTTTCATATTTCTCTGGCTCCTTTTAATAATTGTGGTCATTACCTTGCCAGAAGATGTTCTTAGAGAAATAATTTGACGCCATTAGCCTGCTTCATTCATTCATGAACAACCAGATATCTGTCTTCATAATGACTGTAATAAGTCAAACTGATGCTGTATGTCAGCCCTGCTCACTGCTTGTCTATCCACTGCCTTCTGAGGCTTAAAAAGTCTGACATCCGATCCTCTTCATTGAAAAACATTTGTTTATTTATGCGGTTGAAATGTATTCCTCTTACAGTATATTCACATCTAACGTCTCTCATCGCTTCTCCTCCAGCATGGCAGGTGTGGCATCCCCCAGCCGCTTGTGCAGCGTTACTCTGAAGACTTGGAGCAGCCTGTCAAGGACGTGGCCTCCACCATGGACCAGCTCCGCGTCAAAGAGCTGCGTAAACAACACCGCATGGCTGTAAGGCAACAGCACTGATTTTCCTGACAACTTCATATCAATGGCGATAATGTTGGAGCTGTTTTTTTGGGGAGAATTATAGAGCAGATAAATGCTTAATTAGGCTGTCCTAGAAAGTAACAATGCGTGCTGGGAAAAAAAAGGCCAGTTGTGAGACAGTAATTTCCCTGTACCCTGCATTATGCTTGCTTAAATGGCTAACAAGCTGGGTGAATGTAGTGATGCACTTTAAAAAGGGAACTGTCTTTGTATAATTGTTGTAAGTAGGCTAAAACTCGAGACTTCATGAAGTCTATCTCTACCCCATAACTTTAAATTATTTGGCAAAAAAAAAATAAGATTATGCCAAAAATCTTCATATTAGCCACTGTAACTAATGCCTTTTCGCCCCATTTTGTCACTCAGATTCCTTCTGGAGGTTTGACAGAGATGTGCCGGAAGCCTCTGCCCTCGGGTCACATCAACACAGTCTCTGATTGGCTCACCTCCATCGGCCTGCCAATGTACGCCACATCTCTGGCGGCGGCAGGGGTTGACACGCTGAGTCGTGTGGCCTCGTTAACAGAGAGCGGTGTGTGGGAGGCGGGGGTGCGGGATGAGAGACACGCTCGCCGGCTGGTCAGTGAGGCACGATTGGTCGGCTCGCACAGAGTGGTGCAGTCCTAACCGTGTTGGTGGAGTCGTGTAAAATAACAGGTATCAACTCACTGGTCAGCACCATCTCATTTAAACATGGTCAGTAGGTGGCCAAAGACTAATTGGCCACAGGAATCGACGATCACATGAGTGACCACAGCACTACAGGACTTCCTGTCTCGCATGTGTCAAAAGACTTAAAGTGAGCCACCCCGCTCCCTGATTTTCTCTCTTTATCGCTCTGTCTTTTTTCAAATGTTTACGGCATTGAGGAGTTTCTCCTAACAGCCAAGACAAGATATCAGATGCCTTTTAAAAAAAGAAAAAAAAAGACTGTAGACTCACTGTGGGATGGCTTCCATTCTGAAGACGCCCCCAAAGTCTTAAAATAAAGACTTTGATCTGCCTTGAAGGACGATAGCACACTCTTTTGTAGGATGGATGATTTTTAAATACAGAAAGGACGGTTTACTTCCTGCATATCTCATAAGTGCTTCATTTTCATCTTTTGTGGCAAGGCAACATTATCTGTGGGTCTTTTTAAGGAAGTAGCTTGGCCAAAGTGATTTACTCCGCATTAAGCGTTTCATTCCCACTAATAGGTTCATAATGACGATGGCAGAATTCACTTAATATCTGGACTTTTAATCAACTTAATACGTACGCCAAACTATGAATAATTGGTGGTTTTAAGATGGCTTATTTTGTATAATGTTTCTGTATTATAGCATTATGCATATCTTCATTTTAAAATGATTTTTATGTCAAAATGTGTGTTTGCCTTTTGAATGTTGCTGCCTTATTTTGAGGCCAGCTCTCAGTCATTTCTAAGCTGAAACAGCTGACGTCACACCTTTATATTTCATATTATACTGTATGTCCTATTTCACTGCATATCTTGGATGCACACCCTGCGCCGATATTAATGTAAGTCTTACAGAAAGCTCTGTTTCACTCAAGTAATAACAATCAGCTTTCACAGAAACAATACATTCCCAGTGTATCCAAGCACATTTTAAGTTGCCTTACCATTACGAATGAACAGCTTAATCAAATAAAACATATGTATATTATGGGCTGAACTGTGCTGAGGGTGCGAGCCTTTTTTCTTCTGAATGTGTCTGAGAAATAATTGCGATTTGAAACACTCAGCCAGCTCATTTCAACCGTACACATGGATGTGGACCACGAAACATACCTCTGATGGATTGTGGCGTCTATACTTGTGAAGCACAGATGATAAAAACCACAGGCACACCACAGACGTCGTCCCGTGTTTAACGTCCCTGTTCAACACATTCAGTGTACATTTTCCATGCAGAGGGTTGTGGGACGAGGGAGGAGAACATAGAAATGTTCCAAAGACGGCTGACATCTGGCCTGTCATATCTGGAATTTATAGGACTGTCTACACTTTGGTTAACGTTGGTTTGAGGAATTAGATTTATAGCTGAATAATGAGCTGGTTGGGACTTTTTAAACACATTATACTGTAGCTATATAATCAATGCCGGTCTGAAATTCTTAATTTGACTTTTCTCAAACACACTGAGGACAGATGGTAAGAACAGGTACATCAGGTGAAAAGCTGACCTCGAAGGTCAGCATACACAATGACACTAAATAGTAAATCAGGGAAACACTGCGTCGGGTCAGCCTGTTACAAAAACTTTGGGCTAAAAATGGAAATCGGAACTGCAAACAGCCAGAAACTCATTGCTCTTTCGTTTGCACACTCTGCATGAAATTGAGCCAACATTTGTATTTTTTCCCCTCTTATTTCTAACCGTAAAGTTCTATCTTTCATAGTCAGAACTGAACTAAAGACTTATTCCATGGTGTTCATATTTAAACATTTTACCCAAGTGTTATTGCTAAAATTAGAAGATGTTTTTTTTTTTTGTTTTTTTTTTTTGCAGTGGGCACTTGATAGGTAGATGTTTGATGCCTTTTCTCTCTTCAATCAAAAGTGGTGCTCGAAGAAAGCGATGGTGGGGGTCATTATTAAACGAGTAAAAGACCCAAGAAGTGTTTTGTAAAGAATAAAAATACTGACACTGTAAATGCACTTTAGAGGGTGAATCTAGCTGTTTTATGGGCAGAATTGGCTACATTTTGTTCACAGGTCCATTTGTTGTCAGGTATTGTAAAGGGTTTCGGTGGGGTTTTGCTGGTATTTTATTATAGTATTGAGTTCCCAATGCCAAGTTTGATAACCATTCACGGGTTGAACTGTTCCAGTTACTCACTTCCAGTTTGTTTTTGCAGTCTTATAAAAAAAATAAATTATTAATTACATATATGAAATGCTTAGCAGAAGTTGCACATTCTGTATATGTAATTGATATTTAAATAACTTATTTTTGCTTTTTTCATATCAATTGTAATTAGCTGTACTATATGAATAGCAATACCTTCCTGCATAATGCATATTGCTTTAGCCAGTGAGGAACTACAGTATGTATTGTAAAATATGTGTACAAATTATTTTATTTGGTTTTCATCTACCTAATGATTGTCCATACAGATTTGCTTGTGTATTGAAACAACAAAAGTAATGTCCATAACTATTTGTCATTCTGAAATATAATAAAAACTGTTTCTTGCCATACACTGATCTTTTGATTTTGACTATACAGTGCACACACACACACACACACACACACACACACACACACACAGAGAGCAATGGAAAAGCATGGGCTGTTTTCATCATGTGGTTAACTGTGACATTGGCCTGTTAACTTTCTTAATAACATTTTGAAATTCAAAATTAAAATGTGTGGATGGGCTACAGGAATGGAAAGGAATAATAACACCAGACTTGATTTGATTAAAAGCCATCTCCCAAACTTATTCTTATTCTTATGATTTAATGTTCTACAGTTTGGTCAAAAGTAAAAATAGAAGACAACTCTGTGACCTTACTTGGATGTGTACACGGCAGTATATCTGAATAACAACGCCTGTATTCACTTTATTGGTTTTGGTTGGAGCTCTGAAGCCAAGGAGTTTAGAAACATTGCCTCGCCGTGTCAGGCGTGTAGGGCCTCATTTAAAAAAATTGACACACATCTGTTCAACACCGACACAGCAGAGTTCGACTGGCTGGCTGTTGTTGATGTGCAGCTGTTTTCAATGAAACCACGCAGAGATTTTCCAGTCTCATTCATGTCAAGAAGCCACAAATAAGTACACACCAGACCGTGGACCCCAATTTGATCAAATGTTATCCCAAAAGACTGCATCTGAAATTTGACTTGGATAACGTCTCTCCGAGCAGGTGTTTGGCATTCTTGTGAGCGGAAAATGAGAACACGCATTTCTTTCAGGAAGAACAAGTCCAAAACCAGTTTTGTGCATCTTGTTTGGTTTGTTGCTGGTGCCTTTTCTTAAAGAAAGGAGTCACGCTGCCATAATTGTCCTTCACACAGCTGTAATGAGCAGTTAGCTTCCAGTTCACGACTCTTGTCTTCCACAGATACGATTGCTCATCCAATTTAACGTGTCTCAGGAGGAAAAGATGAGACCTCATTGAAATGAAGACTGCCTGTGTTGCGTCCCATTATTCTGAACCACTTTCTTCTGCATGGCTGCGTTTGTGTCCGTATACAATCTACGGTGACAATTCCCCCAAATTCTGCTGCGAGATCACAATATTTCACAGAAAATAATATTTTTTTGATTTTTATTTTACAATTCCTTTTAATTAATCCAAGAATCAGTTTTGAGCTTTCCTTTTATATAACTGGATCATAGCATACTTCATCATGACAGTGGATGAATATAGTCGGAGGAAAGTGAGAATAGGCATTATGATACCAAAAATGTCCTCACCAGTAAACTTTAAAGTCATACTTTTATAGATCCGTGTAGTGAAATTCTCTTTTCACTTGTCCTCCAGAGAGTTCGGAAGTCACTTAAGTAGTTTCTATGAAAGTTTGTGAAGTCTCACTTGTGAAGTTTACTTTAGTGTTGGACAGCTGAATGTGCAGCTGCTAGTGTTATTCCCCTTGCACAGAATCCTATTGATTATTATTATGGTAGCTTGAACTCAATTAAGTGGCCTCTTATTCTTAAGCACAGTGGGCTTTGTTGAAACGTGCAATTGACTTGCCAAAATGTGGTTCATTTCTCTCCGTCTCCTTTTATTTTCCAGTATTATTTACACCAATATGACGTTAGTACTGTACTCAAAACCTTGAGTAATCACAGGTGAGTAGACACTGTTTACCTCATTTTTGTGTCATTTTACAAACTTGCACAAACAACTAAATCAAGGTACTGATTAAACAGCTAAAAGCTGTATGTCACATATGGGTTTATTACATTTTAAACATTGGAGTTTGTGTGTGTTTCCTCGAATAACTTCTTGGCAGTTGTTCCGATTAGACTAAACCTGATTTACAGCAGTGACCTCACTGACATCCATACTGTTGTTCTGTGTAATAAACTGCTGTGCTGCAGGGGAAATTGGGCTATAAACCCATAATGCATTCACACATATTGTGCCTAGCTTGCAAAATGCGGTAATGCACTATTCACAATTCACTTACCTGTGGAAAAGCCAAGCCGACGGACCCCCAACAGAATTATTGTGCTCTCCTTTATTACCTTTTGTCTTTTTAAGCCAAATTGTTTCCTACAGCCGTTGTTGCTCCCTCGACACCTGCAGCTGTCACCAGTGAAAGTACACGGGCCTCTCGTGGAGGTAGTTAGCGTGCTGAATGACTGTTGTCGCCTCTTAAGTGCAGGTGTAGTCTAATGGTGGGTTTTGGCCCTGCTGTGGAAAGATATATGGCTCAGTGTAAAGTCCTTACTGCTGGCCTCAGGGGAAAGAGAAAGTTTAAAACACACTCGCGCATAAAAAAAAGTGACCAGCATCTCACCAGCTTCTTTTCAACACACCTCACACATCTTCCCCCTTGATAACACACACATTGGATGATTAATAACCACTTTACAGCAGTCTTAAGTCACTTTGATGTTTCTGTTAAGGATGAGGATTTTACCTGATGGCATTTCAATGTCATATGATATCTAAATAAATCATTAATGTACTTATGTATACCTTTATTATCAGAGCTTTTATACTGGATAAGGCCTCTTCTCTCTCATACATACTGAAATTAAAAGTGTAAATTCACACCTAGCTCTTTCCACAGTCATGTCTCTGTTGCGTCTGCTGCGAATCCACCTCGTGTCATTGAAAGCGTACCGGCTACTTGCTCTCCCCGGCCACTGGGTGACGCTGTTTTACGCGCTGCAATCCAAACCAAATCATGTATGAGGTGGAAGTTTTTCCTCTTTCTACGTTCAGTAATCTGACACCCAGAAGACTCCGAGCAGAAGGATGGACCCTTAACTCCGCTGGAAGGACGGAAGGAAGGAACACTCATCCAACGGGCGCGGGCGAGAGGGGCCGAGCGAGAGCGGAACGTTGTGCGCAAAAAACAACCCCGTGGCTGCGGCAGTGGAGGAGAGCTGGGTGCCTGCGCGTCTCCAAAATAACTGGGCGTCCGCCTCAAATGGTCTCGAAGCGACAAGTTTCACTTTCCACATGCGGATGGGTGACTTTCCACGGCGCTTTGTGAGGAGGAGATGATGAAGAATTTCAGCAGCAGTCCCCTTCACAGCAGCAGCCAGACTCCCAACCACGTTAGAGAGCGAAACAACAGAAAGTACAGCTTACTCTCTGCTATACCGTTGCGATTTTCCTTGCGAGGGTATGGTTTCTGCATGGCTACGCTGTTCCTCTTCTGTTTCGGCTCCCTTTTTTACCAGCTGAACGGAGGACCCCCTAAAATTCTGCTGGACATCCGACAGTATCTCGGTAAGAACTTTTTTTTTTTTTGTTTTCCTCTGCTGGCAGGAGCGCGTCATCATCAAAGGGATTCTTTTGAGCAGCAGTTGCACTGCACGCCTGGAAGCCCTGCTTCGATTAGGCGTGTAAAGGAAAGTTTATCCAAAAATGAAAAAGAGAATTATTGAGGCTTGCACCTCTCACTCACCGCTGGGTAAAAGTCTCTTCCATGAAATCAACCGGAGGTCACGGCGTCTCCTCTTCGACCCCATTCACCTCAGAGCAGTTGTCTTGATGTCCTCTCATAATTCATACTATTTAAACCACCAAAGTGTCTCTTTGTGAAGTCACTGCACACTGATACACTTTAGTTGGATCGTGGAGACTGCCATTTTAATGTGTCCAAACTATCCTGTATTCCTCCGATCTCAGACGGTGCCTCCCCCAAATCCCAAGTTCAATTAATTCAGACCAAAACCTGAAGAATGCGCTCTCCTTTGCACCATTCGAATAGAATATCAGTTCGGACTTGCCGGGGCGCGATTGTGATCTATTATGGTAACATGTTGAAATAACTTGGCAACTGTAAAATAGCCATACTGTACCTGGGTGATGACTGACACCTCTCCGTGTATACAGCCAGCTGACGCGCTCTAGGCACACGGCGCTCATTACGCACGACTGGCACCGGTGGAACAAGAGCGATAGTGTTCCAGCCACGAGATGTTTGCTGCTGTTCTGAGACAGCCAAGCGTGCTATGTCTTTGGCGTGATGCTTCTATAATTGCTAAAGTGAAGGGCATGTGGCGTTGTTTGGTTCTAAGATAGAGGTTGCCAAGTATTTTCATGTCAACGAGATAGTTTCCAATTAAAACATGTCCTGAGGGGAATCACATTTACAAATCTGTTTTTATTTCGACATGACGTGGCACTGATATATCACTGTCGGCATGTCATGCTGGGTGATAACTTGAAAGTGCATAACAATCCCTTTGCCAAAAAGAGCAGCACGTGTGGTTCCTCCGGGCATTTGTGTTTGTCATGGGGATGAGCTGTATCAAGAGTCAGAAAAGGAAGTTTATGCTTGTGTGTTTACAGTTGCTCTACTGACTTATGACCAGCTGATGCTCTACACAGAGGTGATTTCTTATCAACATGTCTGTCACTGCTACAGCTTGGCCAGCAGCTGTGTGTGTGTGTGTGTGTTTGTGTGTTGAAAGGGGGTTGTGTCCTTACCTTTTTTCTCACGGAGGGCTTGAGGCCTTTATGAGGTGATAAACATCTGGAACAGAATGAGAGTCACTCACCAAGTCAGCCACTAATCCTGTGGGTCAGATGTGTTTCCTGTAGCAGACACACGTACGGCACAAGCATGCGCACACACGCACACACGCATGCACACACGTTCGCACAATGCTGTCAAAAAAATGTTTTCATTTGGTCCAGCGTTGCATAACATAAACACAGACATTTTCTACACTGAGTTGTTGCAGCACATGAAAAGTATCATTAAAATGTTGTGCAGACCAAATTAAATGCCAGTTTTATAGCTTTATTTGGAGAGTGTTAATACTTTCCTCTAAAATACAACTTGATTGCCTGATCGGACTATATACACACTACACAATCTCAAGCATTATCACCCTGATGAAACTTAGCAGCCTAAATGTCATTTAGAAAATGCAGCAGTTGATGCAAGTATTTTAGAGTAATTGCACAAAGAGGAAAGCTGTAATGTCTCTTCTGCTCACTTCCTGCACTCTGCTTCGGAGCACTCTGCTTCGGAGAATGCTCTCTATGACCTGTCCACACACACACACACCAACAATTAAGTTATCAGGTGGATCTCAAAAGCCTTATCATACAGGGTGAAGTAGATGTGTGTACTATTAGAACACACACACACACACACACACAAGCCCCAGCAAACAGACAGACAAACGAACACAAATACATGATTTGCATTTGTCATAATCCACCAGCACTCAAGCACATGTGGACCACAAGGGCAAGGAATCCCTCTGTCAGGGGATGAATGTGTGTCTGGGCCCACCTGCATGACGTGATCTTCACTGCAGCTCACTGCACAGAGACCTTGAGGGCCTGAGCCTTGTCAAACACACTGACTCCTCTATACTCTATTGACTTCAGAAGGGGTGGGGGTGGAGGGTTCTTATGTAACAGTGACACAAACGCACTGTAGCACCTCCGCTGGGGTTAGGGTGAGTAATAGTCTCTGCTCAATTACGATGCTGCAGGGGCAAGGGGAAAGAGCTTTGTTCCCGTGTTGGATGGCTGCAAGTTGAAAGATGTTACACTCTGTTAAAGTAATTTATACGTTTTTAAGTTTTTTTCAAGATGGATTTGTTGGGCTTTTGAGAATTTATTTTGTGGTGGATTCTGAAACAGTCGGATGTTGGGTGGGAGAAAGGAAGGCGAGGGGAAAGCACAGATCGAAAGGCTTCTAGGAGAGAATCAAGTATCTGACAGAAAGGAGGAAAGGCCTGTTTTTCAGAATACTCTTCTGATCTGGAGGCAAAATGTCACTGTTTGGAGGGAAGTTATTTTGGCAAAGAACTTCACCCTCATCCATGTCAATCACACACACTCTGTGTCTCTCTCAGTCTTCAATCTACTTCTTCTGTCTCGGTGTCATAGATCGATGAGTGGAACAGCTTGTCCGGTGAGGCAGGAACTGAAGGCAAACTCCAGCAAACGGTGTAGGGGAAACTCCTTCTAAAGAGGATATTCAGCATTAATAATCCTCCAATGTATGTATACTGTTTTTGTGTGAGGAGCAGGCTAGCAGCATCTAATAAGCATTCAGTGATTAGCTGATTTATTTACCTTAAGTTGACGTGTGTTACTTTTGGCTGCACTGTGCCAAGATGAAGGTGAGGATTCCTGGTGGGGTTGGGGAATGTGGGAGTGTATGGGGAAGAGAATAGTAGGTTGATTTTGTGCGGGTGTGCCCTAGGCGTGTGTGAGTTTCTCTTCGTCAGGCACACTGTAGAGGGAACAGACCCTGTTTTGTTTGGGCCACCAGCGAGGAGGTTGGTGTTTGAGGGTGTCACTCAACGTATAGCTGCAGCAGCTAAAACGTGCAGACCTTTAGACCTGGGTCAACAGCCTGTCAGGGGCTCTCTCACACACTTTCTTAATCTCTCTCCAACACACATATACATACTGATATTACCTCGACCAATCCAGCTATAAATCATCGTGTGTGTGTGTGTGTGTGTGTGTGTGTGTGTGTGATACACAATCACACCTGACTCTGTGGCAGTGATTCCCCCTGACGTTTGACTTGGCTGAGCTGGAAGGTCTCTGACTGAAACATGATAGAACCCTGCCAGAGTTTGAAGCCATGACGCCTGTGTTTGACATTCTTACTATTCACTCACACCACACACTATATATCTCTATAGTGACATGTCCTATACTAGTTGATAGTATTGTCATCATGGCGGGGAATGTGAATGTGCTGAAGGGAAAATGACTTTTACTGCGCTTTGAAATTGCACGCCATCCTTCACTAGCTCCTTGGAGTTGAGAGAGCAAAACAGAGAGAAGGGTCTTTCTCTTTTCTCTCAAATCTTCAAGTTATTAAGATGGATCCTTCAGGATTAACCAGCATAAATTGCACTGAATCCTCTAATGTGAACAAATGTAATGCACTTTGAAGGACTCTTAAAGTGGGTACAGTGGTCTTCCTCTGTGTTTGTGTGTTGTTACAGTTCCTTGCCATAAATCATAAACACTGAACAAACTTTGTGCGTCTCTCACTAAACATCGCTCTGCTTGGAAACAGAACCCTGTAACCTTAAAACACTCACAGCCATTAATGTAACTTGCCAGAAACCGGTCAGCAAAGTGGTGGAGCTGTAGACTGCAGGTCGGTGTCGGGGATTAGATAGGTATGTGTGGACACAGAAGAAGCTTTAGGATATCTGTCCTGCCTCCAGTTTCTGTCTAATTAACAGCAACGCTGGCCAGGGAATGGTGAAAGCAATCTGTTGAAGTGAATTCAAATAAAGTTTAGTTTGGCTGTTGACCACTTGGTAGAAGTGGTGCTGCTAAATCAACTTTAAATGTATATTAAGAATAAGAGAGAGGAGATGGAGAGGGAAGTGGTGCGGAGAGGGAAAGTGAAAGGTTGCCTGCTGGGAGAAGGTCAAGAAACCTTCAGCTCCATGTGGATAAGACAAACACAGTACGCTTCACTAATGCTGTACCTGACTTCTGACAGACTCAAACATACAGACACATACAAGCATACAGTGAGGGTTATATGTTGCTGATTGCAAGTGACATCTTTGACTTGAAACTCCTCAACACGACTAGACCTACTGGTGGGACCAATAATACCATTAACACAGATGTGTATGCTGCGCAGACAGGCTTGAATGCACATTGCACACAACTTCAGTTTTAGTTGCTCGTCAAAATCCCAGAGTTCTAAAAAAAAAAGAAAATGTCACGCTGAACCACGTGTATAATAATGGCAGCCATAAAAACGCAGTTTGAGTTCATGCAATGTACACATGCGTCATTATCTTTAATGAAACATATATGTATATGGTCATGCCTTGAATGCAAACACTAAGAGTTATGCTGACATAATCTTGATTAAGTGAACTTTCATATCCATTGTATGTTTGCAAATCTGTGAACTATTTCTGTTTGATGCTAATACAAAAATGTCCCCTTGCGGGATTTATAAAGTATTTATCTATCTATCTATCTATCTATCTATCTATCTATCTATCTAATATGTAGTAATTTGTATTCATTTCAAATTACATGCGGATGTTATCTATGATCCAGCACATATAGGATAAGCAAACTTTGACTTAATCTTTACCTTAAACTTTACTTAAGACTTTATATGACACTGTCTCACGTGACTACATCATCATATCTTTTTAAAGATGTATCTGCAATGTTCTCCTGACCAGTACAACCACAGAATACCAAACGGTCCCTACTGGGAGCAGCTACATTGTCGTCAGTCTTGGGGGTCAAATACCTTTCTTAAAGGGTGACTTGAGTATTTTTCAACCTTGTCCTTAATTTCCCATGTTTTTGTGTCGAAGTTACAAATGGGGACGACAGAATGTTTTTGATATTGGTCCAATATTGAGGGAGAATGGTGCAGACTGCAGCCGCTAAAGCGTCACACTTGAGGTTAGTGGACATGTTTGTGACTTTAAAGTCTGGGAATCTCAATAAGTACCATTCTCCCCTCATGATTACTGTTGTGATCTCACCATTGAAGGGTAATTAGGTATTTTTCAACCTAGACCCTATTTTTTTCCATGTTTATGTCTTCTTATCCCTGTTTCCAGACACTTATAATAATTAGCTGAGCCTGTCGGTGACAAAAACAAGCACTTTTAGTGGACATGCATTGGCAGTGATGAGTTGCCCCAAGCGATTATCCTCCCTTAATACAGGACCAATTAAAAAAAATAAAATAAAAAAAAAACACATAAACATGGGAAAATATCTTGAAAAATACTTAAGTTACCCTTTAAAGATCACAATAGTAATCATGAGGAGAGAAGGGTACTTATTCACTTTTCCAGACACAACATGTTCCACTAACCTCAAGTCTGACCTGCTGCCCCCCTTTGTTTAAATATGATTAAAACACACAACTATTTAGTCACATACTGTACGTATTCTATACATGTGCAAGTAGACGTAGATACTGTAGTGAGAAAACTGCCACACAAACTACACAGATGCAAAGAGCTTTGTTGAGCGAGCCAGACATGCAAGTGTGATTTTTGGAGCAACCTCGCCACTCCATTCACACCAGTGCGCCCGCTTCCTGTTAGAGGATATTAAAAACCAGCTCTTTATTTCATCAAGTCATATTTTGTTCTTCAAACTGACATATTCAGTGCAACAACTCTTGGACCAAAGTGATAAAGTTCATGTGTCAAATAAAATAAAGATCAAGCCAATGCCGGTCAAGCTGTCACTCTGCATTTTAAAATGACTAACTGGGTTGCCAGGTGTGTACCAGTCACACTCTAGGGTGAAGTTGGTCATGTGGAAAAATACTTAAAACTGCCCATTTATTCCTTCACTACTCATTTTTTGTTATTTACATCTGCAATATTTGAGCAGAGGTGGCAAAGCAAAGCACAAACATACATTTATATGTAATACTAAAGACTTCTGAACCAAGGTAATCTCATGTTTAGGGGGTGAAGATAGAATAATAATTAGCATCCATCCAACACCTCTAGCTGAAGAGGCTCATTAGGAGGTGACGGCAAGACAACTTCCCTCCTCCGACAGTGCGTTAGTCCTCATGGAAGTGTCGAGGAAAACTAAGCATTGCCACTGACAGAACCCAAAACAACTACCAACTGGTGTCACATCCAGCCTAAATGCCAAGACAATCAGACAGCGTGTAATTCCCTCTGGGTTGGTAAAACAAGCAGCCCTCCCTCCTGAGCAGAGGCTAGCCACACTCTGCTTATTTACCTGCTTTCTAACGTGCATGTCAGCTTGTTAATTGCGTTTAGGGGTCAATAAAGGGATAATAGTTTTTACTTGAATGGAAACCAAAGAAAGTAAGAGATTTTAATGCAAAACAAAAGCAGAAACTAGATGAATATGTTATGATTGTTATAATCACTTGATTCTGCGTGCGGTGAATGGATGATATAATAAACGACAATGTTTTGCTTTCCTTGTTTTCTCGGTTATTACGATATGAAATGATTAAAAAAATTGCTTCATGTTAACCCCATGATTACATAATGGAAGCAATTAGCATTACCAATTAGCAACTCCATGCCTGAGAGGCTGCTATTGGCCTCTCCAGAGAGACAGGCAAACACTAAAACAACACAGGGTAATTGTCCTACATTAGTGCATTTGTTTTCACCACAGTAAAAGAGAGCAGATGGAAGAAAAAAAAAATGACCAATGTGCCAACGCTATTAAACTGCAACTGCTGTTCAAGGCATGCTGCGCAATGATGGTTATAGCCAAAGAGAAATCTTAGATACTTTTGTGGCCTATGGTTTGTGTGCTGTGCCACTGTACTGCATGTTTACTGCTTCTGCTTTTGACAAATGGCTGGAAAGGATTAATCAAATTAAGACATATAAATAGTAGCCGTGGATGTGTTCAGTTACTTAGATTAACGGTTCTCTTCTAAATAACATTTCAAGAATTTGAGCCCATGGTAAAATATTCTTTGACAGTCAGACAACATGAAGGAGTTAATCATTTTGCAATTGTATCAACATCCTTCTCTTTTAATCAAAACTAAAAACTGTTTTAAAATATTGGTATAAGGTATATTGCGTTAATATTTGAGGTGTAGAGGTGCTCGTGGGTGTATTTTTGAGTAGGGCTGGATGTTTCTTTATGCTAAACTAAGCTAATTTACTCTTAAACTTTAACCTCACTAAAGATTCAAATTGTCCTTTTTTTTAACAAACAAGATGTAACCTGTTAATTAGTGAGCATTAGAGGTGCTGGTAGGCGGACCTTCTTACCATTTGACAGCCAGGCTAGCTGTTTCCACCCAAAGTCCTTTTGCTAAGCTAACCATCGGCTGGCCTTATATTTAACGGACAGATGGAGTGGTATTGGTCCTCTTAACTAATTCTCAAAGATCTAATTCTTGTATTTCCTGAAAGTTCAAACTATTTCTTTCATAAGCGTTGTTTAAATCTTCTCATTTTTTGCCAAGAAAACGGGTAAGTGTAATCCCAAAATGACAAACTCTTCCTTTAAACGCTTTTATAGCCCAACTTTATGATGTAAAAGCTTCAGTCTATTTATTACAGCCTTTTGTAGTCCATATAGTCAAGAACACATATACATCAGCTCAGAAGGGGGTTGTTTTTAGGAACTTTGTGCTGTTTAAGGGGTTTCCAAGACACTGATGATAACTGGTTGTGGTGACTTTTATGTTAGCTCCTGTGGCGGTGTGTGAACGGGTGGGTGGCTCGGGGCCCACAGCCACTGGGAGGTACCCTGGTTGATGCTTGTAAGAAGGCGACTACGTATATCCCATAATTTAAAAGATCAGTGACAATATAAATAGAGGTCCTGTGAGGAAATTAGGTGTCCGTTTACAACATGTAAACTGGATGCCACGCCTTAATCAGCTCTGCCCTGTTCGTCCAGAGGGGATGAGCCCTCTAATCTGAATCCAGGTCCTTTCATGACAGAATTAGAAACAGAATAATTGCAGTGTGCTTTGCGAGTGCTGTTGATTTTTGGATCAGCTGTGTCCTGGTGTTTTTGGCCTATTTGGGAAGTTTCTTTGTTTACTTTGGCGAGTGTTGAAGCACTCCACATTCCTCTGTTTATTACCACAGAACACCCAACATGTTGAGCTCTTGTTTCTCTTCCATTGGCCACATATACATTTGTCCTCAAACAGCAGGTCTGTGTGGTCACTGATGTCAAGCAATTATTTTCCAATTTGATTCAACAACTGGTGTGTGACTTTTTCATCAGAGTCCAGGGTGGCAAACACACAGCCTAAAGCCAAGTAATTGGTTGTTAAGAGGAAACATGTTGCCTGGTGGTTAGTGACATACCTTGTTCAAGGAACTCTGACTGTCTTTATTCTGAGCAAGGTTACCACAGCTCTGTCTGCTAGCCTCATTTCATGGTAATGAAAAAAATATATAGTGGTTTAAAATAGCAGCTTAAAATATACAGCAGGGAAGATAGAGCAGCAATGCCCAGCCCATGTTGTTAAAACCACTATGTGCTGGTTTTTGGTAAATGTATTTCCTTGCACTTTAAAGCCTATTCCCTTTCTGGGTTCAGCTGCTTTCTAGAAACTCAAGCTATTTGCAAAAGTCCTTTTATATATCAGAGTATATCATTTCTCTTTAAAGTGACTATAATTAATATTTTTATAACAACAATGAATATATTCATGAAAAAGAGATCACTTCTATAGTGACAAACCCAGAGAGAATTACAATATCACCTGACTGTGCTGTTCAACTCTGTTCTAGTTGAGCATTTAGCTTCTTTTAACCAACCGTTAAAGTTGTGTTGGCCCGCAACTTTAACTACCTATGCAAAGTTAGCAACTAGTCGGTGAACATAGTGAAGCATTTAGCAGCTAGAGCTTGATACGTCCCTCGGGAGTTGGTGGAGACCAAAACAAGGTTTAAATAAGAGTTATTATTATACTTAAATTCTTCAAGTGACCAGAAACATGACTCTACATAAAATGCTCAAATAATATATATTTTTTTGGATGTAGCCTATTCATGAATAAACTACCCATGCTAATATTGATTTATTCTGCTGTCTTTATGAATACTAGCTCTTCTGTTGTTAAAGGCAACAGGTTGTACAATTGCTCAATGTTTATCTGTCAGACGCCAGGACTGAGGCCTCAGGCCAATGTCAGCTGTGGGGTTTTCAAAGACATCAAAAGTTGTGTTTTCGTAAAACGATACCAAAACATAGATTATAATTTTCTACAACCTTCATCCTTCATGATTATGGAGGTCTTTCATCTGCTCGTCACAGGCCCATATAAAACTTGAATTACGTAAATGTGTGTGATTTTTCTTACACATGTGCAAGTACATGCATATAAATGCCTTTAAAAGATCCTAATTGGTCTCAGATGAAAGAGGTCCGGACTCAGATTAAGGAAATACCGTTATATCAATTCATGCTCATTCAGCTGCTGCTCATCTTACACAAAAGATTGAATTGTTTCATTCATAATATGCCACTGCTACCAGCAATGACTATATACATTCCATTTTTATTTCATTGCACTGCAACATTTTCCATTGTTTAGTCTGAGGCCTGGTCTATGTTTTACACCCCAACTTTAGTTATTTTACAAGAAACACTCTTCACACAAGTTGGCAAGAATGCATTTATTTTTTTTTTGAGACAAAATAGTTTTTACAAAGCCACGCCACATAACTGAAGGCCAAGTGAAATAAAGAAAGCTAGACAGTTGTATTCAAAGCCCCTCCTACCCTCCCAGTACTAACAAAGCCTTTTGCAACAGGTCTTTATTTCTGCTTGTCACACAGCCTGAAGTACTACCTGTCTACATCAGGCTGCTGCATCCGTTACACATGTACTTTGAAACAATCACCAGAAGCTTTGACAGCCTTTCGGAGGGGATAAAGCTCACCTTTAGTTATTGTTAACATTTTACTGCTTCCTGACACCAGAGAAAGTGTGTCGACTCTGACAGGGTTTGAATGTGAATGTGAGCAAAAAGTGTGTACTCTGCTGCACATTCCATAACGTGATGCATAATCTAAGTTTTAATCCTAAATCAAATATGTTATAGATAAATGATCATTTTCTCTCTTTTTGCTTCTCTTTTACTAACTTTAAGACTGAGGCAATTCTTCTTTTAAATCTCTATGGCATTTTGCACTGCATTCCACATCACACAAGACATGACATCTTATTACTATTGCAGTATCAGCAGTGACTCTTTCTGTCCCCGCTTGCAACAGGTGGAATGTTACCGTAACTAACCCTAGAGAATTAAGATATTTCATTGCTCTAGAGCTTCTTGTCTGGTCTGAGACAGATTATGTATTGATGGCAAAAGTGGATGCACTGAGGTTGGCTTGAAAAGCATTTTTTAAATATTCCGAAGGAATGTGATCGTCCCCCGTGGAGAGCAAACCTCACCTCGGCCAAATCTCACACCCCTGTCTCAAAATGTGCTCTCCTCTTCTGAAACCCACCTTTGTCTCCCACCACTTCTCTCTCTGTCTTCCTTAGCGTCCCTCTTTTTTTGACACTCAACAGCCATCTCTCATGTGAAGAGAACCTTGCAAATTGTGACAGATGACACATCATACCCCCAAAAGTGAGGCTTGTGCTAAAATCCACATCCTGCTATCACCTGTCACACTTCTAACCTCTTCATTATCTAGAGCTCCTTTTCTTTGTGTTTACACTCCAAACAACAGATCCGTCGACTGCTAAAGCGGCAACCGAGACATATTGTAGTGCTACAGTTCTCAGCTGCAACTATAACCCCTATACGAATGTTCTGGTCTGTTGGAGAAACCACATTTTCCAGATGTTTTGAAGAGACATCTTGAGTAAAAGCAACACTGTCCAAAGTTAACAAAGTTTTGATCCAAAGACACACAAACGCCCAGCTTCTAAGAAGTTATTCTTCTCCTGTCCGGTCAAGACTGAGGTTGAGTCCTTATTCTCGGTAGGGGATTGGTTCAGGAGAGGAGTCAGGAGGTGTGGTTAGTGGTGTTAATTACATGGTTGGAGAGTGATGGGTTGCATTTGACTCGTGTGTGTGTGTGTGTGTTTGAAAAAGAGAGTGATGGACTGAAATTTAAACGTTTCACTGTGGTTACTTTGAGACCAACCGTAGAAGTTCAGGAATGTAACCCGCTAAAATAAACTAGTTTCTCCATAGACTTTAACAAGCTCAAAGGTCATTTCAGGACTAAATATAAACCATTCTTGAGGTAAAATGTGTCACGCTGTAGTTTGGGTCTGATACTGAAACGCACAGTGTTGCTACGCCCCTTGAAAAGCCATCAGTTGTCTGGCCTGATTCACTTGCCTGGATCCTGGGTTGTGTAGAGTTTCCACTGGCCTGGCCCAGAGCAACTTGCCTGCGTCTTGGCCCACCAGCACCTTCCTGCTGCACCAGTCTGGCTTGGACTGTGCTGAATTTGTGCCAGTTGGACCTGCCTGTCCTGTAAATCCCATCCATCACTCTGGTGAAAGCCGTGCTAATTCTTTACCACAAATCTTCACCCCAAGAGTTGCCACGCTCTCTTCCTCTGTTTACCCAGCCTCCCTTTGCTTTCTCTTTCTCTCCCTCCCTTGTTTTCCCTTCTCAACTGTTCCTTTGACACTTTCTCCCTATACGTCTTCCTGCCATGTATCTCTTCTCTCGCCGTAGCCTTTTCTCTCCTCCTCGTGTTTCCTCCTCTGGAAGTCTGCAAAAAACTTCCAAGGAAAATTCTTTCCTGGAGAGCAAACTCTGTGCGAACAGATGCAGCCTTTATGTTGCCCTACACTCTGCAGTAGATGTGTATGACACAAACACACACACACACACACACACACACACACAGAGAGAGAGAGAGAGAGAGAGAGCCATGCCACTGGGTGCATTGGCTGCATAGTATTGCTAGCTGGAACGTTTGTGTCTCTAATCACTACATGAAGTTCCATTACATATGCAACTGCAGGATTTCAAAACCACTGTCTCTCTGAGCTCCCCTGTATCTTCCTCCACCGGTTTGCGTGTCCATTCATGTGCATGTGTTTATTGTTTACACGTATTTTATCTGTGAGAGAGATTTTGCCGACCAATGTGTAAACAAGCATTACCACGTCAGTGATACTGAGTGTGCACATTCTTATATTTGTATATGCTTGGAGAAGTTCTTTTGGGATGAAAACTACCAAAGTGTGCTGATTGCAGTCCATTAAAACTTGTTGTAAATGAGGATGCCAAGACATACTTGACAGATTTATATAATTTGTTGGTGTAAATAGCTGCTGTTTCACTGTCTTAGGAGGAAAAATAGTTTTTTTTAATGTCTATTCATGAATTTTGCTTTAGAGAACACATAATTGACTACATTCTCAAAATATAGTAAGAAGAGATAAACGATCACAGCCTTTAGGCATTATTGGCAAACATTACTGTCCATTTCCACAAACCAGTCTTTTAAATTTTCTCCAAAAACTCTCTGAAGGCAACTTGCCACTAAATTGGAAACCATCATCATCTATCTTCCTTATGCAAGTGTCTGCCCTTGGCTCCAAAGATGACCTTAACAACTTTTCTCTCTCTTTCTTGTATTTTTCATAACAGGTTGTTGTGTTTCGTGGCTGTAGAATGTAGCTCAGTGTTACTATAATTAGCCGCTCTGTTCTAATGAGGTGTTTCAGAAGGGCTGAAGCAAACCACTGACCACCAGCTAGCGTAGAGTAGCCCACATTGACAAATTAAAGAGTGCCTCGATCTTCAAAAGGCTAGCTTAGCTGGAGCCTGCACTCACACGAAGCATCCCAGTGCGCTATAGTGAGTAGTAAACATACAAAACATTCTGAAAAAAATGTGTGCGTTTTGTTTCATTTCTGGTGTTATGATGCACCATGTTGGATTTATATGCCTGGTGTTTCCTGTTGGTGTAGTTAAACAAAATAATCCAGCGCTGAAATTGTGCCAGTGACCTACAATGACCATAATTCATTAGCCATATATAACGGCAATGAGAAAGGAAGCCATTTTCAGTTTTAACATATATTTGCTTCACAAAACAAGAATGAAGCTCAGTTAACCAGTGGTGAATGTAGTGTTCAGATCTTTTACAGTAGTAAAATGAGAATTGCAATAAGACAATAATTTTAAGTAAAAGAACACATGTATTATCTGCAAAATGTACCTCAATGTCAAAAACAAGTTGTCTTTGTGGGGCAGAGTTATATTATTATACACGTAGTATTATTGCCAGTACATTTAGCTGCACTTTTTTGCTGTAGGTTGAGGTGGAGCAATTTATTTACTTTACATACGGTCTTTTAAACCATCAAAATAATTCACAAAATAAATACATTTGTAAATACAATCTTAATCTGCAAAGTATAAGTACTTGTATGAAGCAATTTAAAAATGAAAAAACACAATTACAGTACAAGTACCTAAAAGTTATACAAAGTAAAATGTGTAAATGTACTCATAGTTCAGTAGTAAACTATGTAAACCTCCGACCTGTGCCAATCATCAATACCCTTATTCATTAATGCATAGACACACATTGCTCTGACACATGTGAAATATATATTAATACAGTCTGTGGCGTACAAGTTGCTGCCTGTCTATTTATAAGAGTAAAGGATCCCAGTGGTCTAAATAAAGGGTTTGAAGGGCTAGCAGAAACTGGGCCCATGTGGGTTTTTCTCCCCACAAGACAATTCCCAGCTTTCCCGGCTGCGTTGCCCCACAGAGATGCTTTAAGGGAATCAGGTGGAAGAGCAGACCGTCCTCCTTCCGCATTGTTCCCTCATTAGCCTAATGTCCTTTACTTTTTTATCTTCCTTTATCTCTCCTGTCCTTCTTTATCTCTATCTCTTCTTCTTCTTCTTTAATCCCTCTGACAATGTCATCTCCCAGACCAGAGTCTTAACGAGTGGGACAGATTCCTGCTTGTATATTTATAGGCAGAGCTGAAAGAAATATGACACATTGATTACAGGCCAGTGCAGACAGTCTGAGTTTGTGAACTGTGACTGGCAGCATATGGACAAAAATGATCATGAGTGACCATAAATGCAGTTGGACAAATGCATGAGCAGTGATGTTGAGTGGTTTGGTGCTTACGTTTCTTGTATGTCAGAGACATATTGAGGTTTCAAATGTAGCTTGGATCAAACTCTTACTAAACCAATGAGTTGAAAATTGGGTGTGGGTGTGGGTGTGGTTGCGGTCTAGTTTTTAATTCTAGCATTTTTTTTGGGGTCCTTCTGCTCCCATACGATCTCAATATTCAGTACAACGTTCATTTTTCACAGCTTCTTTTTATGAAAATGTGTGAAAACTGGATTTATACATGCCAGTCCCAGACCATGAATGAATGCTCACCATTCAAAGGCAGACTGCCCGAGTGTGATTGAGAGTTAATCCTCATAGCCGCCCTCAAATGACAATGAGATGGCCGTCAAATGGTGTTTATGAATGAAAGCCAGTTATGTCTTGCCGCAGCTCTCTCTGTGAGCTAGTGTTTGGTCTGGATTTGAAGCCGTGCCCACGTTTCCAAGAGGCCAGTCAAGGGTGAGAGAGTCTCCCTCACCTTAACACCGTGGAGCTCTACCAGCCCTGTATTAGCATGAATCAACAGCATTGGCGTTTGAATGCTGTGTGTGTGCGTGTGTGTGTGTATGTGTGTGTGTGTGTGCCTCTGCCTTGGGTTGCATGTGTACAGTAGCTATATATGCGTGTGAGGGTGAGAGCGAGTGTGGCTCAGCAGGGTGCCTGTAGGGCGAGTATAGTACAGGGTCTCAGTGTGCTGCCTCTAACCAATATGTGATATATTATGTAACCCTGCCTTAACACAGCAGAGGCAAAGGGAGATTTAGCACCTTCAACCCTGCCTCTGCCCCTGATGACAGAAACAGAGAAGGGATACACTTGGCACTCTGCTGATAGTGTAAGGAAACCCACTTTATGAAGAAAATTAGCTTCCTAATGACCCATAATAGGTGTATATGTCTTCAATGCTTCTGCTCTAGAGCTTGTGGTTTATGTTTGGGTGCCAGAGAAGGGCTTGTCATGCTCAGAAGCTCACTGTGCAAGTGTTGTGTCGAAACAAACATGCTGGCATAGAAGTATTTGCCATTGTAAGCGTACTGAATAGCCTTTTTATCATGACCACATAGATTTAATATGTTTTGGCAGCTTAAGTACATATTGTTTGAATAAGCATTTATATTTGTCTTTTCGCACTAATTATATAGTGGTTATTAAAAGTGGCAACAGGGTCCAACCAGCTTGCCCTTCGCCAAGCCCCGCCCCCCACTGCCACGCCGTCAATCCTGTCAGAGCTACCATGGAACTGACACTATCACTAACTTCCCTCCCTCAATAGATATTATCTAACTTTTGGAAAAGCGAAAAAAAACAAATTTAAAGAGAAGCAGACAGATGGGTCTACAAATATGCGTTTGAAGGATTTATCCAGGATGTCAAACGGTTTCAGCAGCAAAAACAGGTTAAATAAAAACATACACATAGATATGTAGACATAGTACTGCTTGAAATTGCGTATTTGCATGTAATTACTATTTGACTGGGACCCGCAGATTTCAAATCCTTTGTCTGGCCAACACTTGATTTACTTGATAGTTGTGATTTAATAGTTTCATTAGTTGGGCCCTAAACAACTCCATGGCTGGGAAAAAAAAGATGGAAGAGTTGATGATTTGGAAGAGCTGCTGTGCCTAGAATTGATAAGGTTGTTGTTGTTGTTGTTGTTGTTGTAATGGATCTAAGGCGCTTGTGCGGACAACCCACATCTCAGCTGTGATGTCCAATCAAACATGTGCGGTGTCCGGGGTACCTGGTGCTCAGCCACATTTTTCAGAAGGTGCATGGCGTGTGTCCGCAAGCTCCGCTCTGAGGAAGCTGAGATATGACTTCCTCTGTTTCTCAAGCTGGATCATAGTTCGTGCATTTCTTCACTGTCACTTCACAGTCAGTATGAATTAGCTGACTTAACTTCTGCTCACATAGGAAGCCTAATATGATGTCTATGCTTGGTGCCTTATTATAGACCTTGCATCAAACACCTACATAACTTGCTTCAGCAGGTGGCTGCTTTCATGTGTCCAATTTTTCAACAGATCTAACTGTCTCTACGTGTGTCCATGGTGGGCATGAACCAACCTACAAGTTCTAATTTAACTACACATACTGACATTACTTCCGCAATCAAATCAAATATTACATTACATCTGGTTCTAAAAGCAAAGCGGGTTCATTCCCTCTTATCTTGTACTTGTTTTATGTATTTGGGTGTGATTAGCTTTGTTGCAGCGGTTAACAGGGCAGACTTTGGTTCACGTTCAGATTGTGCTAGAAATTGTGATTCATGACGATGTTGGATTGGTTTTAACATGCCCTGATTGTTACTGCAGTATGAATCCTGTTCAAAAGGCTTCATCTATAAATACTTTGGTGTTCTTGGAAGTGAGAGCTGCCATCTGTTGTTTATTGCCTGGTTGTTGCTCTCTGCACTCTTTCTGGCCACTGTTGTCCGGTGATGTGCCAAACGCCTGTCACCGCGTTATCACCAAACTGTTCAAACAATGCAACTCCGTTTTGATTGTTCACTCCAGTTAAATAAAAAGTTTTTATTTCCATATCAAAAAAAAAAAAGATTGGTTTTTGATGCTTTGTAGTGTAGACAGTTAACATGTTTTGATTATGCAAGCATGATTCATGATACCTCAACCGCTATTCAAAAAGTGTGTTAAAGTTCTCCTCTTCACAGGAGCAGATCACCGTCACCAGCATGTGCTCAACACATGGCAAATGCACTTTATTTGGCACCTGATGTGGGTAGGGAAAAACTAATGTCTCAGGAACTAAGTTTGTGTGTGTGTGTGTGTGTGTGTGTGTGTGTGTGCACGCATGCATGCATGCGCATGTGTGTGGAATTTCAGGAGGCACTATGGTGATGTCATGGGGTACAAGGTGGTCTGCTGCAGACGCACATCCTGTGGCTTCTGGTAACGGGCACTGTAAAATGTCTTTGCACACTTACACACACACACACGCACGCACCCGCACACACACCCCTCTTCAGTCTCTCACATGTACACATGCACCTTTTTCGTTACACACACACACACACGCGCGCGCGCGTGCGTCAATGCAGTCAATGTTCAAACCACACTCACCCTTACAGTGATGTTCTTCACACTGTCTTTCACATATCACACACATATGCACACATCCTGGAAGGACTGAGCACAAAACAAGGGAGTGGCAGCGTCCCCGTCCAGCTGCGGTTTAACCTGGCACTGAACAATATGGAGCCTGACAGTAGTTTCCGTCAAGTGAGTATTTATGTAACAGATGATGCTGACTCGGAGGCCCGGGCTCTGCCACCATCCACTGTGTAATTAGTTGGAGGTTTTGCGGACTCCGGTTCTACATGTGAAAAAGTACACACAAACAGATACATGCAAAGTAGCGAGCGTGCCTGCGCATACAGATGTTTTAAAAGCTTTTCTGGGCATTATAAATGATTGTATTGTAGAAACACAGCCTGAGCACACAGGCGACTATTGCGTCTGTGCAGCACTAATGTGTTTGGAATATAAGTCAAAAATAGGTGGAGAGGGAGAGTCATGGTTTGGAAGAGTTTAATTCTTCCAAACTGGTAATTAGGTAAGAAAAATATCATCCAAATATGATTATAATGATGATGTATTAGGAGGGATTGAAGTAAAACAAATACCTAATTTAAATAAATCAGCTATTAAACGTTTGCGGAAAACTCCCTAGCATTTGGGCACGATGTAGATTCGACTGGTGTTGGCCTTGCTCCCGGTCTGATTTCCTGTCGGCAGTGAGGAGAAACATGTCTGACTCTGGCACCTGATTGTACAGTGAGCTCAGCGTGTTGCACATTAAGAAATGCAAAAATGACTCAACGCACGAATATTAAGAAACATCGTCAACAATTGAACTACACCTGCACAGCATTTCGAAAACATCTTAACCAACTTGTCGAGACACAAGAACATCAGTTTGACGACACATGCCCAGCAGTTAGAAAAATTGCTGCAAATATAAACTCTGGAAACTGTTCCGAGGGGACACTTAAAAAGTGATGCGCACGGCTTGGATGCTTATTGCTTTTGTAGCTTACCAATTTGATGCTTGTGTGAGGCATCACATTTGCGAAGATGTCTCTTCATTTGCTTGTGTTGTGTCTATTTGGATGTGCTTTCTTAATTTGTTTTGGATGGGGCTCTTAGAGCCACCGTATGATTGCACTGACTGTTTCTGTCAGTTTCTGTTGAATGTGTTTATGAAAATTCCATTGCTACAATTAGGTTTTATTGTGGAGGCAGTTCTCCTACTTTGTTTTAAGTCTAATTTGCACTGTTGCACATCTATTTTTATTGTCATAGCGGCTGTCTTATATTTTATTTGACCGACTAGTATTTACTATGTCCACAGCGAGTAGGACTTTGGGGAATTGTTGCCCAAGTGATGATGATGATGATGATGATGATGATGATGATGATGATGATGATGATGATGATGTTGATGTTTTTAGATATATAGGCTGTGGCTTTTAGATTTATTTGATTTTTTTTATTTTTTATGCCAGAGCACATCAGAGAATGAGTTAGTTTCTTTGCTAATGGTTTAAAAACAGAAAAAAATGGGACTTTTGCGTTGAAACATATTGCAGCATTGTTTTTCTTTTACATTCTTTTTACATTTTAAATATATTTTACAATGAATTCATGGACATTACTCTGGGGTATTACATTTTGCTTGATTCTAATATCTATTAATACCTCAACATGGACTAAAATAGATATTAACATCAAAATCATCCATTGCATTTCTCATATGTCTTGTTAATTTACAGCGAGTGATAGTAACCGACTTTTATGTGTTGGGATAATATCCCATATGTCTGGAATGGATCATCCCTGTGCTGAAATCACACCTCTCTGTGTCAAACAGAACAGTGTAACAGTCCCATAAAGGTCTATTGTTGGGGCCCATGAGAAAAGTAGCACACTTCAGTGGACCACAGTCACACATTGTGTGGAGCTCTCCCCTTTTTTCCCCGCCGTGGATATAATTTCTAACATTATCTCAGTTTTGACAAGGCAGTCCAGAAAGCTATTCCTACTTTTTGGGGGACTGTAAGACTCTCTTTCCATTCCATAATTTCACTGACCACCGCTTGTCGTCTACCTCTGTCTTTTATCTTTCGCAAACCTTTATTTTTCTTTTTAAGTGCCTCTCTCTCCTCCACCTCTCTTTTGTCCCTCACTTCAGTGTGAGATTTAACACCACACAGGGTCCCTTTATGCGGTCTGTTTGTTCTGAATGGCCGAGCTGCAGCGGTGCTTGCTGGTGAGCAAAGTCTGATAAGGGCTGCTGCTGCTGAGAGACAGACAGCGAGACAGAGACAGAAAGAGATTAAAGGTCAGATTTGAGACACGAGGCATCCAAATAAATAGCTTTTCTGTTTGTGAACGCTTGACTCGCACATGGTTGACACATACACACGGGGACACGCACGTTGTTATGATTAAAGTCCTGTCATAGCTTACAACAATATACGGAGGAATGCATGCATCTCCTGTCATCGTCCATATGACAAGGGTCTTTCTCACAGCTGGTTGAGCATCTGGGCCGGCACTTCCTGTCAGGAAGCAATAAAATCCCATCACAGCATACCAGTTATTAATAATAACAACCAATAATCATTATTTTGTGTTTTGTATGAGTTCCTAACTTTCATTATACCTTTCACAAATATGCACATTAATCATTAGACAGAGCAACACCTAGTTGGTTGTTATTTCCGATTAAGTATTGTTCAGTCTTGAGTGTGTGTGTGTGCCAGTGCAGGTACTGTATATACAGCACTGTATCTGCGACTGTGTGTGTGCATGAATCTGTGCTTCCTGGTGGAATCATTATGTTTGTTCTCTGTTGAAGGCATTTCAGGCCAACGAGGAAGCCATAGCTGCCAGATAGTGCAATTCATCTTCTTCTGCTGACCTCCGCAGAGGGCTCACAAACTGATTTGATAACAATTTGTTCTTGTTTCCCCTCTTGCTGTCTCTCATTCTTCCCCTCTCTGTCCCTCCCCCCTGACTTTCTTTCTTTTCATTTTTTGTCATTTCCTCGATGCGCTGCAGACTACAGCAGCTGCTTTTCCTGAATCTTCTGTCACAGGACGAACCCAGAGGAATTCTGGTACTCTGTAGTAACTCACTCGCTCTTATTGATCCCTTCTTCATATGGTACTTTTTGTCTTCTTTCTTCCCTTAGCATACAGAGAGGAAACATGGAGGAACAGCTAAAGTCAGCATACCAGCACCTCTACATCTAATAAATCCGAAAGTAATGGGAGGCAGATTGCGTTTACCTTTGGACAGAACCAGGCTGTTTACCCCTGTTTCCAGTCTGTATGCAAAGCGAAACTCATGGCTCCTCCTTCATATTTAGCATACATACATGAGAACGGTAACAAGAAAGCTAATGAGTGCATTTCCCAAAATGTCAAACTGTTCCTTTAAGTTCTGATCCACTACTGTGGATCTACACAGTGGCCTCATTCCAGCTCTTCACAGATGTGATTGTTTTTTTATGCGTTTCATATGTGTGTCCTTGGCTGCGGGGTTAAAGCGTGCTGCCCCGTGCAACTGTGATAGAGCACATTGCAGGTCTTCCAGATACCAGGCTTTCTCAGTGGCTACATGCACATCCAAGCATGAAACCTAAAGCAAGCAGATAGCTCGACAGCGCTCAGTGTAAAATCACACACAGTGGGAGAAGGCCGTGAACCATCTTTTCGCATTCTTGTGGAACAGTTGGACATAGAAAGCAATGATTCTTGGCATGTAACAGCAGGAGTTGCTCACTCTTAGTGTTCTTAATGGCCGCTGTTTGGTTTTCTCACAGAGGGCAGAAAAAGAACCCTTCATGGCTAACGTCATTAAAGGCCAACAAAAATACAAAATAGAGGTTAAGATGTGGTTTACCAGCAGTCTAAAGATATCTGATTTGGTGATGATTGTGCAGCTAGGCATGAGTGTGCACCCAGCTCTTTGTGTTTTCCCATATTTATCTATAGCATGCCTCATTTGTGACTCAGCAGCATCACCACTGAATCCTAAAACAAGGGTGTAGATTGTTTATAGTTCCCACAGCCGGCTGTTGTCTGTTTTCGGCGCTGTCATGATGAAAGAAGTTGTAAAAAACAGATTATAATCCTTTTTGTCTTTCCATTTCCTGTATCATTTTTTTCATCAATGTGGTTACCCGTTAGATCTCAAAACAAGCAGGAGGTTTTTTGGGGGCAAATATTTTGCTTCAGCTGAAAAAGATGAACGTTCATATCAGATAGTTGTGGCTTTTCACAAGACAGATTGTTGGTCAGCACTAGGTTATGGATAGATGATTAAGAGCAGGGAAAAAGTGCTAAACAAGCTTGTGTTGCCACAAAAAAAGAAGACAGATTCTTTCAAAAAGCTGATTTGGCTTGGTTGAGCCTCAGGACCAAGGGAGCTGTATTGTAAACAAACAATTAAAGCAGGGTGTTTGTCTAGCTTCTTTCACTCAGGCAGAACCTTCTGTCCCATTTGCAGCCAAGCCAATGTGGTGGTAAATCTACAGACTATTACAGTTAAAGCTCCCAGTTAAGACACTGTGTTAAAAACACTGGTATAAACCACAAAGTAATAGGTTTTGTAATATTTAGTATTTCAATATATCTTTAATTCATACACTAAGTTATAATTATATTAATTTATAATTACCATAACGTTTATACTCTATGCCATTATGTAAAACTCCAATTTCACAGTTACAGTGTTCATTGGACAGCTATTTCTTATCCATTTAAAGACTTGATGACAGACATTTTTTTGAACTTTGACTAAAAACACATTTTATTTATTTTTGAGTGTTGCTGACTAGATAATGTGTAATTTTGTATTAAAAACATCCCATATGCTGGTCATTCAAAACAATATAATGCTTTAAATGAATAACCTGTACACACATAGAAATCCATTTTGTAAACTACCCTTAGCCCTTAGTTCCCTTACCCATCTTTAACTGTTTTTTTAAATAACATTTTCGTACGGGAAGTTTCTCCCTGCCGCCCCGCTACATTGGATATTGTTGTTTATTATTGAGTATTCGTTATCAATCTATCCGTAAGATTTAAAAGGTCCCCTCCATTTGACCTCTTTTGTAGGGGTGTGTGGGAAAAATCACTAGTCAGTCAGAATCTCCATGCAGGCTCTTTATCCATAAGGAAAGGTTGGCAAGACAGCTGGTGTTGTGCCCACATATCCACAAGCTGAGACGAGGTACTTAAAAACTGTACTAGCACTCTGGTGCTCTCTGAAGGGGAAGTGACTCGTCCAGAATTAGCTGACAGAGCATGCGGTTCACTGGAAATCCCTGACAGCATCAGATCCTGTAATTGACAGTATTTTCTGATTCTGACATATAATTCTTTCTCATTTGTGGTGAAGTATAGTGATGGTAACCTACATGGTGTCACAAAGTAAAAGCATTTGCACAATGTCTGAGCAGTTAATGAGTGATTACTTCTCCTACTTTGGCTGTGTTTGGTGTCGGACATTTATTAGGGTTTCAACTGTTAGCCCAATTTTCTACTGCATGGCTCATCTCTTCATTTTAAAGCTAGATGTTCAGAGGCGTTCAGTGCTCACAGACAGTGTGACAGCCTGCCCGATAGAGTAGAGTCTCACAAGGTCAAGATTCATACCTGTTGTGTAGAAATCAGAAAAGGGCAAAGTCACCATGGCCCTAAAAGTAGTACTTTACTCATCTAAAATTGTATTGATTATACCACAACATCACCCCCCGTAACATGCACCTGTAGAGATCTGTCTCTGTGCTGTGCTGTGAAATTTGATTCAGAAAGTGATGGGAATACTTTATATTCAGGAATCCTGCCTTTGGGTTTTAACCAGGTGATTCTCTTCTACTCCACATGTGGATACCTTGCAAGCTCAAAGTCCCTCACTTGATTTGCTTTACTTTGCTTCGCTGCTTTGGCTTCATTCAGCAACTGCTTCTTCAAAGTTAGAAACAGAAAATAACTCATACGTGGTCTCGTAGATCAGTTTACTGTCAAGTGTGAAATCTGAGTATGGCAGTTTGACTTCAAAGTGTGTTACTCCCAAACATTTTGAAATGCACTGTTGGTTAAATACAAAACTAACAAAACGTGAAATAATTGATTCAAATGTGTTCATTACTTCAAATGTGTCAGTTATGAATGATATGGGTTGTCATATGGCATCTTTGTCATCTACAGCGTTAGTTTTTCCCTTTAACTTTGTTTAATGCATAAAAATACAAGCATTGACATGGATGATTTTCTCATGAATAATATGAGTCACTCCGGTTTCTTCTTTTCTTAGCATTGGAAATGATTAAGCTTTTCTTTTTCTTGTTGCACTAAGTATGTCTTTTATTTATGGCTTCTGGGCTGCACAGCCACCAGAGTCAACGCTGCGTTGCTGGGTCATCAGTTCAGCGGTACATGTCCCTGTCATACAGTATACACGGTGGCAACCACTGGTGTCCACAAATGACATGCTGACTGTCGTCCTGAAGTCGTCCAACCCCTGGAAATGTCTATGCATATGTGTCCTCCTACTCCATTTCAGTAACCAAAATTTTAGGGGAGCAATAGGTCCACAAATTAGTCTCCCTTCCAAGTTTTGGTCTTTGGGCACCTGCAATAACATAGCAACAGCACAGCCTTTCTATTTATATCAAAAAGCTGTCTGACCATTGTTGATTCTCAAGTGACTGAGGGGTGATGTGGAGCAGGGCGTAGTGGGTGGAGACCCTGACCCTAAGCTTAACTTCCTCCTGTAATTAGGTAGATGGTTCGCTCCGGGTCTTAAGAGGACCACTCCCTCACTCCAAATCAAAGGGTTGGATAACCACACACACATTTCACAGACAAACACACACAGAAAAAGCTTGTATGTAACCTGTACACGCTGACTTTGTTTGCATAGACTCTCTATTATAGCACAAATGTTTTGTAAGGACTGTAACCATAGACATGGGTCTAGTTTAACTGCCGTGCAGACTGCCATGAGATAGAGATCTGTCTATCCATCCGTTTGTGTTGAATGTAAAACCTATGCTCTATATTCCTATCACAGAGTCCTTAGGGAGTTCAAGCAAGCACGCACCTTCATCCTCTCATTTACGTCTGCAGTAGATACTGAAACTACAGCAGGATGTGATTAAAGATGAGAGAGTTTAGTCTTCACAGTTTTGGGAACCTGTAATCTGGTTTCTCGTAGATACTACATTCCAGTGCAGCAGCCTTGTAACCTTCCATCTTTTGCTTTGAGTCGTGTCCCACAGCGAAGCGAAGGCCCCTTGAGTTCAACACTGCGCCTATCCTCTTGGACCTATCCTCAACAGCCATTCCTGTGTGGTTTTCCGCTCCCACCTCAGCCTATTCTGGGATATGCTCTCTTCTAAGTTCTACTTAGCTAGGTCGCCAATTTCACAAAGCAAAAGAAATGGTCTATGCTCTAAATACATGTTTATGAAATTCCCGAACTTGCTGTAGCATTCCTGAAGCAGGCCAACACCGAAGGGAAAATTCCAGAGCCTGAAGGAATTGTTGCGGGATGAAGCCCGATGATTTAGTCCTGTACAAATGTAGAGATCTCTATAGACCGTACAGTTCTTTGGTTTTAAATGAACTGTCAATTCAATATTGATAAAAAACATGTCATACAGACCAAAGCTATGTTTTCTCCACGCCAAAGAATATGTACTGTATCCCGTGACAGTATTCTGCTCAAAAACACACATTTCCCCTTTTTCAACATCAGCTTTCTTTCTGCAATCAATCTTTCTCTGCCTGGTTCCTTTCCTCTGAACTTGTTCCCACATCTCAAGATGTTTTTTTTCTAATAATTCAAATGTGGAAAAACAACCAACCTAATCAGAGCTTTGTAGTCGAGTCAAAAACAACTCGGCTCAGTTAATGAGGTGACTAATTGATGTAGGTGATAATATTCTTTAACAAGTTCCTGTACAGGGGCAGCGGCAAGCCTTGTTTTTTCTTTTTATTTATTTTCTTTTTGTGTTGGGTGCTAAAGTTTAATTGGATGCTTCTACTAATGCAAATACAGGGTTCACAGTTAGTGTACACATACAGGATTAAGGATAGAGATGTTTGATAGTGGCTTGCTGTTGTGTGAGTAGAGTTTTAGTTTGTTGTCCTAAAATATGTGGGAAAAATAGTGAGTGATTGAATAATCAGCTTTACAGAGTTTCACATTTTGTTCTTCCATATAAATTACATTGCCTATCATTTCAGCTTGTGCAATACTACTTGCATGTGTGAACATCTAAAAATGGATTTAATTGTGGAGATGTCTTGCTGTGCAAATCATACACTTGTATTTTTTTGGTTCATTTGGTTTTTAGACTTTTCTAGGTAATATATAGAATTTCTTTTAGAATTCGCTGATTAAAACCCTTGATGCACTACTGATTTATGTTGTTCATCTTGCATTATTGATTAGATAATGTACTTAGGACTGGTTATGCAGCTGCTCTTAGCCAGAGGTGAGTACATGGATCTTGTGACACAGTAATCCAATTAACCATTTAGCTACAGGCCCATGCATACCTACACTCCGGTTAGTTTCTCCTTTAATCACTTACAAACACACACACACACACACACACACACTACATACCATAAACATGTGGATGTTAAAAGATGACACTGACCTTTGTTTAATTTGAGAATTCTTCCTTCAAGGGAGCCCTTTGCCCTTTGCCCTCTGCTACTTAGCTATTTCTACACTTGACCATTCATGACCCGTGTATTCGCGTCAGCTTTGGGCTCGGGGACGGCATGTCAAGTTTCTACACGTTACATAATAATAATAATAATAATAATAATAAATTTAATTTATAACGCACTCTTCATTCATAAGAATCTCAGAGTGCACATTCATAGTGTCTTTTCAAAATAATCTTCTGTGTTCACAGAAAACGTACAGTATCCACTCTGTGCATGCAGGCAGTCTCTCAATATTGGTTCATTTTTGTTTTTAGGTTTACATGCACAACAAAATTACTTTTATTAAGTTTAGGAAAATATTGTGGTTTGGGTTAGAAGTAAGTTTGTTACATAAAATAACTGTGGGTAATGACTAAACGTCGACTTGGTTTCACATCAGACAGGACTCAGGTCTCCTGGATTAAAGCCCTGAGTTTGTTTGACCCGTCCATCCCTCCATCCCAAACACCCTATGTTGACTTTCTTGCTAATTAAACTACTTCAGTTGCTCTGGCTGCCTAATAATGACACGGATGGAGTTTACATTGGCGTTAAAGGAAATCCCAGTGCACACCAGACAGACGCTAACGAGTGCCTCGCTGCGTCGTTATCACTGACAAGCACAAGACAAACCAAAAAACATCATTAGGAAGGTGTTGGCCTCTCCGCCACAACAGTTTCAGTGCTCTTTGGTGTCGATTTTACAAATCTTTTACAAGAACTCTTTTGGTGTTTGAATGAAGGTGGAGGGCACGGTCCTATCTGACATATTGTTGCAAAATGTCCCAGAGGTGCATGGATGAATTATGATACAGTGGGCCCCTGGACACACACATGCAAAAGCCTTGTTCACAGTTGTTTTTACGAGAATCTTAACCCTGGAGTTTTGTTGCCAATTAAAACTATTTTCCTCATCCTTGGGATGAATAGAGGCTTAATCCTTTTCCAGATCCACAATGGCACGCCTCTTTATCAGTTATATATGCCAGACCATTTCAGTAAATCCACCCATGCATATTATAAGATTCACATACTTTTCATACCCATCCAATCAGAGAAACCCTATTTCTTTGGAGCATAAGTATTGGTGTCATGTTGAGGAAATCATTAAATGCAGTGCTCTTTTTAAAGGTTATTCCTGTGTATTTGTAGGGATAAAAGGAGCAGTGTAGGGGCCAGAGTGAAGTCATAGTTATTCATTCATAGATTGGCAATAGATCAAGTAAACACTAAAAATAATACATAATGCAGCTGCCACAAAGTGCAGGATAATTTTTTTGTGGGCTGTGGCCTGAAATTTAAATATTTCTTATTCAAGCCAATACCTCTGAACGTGTCATCCTCTTCACTGACTTTTAACACTGGAGCAATGGACAGTTTGGTCGATAAAGTTACGTATTAAGTTAATCTTCCTCTCTCTGTAGGTGGTGGGGGGCAGAGGGCAGCTGTCAGCTTTAACAAGCATCGTTCCCTGGAAAAAATTAGTTCCAATCCCTTATCCAAAATGCTGATGAGAAGCACACACGGGAGGTGGAGAGGGGTTGAAGGTCGTGGTTGTCCATGATGGATGACAGAACAGAGATGTTTGCCTCACTGCATCCTCGCCCTGCCTTGACCTCAAACGCTTCGGAGAAGAGCCGCAAACCTTCCTCAGCATTCCTCGGGAAAACTGCGTTAAATCATGAAAGAGAGTCGTAGCCATTTGCAAAGATAGATTGAGTCTAAAAAAACACCCCGAAGGTGAGAGTAGTGCAGCTGTGTCAGTAGTTATACATCCAGCTCCTGATGAACTAATGAGCCACAACACACATAGAAAGTCAACCAGTTGCTACATTAACTTTAGCGTGTGAACGTGTTTGTGATATTGCAACAGAGCAAAACAGAGGCAGATTTAATCTCAGTATGAGGCTAATTATTCAAAGCTTACACATCACTATATTAAGTGTAAACAGTACTCACAAAGTCCTGCAATACACTTCCAGCACAAGCATACAACAGCATAACACAAGTGTGTGCCAAGTGGGAAACTTTGGCGGGTTATAAACCGTGTGTGTGTTCATGCATCACTACTTGCTATTTTCATCTGTGTGTTGGATCACATTTCTCAGACTCAAAGAGAGATTGTTCTCTTATGTAATATTTCTTCTCTTCATAGCTTTACACTTCCCCCACGCTCTCCAATTTGTCATCCTCCCTTTCTCCCGCGCGAGCCACCTGAATGTTGTAAATGTGATGGGAAGCGATGTGTCCGGATGAACCAAAGAAAAGGCCGCTGTCAGGGCCTGGATTTGGAGAGGGGGCAGAAAAGCAGGCACATGTCTTAAGTGTGGAGGAGCCTTCAATGAGCTCCATTGTTTCAACATAAAACAGCTTCACAGCGTTCGATATACTGTATAAAGACGTTTTAACTCTTTTCGTGACATCCTTTGTCTTGATGAGGAAGAGTTACGCTGTTTTCTGTGAGTGACTGGCAGGGGATGACAGTCCTGAGTTGGGGCGTGGGTTTTTAAGTGAAGTGCCACCTGTTTAGTGCAGCCTCTGGGTGTGGCAAGGGGGAACATATGGGGGGGAACTAAAGTTTGATGACTCTGATTAATGTGGGCACAATAAAAAAATAGCAATATTTACTCAGATCGTTCAAGATACAAGAGAACAAAAAGACGAAAAGTTTTGTTTATTCAATTAATCATTTGCAAAAAAAAAAAGGAAAGCTGCTATTTATGTTCTCGATAATTATATTCCAATAAAATTGCATTGAAGTTGTCTTGTGTTACTAATTTCCCAAAAATGCTGTAAAACTAAATTTATTTTAAGAGGTTTGGAACATTAACTCTTGTCTTGTTTCCAAAGGGGGATATGGGAGAGTTTAAGAGCCACCAGTATCTAAAAAAAAACTTTTCACGAGGAAGTAATTGATACGTTTCTTCATTAAACCCTGGTATCAGATCTGTACAAATGACAAGTATCCTTTCTGCATGGGTAATGAAAAAGTGCATCCTTAGTTCAAATTCCTGCTTCTTGCAGCTATTGTGCTCATTCAAAGTAGCTGATTTTGATGCCCAGTCATTCTTTTTAGTTATGATATTTCAGTCTTCTGATCTCGGTGAATGGAAAGCGGTTATGTCAGAATCCTAACACGTGTACTTTCTTGTCTCTGCAGGTGAATCCACATATCTGGATGACCACGGACCTCCTGCTCCAAGAGTAAGCCTTCCTCTTTATCTCTCTATGTTATTTCCCGTTACACCCCTTTTCCTCTTTTATCCCAATTTCCCCCTTTTCGACTTACATTTTTTTCCTACCTCTCTTCCTCTCTCTGATGTGCTGCCCTGTGTTTCCAAGCCAGTTCAGTCCAGTCAGGATAAGGGTTAGGTCTGTGTGAACGATTTGCGTGCAAACTCTCTCTAAATACCAACTAGACCTGGCTTCAGTGCTACAGTAGTGCTCTGAACTCACCCTCTCTCTCTCTCTCTCTCACACACACACACACACACACACTCTCACACACACACACACAACGCTGACACAGAGGCCTTGTGTTCATCCAGCTGCACGTCTTCATGACCATCTCTTCTCCATGCTCCGGCTTTCTCTCCCTGCCAACTTCTTTCTTCCTCTGTCTGCTCCTTGTTTATTATCTCCTTCTTGAATCAATCACCACCTCATTTTCACCTAATTTCTCACTTTTCTGCTCCCTTATTTATCATTATTTCTTTCACCCGTTCTGATCGAAGAAGAGTCAGTGTTTTCCGTGGTTTGGGCGCACCTTTCATCATGTAAACGTTGGGTTACAGGTTAGTTTGTGGCGGATGTGAGCAGCTGTTCGGTTAGGTCATATCTGGGCTTTGTTTGTGAGTTATGTGTTTACTTTTGAAAAGTCTGTTCTGGCTACCGAGCCAAACCAGGCAACCACACCGCGTGTTTCATACAGATAATAGTTAGACAAACTGTGGCTGGTGACTTGACCGCTGGGGAGAAGTTGTTGGAATTGTCCCGATACCAGTTTTGTTTTTCAGCGCAAATTATTATCTGAAACCAACTTTTCTGTTTCAATTACAACAAGCTCACAGTGCTGGTTTACTTTATAAACGCTGCCAATGCCAAGCTTTCAATATCATATGGGCTTGTAGAAATTTAATGGAAAGGAAGTCTAATAAATCAAAAATAGTTTCCACCATTTTGCATCGAAGATAAAGCTTAGAATGTAACAGCTTGACTGTGTCCTGAGGCAATTTACATTATTATACAAACACAGAAGCTCTGGAATTCATTTTGACACAGAAAAGTGTGATTTTAACGGAAGGGACTGAAAAAGATGAATTTACTTTCTGTATCTTTTGAATTAAAACATATTCCTTTCTAAATGTTGTTTATTAATCGTTTAAGCAGACATTCATCACATCAAAGATTTGTACTCAATATCACTCTGAGTTGATAAAACTGTTGATACAGCCATCTGGATCACCTCCAGTTATTTCTGGTGGCTCGCAAAAAAAGCTTTACGAGCAGCAACTTGTGTTTTATGGACTTTTTTTGACCCAGGTTTTTCCTCTCAGGCTTCATATAGTACTGGTTGCCCTATCCTGAGACTGGTGTGGGTGCATCCCAAGTCTTTCAACTTGCATCGTTTCCCTCATTTGCTGGATACAGATTTTGAGATGCATCGGTCCATTCGCCTGCCGGCCGTTAAAAGACTCTCGTGAAGGCTGCTCTCGTGTATCCTTGCTCATGGCTCTTCAGACATGGCTCCTAGATCCTTTTCTCAGAAATCAGAGCTTTGAGACGGCCGTCGAGATTGCAGACCAGAACGATCCGGTTCAATCGATGAGCGAGGAGATTTCAAATAAGAGACTTGAGCACCCTGGTGGAGCCTGTTGGGGTTCTACACGGCCTGAAGAGCTCCAGACACAAATCTGGGCTAAAGGAACTCCTGACATCCGCTGTGTAATTTTATCTTTCATTTAGATTACAGTGAATTTTCTCCTATCACAGCTGAATCAGCTGTGATCAGCTTTAACAGCTTTAGAGACTATTGTTATCTAGTCTGCACAAACATACTAATAATACTGATAAAGGCAGTTATCCCTGCCAGAGCAGCAGTGTTTTCTCTCTGTAGCTTTTTACCTGTTCAACAAACACCTGCACATGAATAACAACAGGCATTCTGTATTTATACTGTGTGCTGCGTCCTGCTTAGAGGCACAGGATTCATTTCTACAGCAGAATGTGTTCATATTTGTTATTCATTATTTGCGTCTGTATATATTGATATTCTGATTGTGAATTCTTAATTGAATAGCCCAGAATATGATTATGATGTCTTTTGAATGGGGAAAATGATAAATGAAGGCTAAATGTTTCAGGGAAAATTAAAGTTATGTCACTCATATCAAACCCGACCTCAGGAATTATCAGCCTCACGTGACTGAATGGAAATGACAACAAATGATGTAAAAATTATTTCTTCTTGCAGAAGGACAGACTCCCCTGCTCACTCTGACTTTAATTGTATCCATATTAAAAGTTAGGCTAACCAGGGATCTAACAGTTTGTGAAAAGACAAATCGCTTTATTAAATTAGACTAGATGGTGAATCAGAAAAAAAATAGAATAGAGAACTTGGGAATGATAGGCCTGCACTTAAGTTTTTTCTGTGATCTGTCTTAACTCCAATATTACTGTAAAATTCATGATGAACTTGATTTTAAGATGTATCAGTCCAATTGCCTGCCGGCCGTTAAAAGACTCTTGTGAAGGCTGCTCTTGTGTATCCTTGCTCATGGCTCCTCAGACATGGCTCCTAGATCCTTTTCTCACACATCAGACCTTTGAGACGGCCTTCGAGATTGCAGACCAGAACGATCCGGTTCAATCGAGGAGCGAGGAGATTTCAAATAAGAGACTTGAGCACCCTGGTGGAGCCTGTTGGGGCTCTACACGGCCTGAAGAGCAGACACAAACAGCAGACACAAATCAGGGCTGAAGGAACTCCTGACATCTGCTGTATAATTTAATCTTTAATTTTGATTACAGTGAATTTTCTCCTAAAAAGGGCCTTGGCAGTAAAGGAGGTTTAACAAAGATGCAAATGCAACATTATCAACCAATTAAACTGAATGTGATTTGAAGTTGGTCTTGTTAATAAATTATACATTATAAAAAATGTATTGGGCTACTATTTTCGTGGAAGTCCCACCAAGTTCCTGAAGTTTGAAATCAATAAACTATTCGTTCTCTCCGTTTTTTCACTCTGGTTGTATGACTTTGAAATTGAGAAGCTTTACAAACTGCATCCAGCTCCCGTAGACACAGACAAGGCTGACTGTAATTATACTTTAGCTGCTAACTTTGATTGATTCCATATATGTCATCATCTCATCCCCCAGACAGATGATGCTAATGCCATGTCAGTGGCAAGCGCTACATCAAGCACATCTCTCATTATCGTTTCATTGACGTCCTGCTGCAGCTGAGATTGATCTTCTGCAGAGGTCGGTCGCATTGCAGCGTGTGCACACGGAGGTTCTGGTAAATGAAGGGAAAGATTAGAAATTGAGTTGAAAGCTCAACGTAAATGAGAGCGTATGGAAAAACCAAGCAGCTCTCAGAATAGAGTTATGAGTCTATGTGTATGGAAACATGGCAAGAATGTCCCCCCTACATTTCTACACGTGTGTAAAATGTGTTTCTAAATATCACTTTAAGCACATTCACCATCATGTTTTGTTTTTAATTCTTTAATCGCATTAAATATTAAAAAGAACAGTTTGTAGCCACAATTGCATGTTAAATGCGCTTTGAAATTAAAAAAAAAAGACCAATTAGATGAATTTCGATACAAAGAAAGAAAAAGCAATAGTGAGGCTTAAATGTCTTTGAAGAGTCCCTAAAGATTCAAGTATGTTTGATAAGTTTAGATGATGTTGTGATTTTCCATATTTCGTGAAACCAGAAGGCAAAACAAAAGAGATTTGCTCTCAGAACTATTCTAATGCACAAACCAACGTTCTTGCAAGCTTGGCAGATAATTGGTTATTCAACAAAAGCATTTCGATCTTCATTTGTCAAACTCATGAAGTTTCTGCACTCAACAAGTGCAAAGGAGCGTAAGGAGTCAAAGTTTCCCATTCACTCTCCGCCATTGAAAATCAATTCATCTTAATTCTCATAAACATACTTGGATGGAAGCTCCGCTGTCACAACTACTTAGAGCAGTGAGACTCCCTCGCTCTTCTATTCGGGTGGGAGTGGAGATGAATGGATAGATCATTAATAACAGGAAGTGCCTCGAATCTTTACTGTGCCCTGACTGAAACCGTAACATGCTGTTCTCCACTCAGCATAGGATGAACACTTGACAGTAGAGGGCAATGTACCCAGGGCAGGGCTAACTAAAAACAGCAGAGTGCAGGTTAGCGGTGACGTACTGGTGTGTGTTTCCAGGAACTGCAGCAGGAAGATGAATGAGTGTGTGTGTGTGTGTGTGTGTGTGCGGTGCTTCTGACATGTGGCAAACCAGTACATGTTCTCAAACTTGCTGCTATGTGATTGGAGATAGCGGATTTCTGTTCATTCGCTGCAGGAACGGGTGGCCAGGCCATGAGGCAGAGACGTGAAGCATTTGGAGGTTTTGGTGTGTGTGTGTGTGTGTGTGTGTGTGTGTGTGTGGTGTGTGTGTGGGCAGGGTGTTAGAAATGAAAGGACACTGAGAAAGTACGAGGAGAGAGAGTGGAAAAGACAGCGTGAAAGAGGTCGAAAGGTGCAGGACTACTCATCTCCTCAATGTCTGCTTGATATTGGCTCGCCATGGAGCATCAGTGCTGTAAATACCACGACAACAGTCTGACTCTCTGGAGTAGGAGCGCCCAGATCAGACACGGTGCAAAAACAGCTCTGTTACATAATACTTTTTTTTACACCGTGGATCGACTATTGACGGAATCCCTTACTGGCAGACGCTGCGAACATTTCTCACAGCGTGCATCAGAAACCGAAGCTCCACAGAGTGGGAACAACAATAGCACAAACTGAAAGGTCACCCTTTCACTGCTGTCAGTGCCGACGGGAGATTTGGACTTTTGATGGCATCACTGATGTTATTCTTATGTTATACAACACCAGGCTGTTAGAGGTCTGACACAGTCATTTGTCATCACATCAGCGGGGAATGATGTCCTGCTAAACACTGCATGTATTTCATTCGGCTCATTATTGTGATAAGCTGAGAAGTCTGTAGTTACTTGGCAAACACTGAGGAATGTTGGACTGCTGTACAAGAGAACCTCCTAACTCCTCGAAATATTTTCTCCTGAGGGAAAATTGTAACTATTGATCTTTTTTTTTTGTTTTTAGTGTTTGCTTTTTAAAACTATATCTGATATCTATACGATTGCTTTACAGGATGTGATGGCAAAGTTCCAGCAAGTGACATAAGCTGAAGCACGCCTGTAAACAAAACTTGTATAAGCTTGTACAAGCACAGATTTGACTTGTAAATTGTTTTTCCAGTACTTCCCTACGCATCCTGGGACAAATGTACCCACACATCTTATTTTCAAAACATGTCAAACAGGTTCAGTCTCCAATGATGTCCCCAAAAAATACTCTGATTCTGGGATTAACAAACAGTTAGTGGTATCAATATAGTGATCTTATAGTCATCTTCTCCTCCAACTAGTTCATCCTCTCCATCTCTTTATTTCTTTCTCCTTTCCTCTTCAAACAACTTTCTCTTTCTTCTTCCTTTCCTCTGGCAAACATTAAAAGAGGCTTACACTGTTTTTACAAAGCCTGGGTGGGACTGCTGCTTTTGGAAGAGACAAGACAAAATCAGCAACTGAGTGTTTGGCCATGCTGAGCTCTATGGTGTGGAAACTACCCTCGGCAGCACCAGAGCTAAAGAGCCCTAAGATTAACTAAAGATTCATAATAATTTCATGTCACAACAGAGAGAGGAAGAAGCGATTAAGTCAGGTATTTAGCCAACTATCAAACTAGCCAATTTGTTCATAAACTAGCCACTTCATGAGCCAGTGAGCTAGTTAATTTAGTCAGTCAAACTAGCTTCCAAACACACAGTCTGTCAGATATCCGGAACCCTCACCCACCCACCCACCCACCCACCCCCCCACCCCCTCCCACCTCCACACTCCCACCCCCTCCTGGGAAATGCACAATCACCATTCCAGACTTGGAATGCTGACAAGAATTTATCCCGGCCACATTTTTTCCCCCATCTGATAGACAGAAAAGCTTTTATTTGAAGTGATGAGGAAGTAAGGCTTTCAAGGCAACACAGAACTGATCTGCGTCTGTTGTGTTTGTGGTTGATCTCTATCACATTTACTGGAAAAGAAATCCTCCAGATGTCTTTTAAGTGACCCTCTGTCCCATTCTCTCCTTAATTCCTTTAACTGGCCCCAATTTTCGGTCACTCTTGTTCTCACTGGTACGTTCGCTCGGCTAGCCTTCATTCTTAAGGGGCCACTTGTGTAAACCTTGTAGGCCCTTAGGGATAATTGCCAAATTAGTGCATTCTTGCAGCCCTTGTGCTAAAATGAGTCTCATGTTCAATAAGCATGTCAGCCTCAACTTCCTCTTTCTTGCAAGCAAAGATTTACTGTCACATGGATATTTTACACACTCATTTACACATTTTCTGAGTCTCTGAATCACGGCTGAGCGTCTTGTTTAATTGGTGAGTCATGAGGTGTGTACATGCTTGTGTGTGTAGTGTGTGTTTGTGTGTGAGTATGTGTGTGTGATAAAACACTAAAGCGTTGCGTCAGTATCACTTTGCAGTGAAGTCAGCAGAATATCTGACTCATTGGGTTCAGTGGAGGAATAATCATTTGAGAGAAGATGAAACCATGCATGTCTACACTCAATCGTTCGTGTGTTCCGTAAGTGAAAGGAAATACGTTGCATGGTCAATTGAGTCCAGCCCCAGGCAGAGTAGATGTGAGAAACAGAAGGTCAAAGGTCGCAAGAAAAGAGGTTCCACCCAGAGCTTAATGAATTTCCTTAGATTTCCTCCTTTTTTCACACTTGGTGTCTTTTCCTTTTCCGTCTTTTATGGCCAGTTTTGTTCGATATAATCAGAACACACATTACAGTAACATTCATATTGTAACATCTTAACATACAACAAGCAATATGTTCTTTAACATACAAGAAACAGTTCAGCTCAATCTTTATATCACTGTTTCTTTTTTCTTTCTTTCTCTTTATGCTTTTCTGTGTGTGTTTGCAGGTGCTCCCGTTCCCCAGCCAGGTGGTTTATAACCGTGTGGGGAAGTGCGGCAGCCGGACGGTGGTCATCTTGCTGAGATTACTGGCTGAGCAACATCAGTTCAACCTGGTCTCCTCTGATATCCACAATAAAACACGCCTCACAAAACATGAACAGGTAAGATAAAGGAGATGATGTTACAGTAGGGGATGGCTTTAAAGATTAAATCAAAGCAAAGGTACAGGGACAGAGGGTTCAGGATAATTTTTTCATTTATCCATTTGGTCGTTGACATGATGAATTTTTACACCTCCAGTATAATAATATATACAAAGAAATGGGGGTCGAATTTTTTACATCGTCATATGCTCAATCATTTTTATCACTGCCACTTACATCATGGACGTTTTTTTTTATTGTTTTGACCCCCGTGGAAACCTGTGGAACAATGTGGTTTTCTGATCCCACTTCTGAAGCCGCTACTTTATGCATTCATCATTGCTGTATAAATATTCAGCGAGGTCTGTATCACTTAACTTTAATTTGAGCGACCAGATTCAAAGAAGCTTCTGTTGTCAAATCTTTAAAAAGAAAAGAAAAGAAAAGAAAAAAACATCCCCAGTACATGGTAGGTAACACTTACTGTATTTGGGAAAAGAACTTAATTGATTCATATTTTGTACTTTACTTTGTGGTCACAGTGAACGCATAACAGCAGCAGGAGCTCTTCTGTGTTTGTCTTTCATTCATTGTGAGAACAAAGCTTAAGAATAGGGGATCTCCTCTTATTACTTCCTGGAATATCTCATCGACATGAGTGTGGCTTTACAGAGGAAAACTGCTTTCGTTTAAAAAACCGCAGCCTTTTGAGAAGAAGTGCTGGCATGTTCCAGTGGGAATGCCAACGCAAATGCTAATGTTCATAAAGCATATCTAAATGGCACTGATATTTTTTTGTGCACACCTCAACTTTTTCTTAAGATGTTGTTCACTAATCCCTGTTTTCATTAAATATACACATAAATAATGAAAGTAAAGGATTTTCCAACTACAATCGAATTTACTGGGCACTGTTTGCTGATGTGAACATGACTCCAAACTGTAGTTTCACAAAAAGCCCTGATTTTGGCAGGATAGCTCACAGAGACCTGGCCTTGACCAGATGATTTAAATTCAGTTTACTGTGAGAGTCACAGCTGTACCGAAGTTTAATCAAACAACAATCCAGTGGTGGAGGGAATATTCAGACCTTAAATAAATGTACAGATAACACAGTGTAAAAATACTCCACCACAGGTGAAATCCTAAGAACATTTTGACACAGGTAGAAGTACAGAGGTACTATCAGCAAAATGCACACCAATATTTAAAGTGAAAACCCAAAAATAACAATGGCCCCTTTTAGGCTAAAATATTTTTATATGGTATAACAATCTCACCAGCACCATCCTGTTTTTCTATTGTTGTTGTGTTTTTATCTGAGTAAATACATTCAGAATTCTAACCTCAATGTTACGAACTTCACTAATAGAAATGTATGATGTTTTCCCCAGAAATGTTGTCAAATACAAGCACGTTGTAGAGTGCACTCAGAAAAGTTGGAGACACTCAGAAATAAGACATGTACCCTATGATTGTACTGAAATACAGTACTTGGGTAAATGTACTTAGTTACTTTCCACTCCTGAAGTTATACCAGCATGCTCCAGAGATCACCCTGACTTTTGACTTTCCATGATGAGAAAATAATTTACCGATTGAGGTCAATGTTTTTCAGTCCCAGTGAAGGCAGAAATATTTTATTTCCTCTAAAACCAGCGTAAGGCCCAAGCTTCTTCATTCGCACTTCTGCTAATGGCATTTCCCACTGATGCGATGCCTCTTTTTGTCACCTGGGTGAGAAAGTGACTGAACTGTGTGTTTGTGTGGGAGTACTGCAGAGATGACTCATATCCTCATATGACGTTATTGACAGAATCCTTTAGGGATAAGCTAGTGCTGACCACTTTTGCATGTTCAGCCGATGCTAAATATGTCGAACCATTACTGACCGATTTGATGTTAATGTTAAGTCAATATTGAAACAGCTACTTGTTTATCCATTCATCAAACCCTGAAACGCTGGCTGCACACACAGTGGCAGAACACCATTAAACTCATTAATTCTCTGGTCATAAAACGTCTCTGTGAATGATTCCAAGCGACGCTCCTCAGAAAGAGTTTATGCATTCCCGTGTCTGTGCAAGGGGGGGTCTGTTTAACGGGGGTATGTGTTTGTGTTTGTGTGTGATTCTGTAAAGTGTAGCTCCGTCTTTGCGTGTTTATTTTCATGTGTACCTCTGTGTGTGTTGACCTATGCAGATCCAGACGTGTGTCGCCTAAGTTTAGAGATGCTGGTCTCATCAGTTGTGGTTCTGGCACGAGGCTGCTGCTTTTGGACCTTTTTCCTTCTGGCTCTCCCAGTAGTCCACTAATGGGTTTGCCCGGGGTTGATGCCTAGTGTGTGGGTTGCCAAAAAGTGAAGGGGCCTTATGCGTCTGGAACTTTGCAGAGCTTCTGCAGATTTGTGACGTATAGTGACCCATCTGTCTCTTTCAGTACAGGGGCAACAGGCTGAGGGGGAGAGAGAGAGAGAGAGAGAGAGAGAGAGAGAGAGAGAGAGAGAGAGAGAGAGAGAGAGAGAGAGAGAGAGAGAGAGAGAGAGAGAGGGAGGTTTAAGACATTTCTTGGGGGAAAAAAATTCCACATTCAAAAATCTCCTGAAACAGAAAGACAGCATCTTTACTGTAAGTGGGTTTGCGTTCATGTGGGATCCTGTTTCCTTCCTCTTACCGAAAACATTAACCAGCAGACAGTTACTCTATAGCCGTGAACCTTCTGTATCTGCATCACACATACACGCAAACACAGAAAAGTGACTAGCCCCTAGTACAAACAAAGATTGTAAACAGTTATTCCCTGGTAGCATCTCACCCGCGACACTCGAAGCAACAGTTTGAAGCCTTTGGTCACACACAGAGAATTGGATAAACCAAGTGAATAAACCAATTTTAAGCATTTTTTTTGTAAAGTAAGCAAATTAGCCTTTTTTTTATTGAAGTTATTTATTTTGGAGAATAGCTCTCACCCTCTGTGAACTGTATAACAACTTTTCAATCAGATACATAAGCTTTGTAAGAGCAGTTGCGGTAATGTCTGGACCGATCTTCCCGGAATCAAATTTGTCTCTAACACAGGTGTTGATTATTTAGGCTTACACAAAGACAAATTTAATTTAGTTAGCTGCAGATCAGCGTAGCTTTCTGCTGTTTTTGGCTCTTCCTCCGTTTTCCCCTGATGAGCCCAGTGAGGGTTCCACGGGGGCTGAGGAAGGAGGGGGGCAGGGGACTGCAGGTATGCCTGGAATCTCAGACTGTCCTCCACTTTCCCTCTGTCTCCCTGCAGCTCTCCCTGGTAAATGAGAGGGGGTCTGGCCAGACAGACCACAGGGGTGGGTCAGAAAAAACACACACACACACACACACACATACTCACAAACTCACCAAATGTGCCAAATGTGTTCAGGGTCTGCACGTCAACCTGGGTGTGGGGGAGGGGGCGTCAGGGGTTAGCTCTGGGCTAATTGGTCTGGACTAATGGCCGAGGGTCCAGTATGTGGATAATAAACTTTTTTATGTAGAATTGAAATGGATTAATAGAGACAGAGCATGCAGGAGGGACCCAGAGTGCTGAATTCATTTCTAAAGCTAATGCATTTTATAGCAGGTCCACAGAAAGTGGAAGCAGAGTGAGTGGAAATGTACTGAGTTTATAGAGGAGAAGGAGGGTGTTAAACCCAAATCTGACTGGAGCCTCAGATTAACTTCTCTGTGTACATAAACAAGTATACATATTACTGTTGCTGTCCAAATAGTCTTGCTGTGACGTACCAGGGGCCTATACATAGTTTATGACAGCAGGACATTCAAACAGGACATTCAGTCCCTCAGCTGATCAATGCGCTTTGCTTAAAACATTTTTATATAAAAAGGGATTCAGTCAACCCTCTCAGGCCTACGACATTTTGACCTGTTTTTGGTGCGCTTGCTCTCCTTTTGTGAATGTTCATGTATAACTTCAACACTGTAATGCACAATCACATTATTTGTGGAGGAGCAAATATATATATATAAAAAAATGCCCCAATCATCTTTGATTTTTACTGCCAATAGCTATTACCTATACCTATACCAATTCCTTTTTTCTTTTTTTTTATAGCAACTGATAAACAAGGCTTCTTTCACCACCGTCCCAAAACACCATTAAAATATTTAAGAAATAAAAGATTGTATTTTTATTAATAAAAAAATTCTTGCCATTAGTAGTTTTAAATATGTATTATAAGATGCTTTGAGCAAGTGTCCTGAAATTAACCAGATCATAAATCCCTCGCAAATATAAATTTATATTGCCGTGAAAACGTCTCCTTCAAACAGAAGGAGACGTGAACACAATTTTACAAGATAACTATAGAACACTTCATGATAATGTTATAATCTACCTGTGCTAAACACAATTTTTTACTGAACCATCATGGGATAGATCTTGCCTTTGGTGGGCTTCAGCAAGCAGCTAATGACAGCAACAACTCAACATGGATAAATTGATAAATAATCCCATTTATTAGTCTAAAATAAAATCGGAACCCTTGTTGGAAAGCTACAATAGTGATAGAGCTGTGGCAAATTAAAGTGAGTAATCTAGATTGCAGCATTTCAGAGATGTATGTAAAAATATTAGGCCTGATTATGGTGTTTCCTATATCACGCCGCCAATCTCAGCGGTATGGACACATCAGAATACAGTAATGTAACTATGTTCTTTAAACCAAAATCAGACTGCTATTACAGAGAAAGGTTGACAATCATTAAGGATCAAACATTTATGCTACTGGTGTAGTAGTAAGCACTGATTATTAGAAAATAACATTTTTTGTAGATCGACAGTATTTTGAAGTGGTGCATTCATATTTTATTTATTTTTGATGATTTTCTCCTCACATCAAGGGTCATTTCTTTTGAAAAAAAGAAGATAAAGAAATACTTTCTCCAATTGACAGTCTGTTTCAAGTCTGTCGTTTGGTATAATGAAGAGCCACTTTTCCAAAATCAGAATTTGTCTGAGATCAATCAATTCTTCTTTTTCTCTCATTAAGTTTGCTTCTACTCTACCAGTCTCCTATGAAACAACCAGATGTGTTCTCTCTATGGGTGCTTGTAGATTCTGTTTCCAAGGAATGCTTTATTGATAGTGTTTTGGCTCTTCTGCTGCTTTCTTTAATCTCCCCTGGAAGCCGGGAATCACCTAGAAATCGCAGAATTGAACCTAGAAATCCCCTGCAATGCACAAGTGGCACAAAGTCTGCCTGGATGTTGTCCTTTTCTACTGCCACAGCTTGATCTGACAGATCATTGAGGGTTTTGTAAGCACTGCATTTCTTTACAGAAAGTACAACTATATGTATGATTGTGCTATTGGTCTTCCAACAGACACTACTATCGTCTGCTCTATGTCTCTGGTTCGAAAATGTAGAAATAGGGAAATATTGAACTCCCAACCCTGCTCCCCTATTGTATCGAAGGTCAAAATCATGGACTGTGGATTTTGCATAGACTGTATCACGCTGTCACAAACAATTGAAAGTATTATGATATTGTTATCTGGTCCCTTGCTATTTTCATATTCATCCAGCTGTCCATGTCTTCTGTATCAAGCCAGATGTCCCCAGTCCCTGACCTCCCACACTCACATTTCTGCATCCAGTGTGTGCATGTAAGCATGTAAGATACCGCCGTTAGCATCTAGCTCAAAGGGCTGGGACACAAGTGCTACAGGGACAAGGCACACACCCACCACTGTGGAGATCCGGTTTTAATTCACATCAGCAGTAGCTCCAGCTTGGTTGTCTATTATGATTAGCACAATCACTAGTGTTTTCTGGTGGGGAAACAGTGAGGGATCTTTATGTCCTTGCCTTTGCTTGTTGGTTAGGGGGCCTGGAATATGGAGTATATTATGTTGGGAATAGGATGAAAAAAATTGTTGACCTTGCATCGATTACTGGCATGAGAAATGCAGCGTCTGACAACATGTGTCACAGAGGTGGAAGTGGCACGTGGCTATCTACACATTCCCCATACCAGCAGTATAGTTTTCTGGGACAAGGACCACAGTAGGGTGGGAAAAGTCATTCCAAATTATGGAGATCAAAGAGAAACAATAGACATGACTTTAAAAAAAGAAATAGGGGTCTTACTAACTTGGGGAAAACCAAAAGTTTCCTCTCTCAAATTTCTAGCACTTGGCCTGTCATTTTAAAGTCTTAATCTGTATCGTCTGTGAGAAGTCCATGAGAAGAACTTGTGAATTCAATTGAATGAGTCTGCTTTTAAATATTCAGACATTTTCCTGAGCCTCTGAACGATATGAAAAATGTAAATTTCACAAACTTGGGTTATTATTATTTTGTATTTATTATTTTTGAAAGTAGACACTTGCAGATACTTACATAGTCATTCATTTTTTACATACGTGACTGGTATAACTTAATATCTCACACAGAATTATTCCAATATGGAGGAATGGAATGGAGGAAAGAATTAGGTTTCAGTTGCATGGCCTTCCATCAAAGAATGTGAGAGGGCATCTGCCCTGTATATGGAACTACTGTGGTATCTTTACGTTTGTTTTGGCGACTGTGAACCTGCCTCTCCATGCAAACCTGGAAAGCCTTTGGGATGTTCTTAATCTGTTATTGCAGCAGAGGAAGAAGAAGCTTGAAATAATTGCTTTATGACATGACAGAGAGAGCTCTATAATGATGAACCTTGTTCGATGAACGCAACATGCTGAAAGCTGTGCAGTCAAGGCAGAGGTTCAAACTGTGAGGTCTGTAGTTAAAGATTCTGCAAATTGAATCAAGGTGGACCCACAGCCAGATCAGCGCACAGCCAAAGTGCATTTTATTCAGGGTTATGGGCAGTTGAAACATTCAACCATTTGGGATGATGATTCTTGGTTCTGACAATACCTGAGGATGCTGTTTATTTTTGTCTACATTTAATTTAAGTCTGTGTACAGTGCGAGGAGCTTGCATATGCTTTTGGTTATCGCCTATTTATGTGATAATTGCTTGATTTCTACCACGACGTCATGTGTCTCAGACGAGTTCCCATATATATGGCAGATATTGTGACAGACTCAAAACTGAACTTGTTTGGGAGTTCCAGGTGAACTCGGAGAAGGCAGTGCTGTATGCCAGATGTGTTTGATGATGCAGGCTTTGGAGCTTTTTCAGCGGAACTTTCTTAGTTTGCTTTTTTAATGCCAAAATGTATTTTCAACTTACTGTCAATGATCTAGCTCCATATGTTTACTCTTTAATTTGTATCTTATACACTTCAGGCCACGTCAAATCAACTGTGTGTGTTTTGGTTTTTATTTTTGTTTTTCAGGTGGATCTCATGAAGAACATCAGTAATATCCCTCAGCCATTCCTCTATACACGGCATGTTCACTTCCTGAACTTTACAAGGTACAGTAGTTCACCAATGTACCACGATGCTTAACAACAGCAATTTGAAACCAGTAACTCCTAATGTATGTTTCAATTCTGTTCAGGTCTTAACTTTTTATTTACATTTTTATTTGTCTTTGTAAGGTTCAGGATAGAGCAGCCGGTTTACATCAACATAATCCGGGACCCCATCAACAGGTTCCTCTCCAACTACTTCTTCCGTCGCTTTGGTGACTGGAGGGGTGAGCAAAACCACCTCATTCGCACTCCAGGGATGAAAGATGATGAGAGATACCTGGTGAGAGACCGTTGTTTTTAAGCAGCAGTTAGTTATTGTTTGTGGCTTGGAATTAATTTGAGATTTACACACTGTGTAAACAAGCTGTATTTCATGTTTTTTGTTTTTTTTAGATGTGTGTGTCGTAGAGTAAATCTGTGTCTGATACTGTCTTTTTCTACAGAGTGGATTCATTTCTCCCATGAGACAATGATGCATTGATATAATACACATTTTTTAAGCTTTGCACTCTGGACTAATGGTGTCTTGAACTTTTTAATGGTCTAGGAATCAAAAGTTTCTTTTGATATGACCCTGTGAACTGCTGTGAAATGTAAATGTGAAGTGCACCACTTTTCATTTAGCAGAACTACTTCTGCCTCTCTGCTAGAGTCTCACACAGAGCACAGTCATGTGGGCACATGGGCCTATTGATTAATTAGCTGTAGTTTTGTGGCTCAAACTTTACACCTGCCTTGCAGATCAGAAAGGGGTTTGTATTAGGAGAAATAAATTCTCAGATTCTGAATTCTATAAGAAGTGCATCCTTGGCCATAACCATGTGTCAGATTTGTGATGAACAATACTGACACGGTCCCCCTCTAAAAAATCCTCCCTAAAATCTTAGAATGATATTTTTCTAACTCGGAGCCAAAACAGTATACAGTGCTTGTATTTGATCACGCTTTAGAGAGGGTACCACATTAGCCATGTTGCCCCAGTCTTAAGAAAAGCAGTTCCAAATGAAGAAAAAATATTCTAATAATAATGTTTTAAGAGTCAAACAAATGCTGAATCTTTAAACCTTCTTCCCCTTTATCTGCCTCTCATCTGGGTCCCAGTGCCCACAGGCCTATTTACTTTCATATGGACATTAGCTAGTCAATGTCTCGGCTGTTTATGGTCTGAAATACTTATGTGTTTGCAGTATTTGAAAGAGCTGCACAGTTATTGTATGACTGAGTCAGTAGTTTGCAAATAACAGTGCTTTAAACCTGTATCTGTCTTGATTCCAGGCCAGCTGGTCTCATAACCTGAAGCGCAGTTGAGACATGAAGTGAAATGTTGTATACTCATTTATTATTCTGGTATGAGCTTTATGTACACTAATTATGGGGCATAAGCCAAAGAGTGTTTGAAGACATTGTACAGAGTAGACAGTAATGATACTGCTTGTTGTACTCTGGTATATAGACATACTGTGTAATCTTCCACAAAAGATTTCTGCTGACTCAATTTTCTTTTTTTTTTTATCACCAGTGATTTCTCATTTAATTCACTCCTTAAATGACAGATTAATAGAATATCCTGTCAGCCAAATGACTGTTTTAATGAATTTGAGATCTGTTGTTATCTTGAGACAAACATTAACTTAATATAAGTAACATTTCTTCAATGCAGAAATATATCAAAACCACCCTCTGCTCTCTTTGAAGATGTTTTACACATGGTGTTGCTGGAGGCAGGAAGGCAAATTGTAAAGCCACGGCAGCTTGATGCTAAACCCAATATTTAACTCTGATTGTGATTCCAATTAGAGACCTGATTCAGTACAACCACATCAGACACTTGGTATCATGCGTCTGCTTTGCAGAGTTGTTTACCCCTGTAGCTCCATACTAAAAGCAATACATATCATATTTGAGAGCCTTACTTTTAATTTTCAAGTTGCCATTTTTTTTTTATCTCTGTATGAGCTTAACGCTGTGGAGGATCTACTGAAACACAGTTTTGAGTTCATGACATACAGTACAGTGTACATTTGGGACTTGGGGAGCGGGGAAGTAAAAATAGAAAAATATTTTTTGCAGGTCAAAACAATGATTATATCAATACTTTCATGGTGAATTAATATCCAGGCACAAACACAGGTACACTTCTTGTCATTTGCCCCACAGTCTGTCAGAGACCCTGAGAGCTCAGACGGCCATATAGAGAGGCAAACAGGAGGAGTGAATGTCATTCTGGCTTGAGTCTGACTGGGTGTAATTAAGTATTGCATTGCTTTCCCTGGAGTTTTGGACCATGTGAGTTGAGTTATTAAAGTATGCAGACCACGGGGGCCCCTTGCTACAGTTAAAGGGGTGGGAGAAGCTGTGTTGCTGTAGACTGGCTTACCTGTGTGTGTGTGTGTGTGTGTGTGTGTGTGTGTGTGTGTGTGTGTGTGTGTGTGTGTGTGTGTGTGTGTTTATTTACACTCCTATATTTATGAGGACCAAGAGTTCATAACATGATTTATTATGACAAAGATTTTTTGGTGCTCATTTCTTAGTTTAGCTAGTTCCAATACGGTATGTGATGTTTTCTTGTAAGTCTTGTCGTCCCCCATCGCTTGTATTCAACTTAACTTATTCTCAGGAAATAGATTTTGCTGCATACAAACTGCATATCTTTCATGTTACTGTTTTGACATAGAAGTGTCTCTCAGCTGTTTTTTCTTACTGCTTTACATTACTGCTGTTGATATTGTTTATTTGTACTGAGTGTGTTTGATAGCCACAACAACATAGCTTACCTAACAGCTTGCAGTTATGTGCAAAATCATATCTATAAATACGAGCATCTGTACAGTAGCATGCTGTTGTCTGCAGTTGCAGTAGACTGCTATATGCTGCAAAATGTGCTGAACCTCACTAAAATGTTAGGAATCAACCTACATTGTCACAGACAGATAAAGACGAATGGGCAATAGCTGAAAAATATTCAGTAGTTTAATATGTTAAGAAAAGGATTTTATGTTTTAGTTAAACTAAGATAAAGATTAGATTGAGGGTTGAAGATTAAGTTAAAGCCATGTGGAAAGTTAAGAGAGTCGAGCTTTCAGCCTCTGTGAGCTTGTGTGCAGGAAGCAGCTGTCCACATTTTTATTTTGGGGCTTGCATAGGTCTAGTGGGGCTCCACGTGACAAATCAGTAACCTTAAACCATTGTGACTGCAGTAATAATTCTTAGCAACAATTGCACATTACAGGGAGTTATTTCATTCAATGTTGATATCCAAAATAAGGCTTAGTATAAAAGCATTACGTTTTGTAGAGATGTCCAGATTTGAGGCCCGGGAGATGAACGTCCTCGTAAGTATAGCATTTCAAATATCTGTGTATATCAGCGTGAGTGCACCCGCTACGTCAACACTTGGAGTTCGTACTAGTCTCAGATACATCCCCTACCAGGTGTCCATTAGCTCTGTCTGCCCTGCGCTGGGTGTATATGAGAGGTGTCAATAAAAGAACCCTGTCAGGGCCAAGGGAACCTGATGCACGTGTCACTGAGACATTCCTGCGGTCGGCTTGGATTTTCCGTCAGTCCTCCACACCCCTTTTTACACACACATACACTACACTATACAAAGGCATGCTTTGGACACTTGAACGCAGTGTGTACATGCATGGACTGTCACTTCAGCCTTCAGAGCTTTTATTTGAAATGAAGTAGGTTTTAAAAAGACTGCTCGGATTGATCTGGTAAGGTTATTTTAGTAACTGTACTGAGTTGAGTGTGTATTTTTATGCATACAAAAATAATAAATACAGAGGAAGCAGTTGAGAGTAGGTTTTGCCCTACCACAAGGTGCAATGTGTGTGTGTGTGTGTGTGTGTGTGTACCTCTGTTCATACACGGGAGAATGCATGCAAATGCATGCTAAATGTCGAGTGAGTTCTCACAGTTCAAAAATACTGGTCTGATCCAGTGAGATTCCCACGGATCAGATGATTTCCCAATGATTGAATGATCTGCTCTCACGTAACCCGGCATTTACAACGACACATACATACTCTCAAATAAATAAGAGAGAGGCTTTACTGGCGTCAGTCATGCCTTGGCATGCCTTGACATTAAAAACGACAGGGTGGTGTGTATCTGTCACAGGTTTGATTGCCGAAGGTGCAACCGCCACATGAATCTTACTGACGTTGTCGGCACAAGCATGTGATTATTTAAGAAATGTATCTACATGCCCTCTTTGCCCTAATGTTTTCTATGAATGGCAATTTACATTTCTGTGTTGTCTGCCAAGGAATTCAAACAAATGAAATCAGTTATTGCAGGTTTTAAACGTGATTTGACCTCAGCGTACCGCTCCCATGCTCCCGAAATGAATGCTCAGGCAAACTCTCCCATGGGAAAGGTTCGCATCATCAATTACTCCTGATTTAATACATGCATACATTCCATTCAGTGAAACGGGAGGCCGTTGTAGAGATTAGGGCCTATTTTGCTACAGTTTTCTTTGACTGCTCAGTTGGCTTAATCCACGGTGAGAATAGGAACAATGTGCCTGAGTGTGCACACAGGCGCACTCTTCGAAATACTAATGGGTCCTCTAAAGAGAGTGCGTATTGTCTGACTGCTGTGTGTGTGTGTGTGCGTATTTGATTGTGCGTAGTTGTATATGAATGAGTTATGGCTGGATTCCCAGAGGTCCCCTAAATGCTGAGGCTAAGAGTCCTGTATCAAGTGTCGGAGTGAAGCGGAGAAGGGACTTCCTGGCTAGGAGCAGTGTGTTTGAGGTAATGGCGTCACATGTGTCATTTCCTGTTCGCCTTTCTCTGTTTCGTTGTGTCTGGCTCTCTCTTTTTGGGGAGAATTTGTGCAGTGCTGCATTTAGGGTAATTGTAGAAAAATGTTATTAGCGTGGCAAGTGTGTGTGTGTGTGTGAAATGAAACAGTGTTGCATTAGAGTTCAAATTAGTTCATGTATCCACTTTTCTTTTGATATCTCTGCATGTGATTCATTGTTTCTCGCGCAGAGACCTTTATTGTTATTTTGGAGAAATTGTGACACTCATCACTGACAGGAAACAATGGACTGCATGGCAAGGAGGTATACTCAATATTGAACGAACACTACTCATTCTTAGAACTATGCGATACAAGATGAAAAACAAATTATTCTTGAAATTATGAATCAAAGAAAAGCAGGTCAATCTTATCACAAGTTCGGACACGACCCGTATCCTTAACAATAGTGTAATGCTCATCTCGTTGCTGAAGGTTCCTCTGGGGTTTTGCTGTGGTTTCTTTGAAGAGCTTTCAAAGTGGTTTGCTTCACTGATCACCAATAAGTCCTGTTCCCGGTGCATAGTGCAGCTCAGTCATAAAATCCAAACAAACCCTGCAGCCGCTTGGTGAATCAGATACAATTGTACCACAGTCTTCAGCTGCAAGGAAAAAAACTACTGACCAAGTGCATAATTTATGTCATCCCAATTTGTGTATATTGGCATTCACGCTGTTGTTATGGGTACATCTTTAGAAGCTTGAAAGAAATCAAGATGTATAGTTATCAGATTTGTGTTGTAGTGTGATGAGTCGATCCCTTTTCATTGTGGACTGTCTCAGAGAGCAAAAATAACATGAGCATAATCTTCATGCTCTCATAAACATGTCAGCCAAAACAAATACAAGAGAGCTAACTGAAACTGGCCTCTTGTACTTGAGGCACACAATCCAAGCTCATCCATGCTCACACACACACACATGGTTTCCCGCCCTGAATCCATGCTTAGACCCCTGTCAGTGAGGGTTCTTTCACAGCTCAGTCACCTGGTTCCTCGTGTTCATCCGCAGGCCCCTCATATCTCATCCTCAACAGCAGACTGCGTCCTCTGGGAAGGTCTGGGCCCGTGGTCCTGTCTGACCCAACTTAATCTCAGTGATTGAGCATGTTGGCCTCAGTGTTTGCTCTGACAAATACCGACTCATCAGAGTGTAAATCTTAAAGACGAGCTTTGACGTAATCATTACAGTTTAAATTTTAGATCCCATTATCTTTTATAACACCGTTTGCCTCACGCATGTAGCCTGGTGCTACCGTACATGCGTTTTTGAGCATATGTGGCGTATTTGCATGTGCGTGAGTCATGCTTCGTGGAGTGTTTTGTTGCCCGGGACTTGCTGCCATCCATAAGGCTTACGTCACCTGACACGGATTTGACTGCTCGTTCCACAGCAACGAGTGGCTGGCCAGCGTCACTCCTGCATGTGTGTTTTTAATCTGTCCTGTTTTTTTTTTTGCCTTTCATTATATAATAGCTCCCACATTTAGACAAGGGGGTGTTTTAAAGTTCACCAGCTCTGATCTAATGACTTTATTTCTTATGAGACATGAAAGTTCACCACAGTTATATCACCGTATAATGACAAGCCATCGTTTCTATCTGGTTTCTGGAACTAGGTCATGGTAAAGATCTGTATCTATCTTTTGCCAACGTTTTGCAAAGTTTTTCAGGTGAGCATAAATCCATGCACTCTTATAAGTTTTCTTACTTGATGCCTCAGCCTCTGAGAGCAGTTGAGGTGAAGGGGCAGAGCTTATTTTTGTGCTCGGGATGTGGTTTTGCAAAGCACTTCTCAGATGATGAATAGCAGGAAGTTCACAGCGGTGCTGGTGAAGGGCTCCCTCTTGTGGCGGAAACCAATAATTACAATTCTGATTGAGCTTCATCTAATGTATGGAACTATAAAGGAATGAGTACTGTAAAATTAATATAATTGTTATGTGTTTGTCTGCTTTCAGGATATCAATGTGTGCATTCTAGAGAATTACCCAGAGTGCTCCAACCCCAGAGTTTTCTACATCATTCCCTACTTCTGTGGACAGCATCCTCAATGCCGGTATCTACAGACTCTCAAGTTTCCTGGCAAAGCATTTTAATGTTTTAGACATTAGTAAACGTGTCATGTATACCTGCTCTGTTGCTATTGTTGTTTTTCAGTCTCTTACTTCTAATGTTTCTTCTTTCTCCACCAGGGAGCCTGGCGTATGGGCTCTGGAGCGGGCCAAACAGAATGTTCTGGAGAACTACCTCCTTGTGGGTATCCTGGAGGAGCTGGAGGATGTTCTGCTTCTGTTGGAGAGGCTCTTACCTCATTACTTTACTGGAGTCCTCAACATCTACAAGAGCCCTGGTAGGTGCACATTACATTTTTTTTATGTTGACGGTATCACATTTGTAATTGATGTTACCATTCCAAAATTGAAGTTTGGCACATTTTTCGTAAAAATGCTGAATATTGTCTGATTCTTTGATTTCTTCTTCGTCTTTGTTTTATTCATCTTCTTTCTGAAGACTATAAGAAGATGGGGAACATGACAGGCACCGTACGTAAACACACTCCCACTCTGGAGGCCCTGCAGGTGCTGTACCACCGCATGCGCTACGAGTATGAGTTCTACAACTTCATCCGAGACCAGTTTCACCTCACCAAGAAAAAAATTGGGCTAAAGTCTGTCTCCCAACCCCCTGCCCACTCACCGGATTTCCTACGAGAGCTGGCCCTCCGAACCCCAGAGCCTTTGGATGAAGATGAGGAGCTGGACGCAGACCTGGAGGATGCTAACAGCTGGCTGGTCCATACATAAGGGCTGTTTCATGAACAGTGGAAAAAAAAAAAAGCTGATGTGCTTGAATTGGCTGGAGATAGCTGGAGGCAGCCTGAAGGCAAAGGGGAGTGTTCCCCAACTTTCAGCATTCCTAAGAAAAGTGAGGTTCGTTTAGGGGTGTGTGGATACTGAAGCTCGTGTTTTTTCGGGCTCTGTTTTCCATCTTCAATAGACTCCTATCATGACAGGCTCAGCACTGAGGACTATAGAGTTGAGTAATTGGAAGGACAAAATGCTTTATTTAAAAAACGTGACCGTGGACAGTGGGAAATACTGTTTCGCTCAAGTTGCTTGACTCAAGTTTTGTTTTAATTTGAGCTGGTTTTTGGGTTTGTTTATGTAAAATATAACAAAAAAAACATCTTTGCTTTAATCTCCAGGAGAGATTAGCGCAAGATGTGGATAGATGTGTTGGGAAATATTCTAAATGGAGATCGCTGGGGCGTTTACTGTAGGAGAGGACTTAGCCCAAGATAGAGGTTCATACTTTATGAAAGGGATAATGTCGTCAAAGCTGGAATGGGAAATGGTATCCACAAGTAAATAGTACCAAAACCCTTTTTGTATATTAGCTGTCTATGACTGTTCCAAGTGCCAAACCCCACTAAGAGTTCAAGTAACTGACAATAAACGTTGGTGCACAGCTGGTGGTGACATAAGCAAGTCAGTTGTGATAGTATTGGTTTATAACGTTTTGTTTAATTTGTAAGATATTGTTAGGTATAAATGAGGGTCAGACAGTAAGCACTCAATTATGAATTCAAAGAATTCCAACTTTGTGTGCATGAATGATTGAGTTTGACCAAACCAGTAGTGTATTTTAGCATGGATTTATTATTTGAGGCAGGTCATTTATTGAGAGTCCAACACTAAAATGAATTTATGGAGCGAAGTTTGTTTTATCCAAAGTTTAAAGATTGAGCTTGCCAAATACTAGTGTTTCTACTGCAATGCATTCCAAAAATGTATGAATATACTGCATTTTTTTTCTGAGGTGACTTTTCATGAAATTCTGAAGCAAAATGAGGGATGTGGTCACAAAACTGGATACTAATTTTCATTTCAAACATGATTATGTTTCTGTTTAAGGGTGTGTTTTCCCATTCAAAATATTATCATGAAAGCATGTGAAGTGTTACCATTCTCAGCTAACACTGATGTCCAATTATCCCGCAGCTATTCAGAGTGCATGTTTTTCATCACTCATGTACAAATCATGAAAGAATATTAACCATAAGCTAATATGTGACTGTCATCTACGTAGTACATTCTACCATCCTAATCTCAATTGTCTGTACCTTTTCATTGTCCTGGTTTGTGTTCACTGTTTCATTTTTTGCCAGTTTAATTTATTATTTTGTATTCGTTTGCATTCCAGATAAGATTCTCAGGAAGGAAAAGAGATGTTTAATAAGTTGATCATTTGTATTTTGGTTTCTGGCGGCTATGAAACTATTCTTGGTATTTTAAGGTTGTCTCAAATGGGTTTATATCAACAGCTGAAACTTGTTAACAACAACTAATGCAGTCCATCATTTTAAAGTCTTCAGAATAAATGTCCTCTAACTATTGCAGCTATTGTCTCCGTTTTACTTGTATTTTTTGTGGAAAAATGCATATGAAGAAGTTTGTGGTCGCCTCGTCATTCCATCAGGAAAGCTGCACGCCAACTGAAACCAACAAGATGCATGATATATAATGTACAAATGCATCACCAACAAAAGTATTATGGTAGTCTCACTATAAAAAAAAATTGAAATAATTCTAGGTGGAATGGTTTGACTGTTCATTCTTTAAAATAGAAATCGTTGGTATTTAGCCTCACAAGTGAAGTTCAGGGTTGGGTGTGAGTGTGTATGTGTGTATGTACTGTGTAGTTATGCCTACGTGTCGGCTACAGCCAAGGCCCTGGCCATTATTATTTCCGTCCGTCCATTCCTCCCTTTCTCTGTTCCGCCATCCGTCCGTTCCATTCTCGTGAGGGGATATGTCATAGATTTTGGTGGTTAAAGGTCAAGTTCACTGAACTGACAAAAGAAGTTTTTGGCAATACCTGAAGAATTCATACGCTTATTATGAAATTTTAAATGTCATTTTTATAACATACTACAGTATGACATTTTTGTGACTGTTTTTTGACACACTATATACTATGACTTTTTTATTGACTTACAAAACTATGACTTCTTTAGTTTTGCTATAATGTGACTTTTTGTGATTTTTTTTCGTCACACTATACTATGACTTTTTTAGGACATTTTTCGACATATTATACTAAGACTCTTTTTGGACTTTATTGACATACTCGAATATTACTTTTTTTGCTGTGCTTTAATGTGACTTTGAGACTTTTTTGTAACATCTACTATGACTTTTTATGTCTTTCATGATTTTTTTACATACTATGGTTTTATTTAACATACTATACTATATTCTTTGAGGACTTTTTAAACAAACTATATCATGACTTTTTTCAACATGCTTATACTATGACTTTTTTCAACATGCTATACTATGACTTTTTAATTACTTTTTTCGACATGTTATTATAATATTACTTTTTAATTACTTTTTTCAACATGCTATACCATGACTTTTTTCAACATGCTATACCATGACTTTTTTTGACATGTTATAATATGACTTTTTTATTACTTTTTTCAACATTTTATTATTATATTACTTTTTATGACTTTCTTCAACATGTATACTATGGCTTTTTAATGACTTTTTTCAACATGCTTATACTATGACTTGTTATGACTTTTTTCGACATGTTATACTATTTCAATCCGGAGAGACTTGTATAGAGTTGAACAATAATTTATTACAATTGCATAACATTTGAATAGTGCAAAGTCTTTGGCGATTGGACTCCATCCTGAATTAGGATAAGCAAGGGGTAGTGATGCTGATATCTGCTAAGCAGAATCCCCCTGGAGTCCAGACACTGGTGGTGGTGGTGAAGAAGGAAGTTGCTGTAACCCAGTGATGAATGAGGAGCATGACTTATGCTGATTGGAGAAGCCCGGGGTGGAGGAGGGTTGCATCTGTTTTGAGCTGAAATGACAACTGACAGAAGCAGAGAGGAGAACCCATTTAAAAGTTTGACAACAACGATGTGATTGGCTTAAGGAAACTGCGCAGAATCTGATTGGTTAATTTAAAGTGCACGCCTCCCAATCAGCTGATGGAGTAATGCAGGGAGAATTAGAGACTGAGATTATGAATGACAAAGAGTGTGGCATGTGTCTTCCTGACTGAACTTCTGCTTGAGCTTCATTACTTTTTTATTACTTTTTTCAACATGTTATTATAATATTACTTTTTAATGACTTTTTTCAACATGCTATACTATGACTTTTTTCGACATGTTATAATATTACTTTTTAATGACTTTTCGACATGTTATAATATTACTTTTTAATGACTTTTCGACATGTTATACTATTACTTTTTAATGACTTTTTTCAACATGCTATATATATTATGACTTTTTTTGACATGCTATACTATGACTTTTTTTTCGACACCCTATAACAGGGGTCACTAATAGGCGGACCTAACTCTATCTCTCTAACTGGACCTCGTTGAATTTTTATTGAATACTATCTATGACTTTTTTCACTATGGTATAGTATTACTTTTTTATGACTTTTTTCGACATACTAACCATGACTTCTTTTGTGACTCTTTTAGACCCATAACCTTTTGGGGATTTCTTTTTTGGATTACTACACAAGGACGTTTTGGGACACACTAGACTATTACTATTTCAAAATATTGTACTATGACTTTTTGGGACTTTTTCCGACATACTATACAATTACTCTTTTTGCTCTGGTATACTATGACTTCTTTCAACACAGGCAAGGCAAGGCAAGTTTATTTGTATAGCACATTTCAACAACAAGGCAATTAAAAGTGCTTCACATAAAACCATTAAGCATCAAAACATAATGCAAAAAAAAGAGAAGATTTAAAAACAATTAAGAACATTCATTTAAACATTGAAAACAACAATAAAAACAGTTAGTAAAACATTAAAAAGCTAAAAAATTGAATAAAAGTTGCAGTGCAGTTTAAGAAATAAAATACAGTAGTGAGATGCAGAAATTGATTAAGATCCTTGAATGTGGTTCAATTAAAGGCAACAGCAAACAGAAGAGTCTTCAATCTGGATTTAAAGGAGTTTAGGGTCTCCACAGACCTGCAGCTTTCAGCGACTTTGTTCCAGATATGTGGAGCAGAAAAACTGAACGCTGCTTCTCCATGTTTAGTTCTGACTCTTGGAACAAAAAGTAGACCGGTCCCAGACGATCTAAGGGGTCGGGATGGTTCATATGGTAGCAGCATATCAGAAATGTATTTAGGCCCTAAACCATTCTGTGCTTTATAAACCAACAGCAGGATTTTAAAATCAATTCTTTGTTGGACAGGAAGCCAGTGCAAAGACTTCAGAACTGGAGTGATGTGATCCACTTTCTTGGTCTTAGTGAGGACTCGAGCTGCAGCTTTCTCACTGACTTTTTACAGAGACCTGTAAACACACCGTTACAGTAGTCCAGTCTACTGAAGACAAAAGCGTGGAAAAGTTTTTCCAAATCCTGTTGAGACACAAGTCCTCTAATCCTTGCTATATTCTTCAGGTGATAGTAGGCTGATTTTGTAATTGTCTTGATATGGCTGTTCAGGTTGAGGTCTGAATCCATAACTACACCTAGGTTTCTGGCTTGGTTTGTGGTTTTTAACATCAGTGATTGAAGCTGAGCGCTGACTTTCAATTGTTCATCCTTGCTACCAAAAACAATTACTTCTGTTTTATCTTTATTTAATTGAAGGAAATTCTGGCACATCCAGTTGTTGATTTATTCAATGCATTTACTCAGCCCTTGTATGGGATTATAGTCCCCTGGGGATATAGTTATGTAGATTTGTGTGTCGTCTGCATAATTATGATAACACACTTTGTTGTTTTCCATAATCTGAGCCAGTGGAAGCATGTAGATGTTGAACAGAAGAGGCCCCAGTATTGAACCTTGGGGAACACCACATGTCACCCTAGTCAGCTCTGATGTGTAATTAGCTACAGACACAAAGTATTATCGGTCCTTCAAGTAGGATTCAAACCAGTTAAGTGCTGCGCCAGAGAGTCCTACCCAGACTTTTAGTCTGTCTAGTAGTATGTCATGGTCGACCGTGTCGAATGCAGCACTGAGATCCAGTAATAATAAGACTGAGATTCTGCCACTGTCTGTGTTTAAGTTGATGTCGTTGAAAACCTTAACAAGTTTGGTTAAGGTTTGTTAGCCTGTCAACGGTAGCAAATATGGCGCATGCATTGTTATTGTTTTTGGTTATAATGTCAAAGAAGAAGGACTGCCTTGCATTTCTGAGTTCCAAATTATAATTGCGAAGTCTCTCTTTATAGATGTCACAGTGAACCTGGAGATTAGTTTTTCGCCACCTGCGCTCAGCTTTCTGACTCTCTCTCTTCTCTATTCTGACCGGTGTGGTATTTCTTCAAAGAGATCTTTGCTTACCCGAGACAACCTTCACTTTAGTGGGTGCAATCGCATCAATAACATTTTTAACTTTAGAATTGAAGCTATCTACAAGCTCATTGACTGAGATGCAAGAGAGGGCTGGTGTGGAGGAGAACTGTTGAATAAATAGTTCACTGGTGTTTTCAGAGATGTAACGCTTCGTCACAACCTTGGTTTTGACATTTGTGTGCAAGGAGATTGCACTCTCAAAGAAAACACAGAAATGATCAGAGAGCGCAACATCAGTCACAGCAACCGTGGAAATGTTTAGACCTTTGGTGATGATTAGGTCCAGAGTGTGTCCCTTGTTGTGGGTGGGTCCTGTTACATGCTGAGTCAGATCATAATTATCAAGGACACCACATAGTTCTATAGACCCTCTGTCCTTGGGATTATCAACATGGATATTGAAATCGCCAATAATGACAACACAATCAAAATCAATACAGATTATGGACAGCAGTTCAGTAAACTCATCAAAGAAGGTTGTACAGTATTTAGGTGGTCTGTAAATGTTTAGGAATAAAGCTTGAGTGGAATTCATAGCCACATATTCAAAGGAAGTAAAATGACCAAAAGAAATCTGATTGCATTGAAAAGAATCGTTAAATAAATTAGCAACTCCACCTTCTTTCTTATGCGCTCTTGTTTCACTCATGAAATTGAAGTTGTCTGGTGTTGATTCAATAAGAGCAGCTGCACTGGTATCTTGGTCTAACCAAGTTTCAGTTAAAAACAAAAAATCCAGTTTGTGCCTAACAATAAAATCATTGATTAAAAATGTTTTTCCTGACAGAGACCTGATATTTAATAAAGCTAAGTTTAATGTGGTTAAAGCTCTATTTGCCCATTTTCTTTGGACAGGCTGACGAGGAATGAATGTTAAATTTGATAGGTCTGCAGATTTTATCAGGACAGGAATTGAGAAGGCTAGCTGCATACAGGGCCCCGACTGTTCCTGGAGAGATCAGGTCATTAGGTCGTAGCCTGGACCCAGAAGTAGTGAATGGTGGTGGAGCTGTAGTGAAGGGGGGGGGGGGGCAGTGCGCTTTATCTTCACCAATTGTGTCAAAACTGGCTGTACTGTACCATGACTTTTTTTAATAACTTTTTTTAACATAAAAATATACTATGACTTTTTGGGACTTTTATTAACATTCTACACTATTAATTTATTTCGGTTTACAACACAATCACTTATTTTTTAGTTTTTTTGGACACACTATACTATGACTGTTTTGAAATAATATACTCTAACTTCTTAATTACTTTTTTCAATATATTATACCATTACTCTTTAAGAACCTTTTTAGACATGCTATACTATGACTTTTTAAGGACTTATTTCGACACACTACATTTATTTTTCACGATGCTTTCATACGACCTTTATGACTTTTTTACGACAAATTATATTATGACTTTTTTACGACTATTTTTAAAACATTTTACAAAACAGTTTTGAAGACTTTTTATGACAGCATACTACAATTTTCTTTTATTTACACTTTTTCAACAGGTTAAAATGTGTCTTTCACATTCATGACGTACCCTTCTATGACTATTTCCTAGTTTTATGGTACACTACGACATTTTTTTCTGACATGACATTTGTTTGAAATTTTAAATGAAATACTTGACAGTTGGTTATAATACAGTGACTATCAATACGTAGGACTACCTCTTACAACCTCACTTAAAAATACCTGAATGATCCCTTTAACTTCAGGATTCCTACGTATACCCAGTTGTATGCAGTGGTCCGTCATTTACTATCTTTGGTTCACAGCCCCTGTACCAAACTTTCCCATTTGTCTGTATTACAGTAGAAGCACTGTTACAGTTTACTTCCACCCTCATTGCACACACATATTTGTGATTCTATACATGTGAGGACCCTCATTGACACAACACATTCTTTAAAACCAAGTCTTGATTCCCAGTCAGCCCTCTGAAGTCCCTACTAAGTATATACCTTAATTTGGTCCTCACAAAGGTATAACTGCAAAAACAGCCCGGCTGTTAGGGTTCAAGTGAAGTGCATAACTTAAGTTTTTCTGTGCACACACATGTACTGTATACTGGTTGTGCAGCTGCAGAATGTTCTACTCCAGAGTTGAACACAGAGAGCTTGTTCATGTGCTGGGTGGAGCAGAGGCGGGGGCAGTGTGGACCTCCTTCTCAAATAGGAAGCTGTTAGTGTCGGTGGGCTGTTCCCAGACCTGCTCTGTATTCCTCGTATGACAAAAATAGATTTCCTAGTTTTCCAGCACTGACAGACAGACAGACAGACAGACAGACAGACAGACAGACAGAAGAAGAAGAAGAAGAAGAAGAAGAAGAAGAAGAAGAAGAAGAACTTTTAACGTGCAAAGGCACTTGTAAAATAAGGTTTTCCTCATTATCACTGTAGAACTACTGTTGTTACAACATATACATATAATCAAGACAGAATTTAAAAGGGTATAGTGTAATAAAGAAGAGTGTTAGCCATTTTATTGATTTGTCCATAATAAAATATAACAAAAAATATATTCATCCCAAAAAAGAAATTGTACTGCTGATTGTAAAACTGTTCCAAATTTAATATTGAGCCTGAGCACTTTCATCACTTGGTGATCACATGTCATCACTGATATCCATTGATTTTCATGATTTATTATTTTCCTTCAGATTAAGCACCACACTGGTTTTATATGACACAAAAACATGCTAGTAGTATACCACAATATTGCAAAGCAGGTGAATACATCTCCACACTGTTGTGGTTCCTTCCTGTCTTTGGTCCAAACATGAGGAGTTCACATCTTGACTCTTGCAAATTCTGTAATGTAGAATTACATTTCAGCACCTAGGTTGCATACAAAAATAAGCATGTAGAAAACTAAGACGCTAACTATTGTAGTTACTACCACACACACACACACACACATTACATACAAAAGTTAAAGCTAAGCAATGGCATCTTTAACAAGATGGAATTGAGGATACTGTTAAACTGAGTGTAAAAGTAAAATGTACAAAGAGTCATTTCACAGTGATATCCAAAACGGGATGCCCTGAGATAAAAAGAAAAGTTGTACATAATAAAAAATGTGACTTTAAAATTGAAAATATTGTTTTAATTAAAATAAGAATAACATTTAATCTGTACGTTTTAATACCAGTTTCAGAAAGAGAAGTACAGTTTCAGAGAGGTTACTAAATTCCATTCCATTCCATAAACCGCTTATCCTTGGATCGGGGGGGGGCGCTGGAGCCGATCCTAGCTGACACCGGGCGAAGACAGGGTTCACCCCTGGACAGGTCGTCGGTTTATCGCAGGGCACTTATACAGACAGACAACCATTCACGCTCACATTCACACCTATGGGCAATTTAGAGCCTCCAATTAAATTAAGATGCATGTCTTTGGGAGGAAGCTGGAGAGAACCCACGCTGCTACGGGGAGAACATGCAAACTCCACACAGAAGGGCCGACTGGAATTGGGGATCGAACCCCGGCTTATCTTGTTGTGAGGTGTCAGTGCTAGCCACTACACCACCGTGCAGTCCGGATTACTAAATCATATGGCATAAACTCATGCTCACTTCCTTTTTAAAAAAAATGTGATTTCCAGTTTAGTATTTTTGCAGTTTTGGCTATCTGTCATATGAACAATGTTGTATTTATAAAGTTAATCGCTGAGATCTGAGTTAATACACCTTTATAGAAAAAAAACAGGCCAGCTGAACTAATTTGAAAGAGAAAACAAAAGCGAACATTAAAATGATCATCCAAACTGTCCATTGTAACTATCCATCAAATTTTCTGGTTCAACTTTGACCTACAGAAAGCAGTTTGGATGATTTGTTCACAACTTGTCTCATTGCCTCACTGCTGGTGTTTCTTTTCACAGTACTCCCAGATCCCATCGGTTACTATGGTCAATACAAAGTTATCATAACTAAAATAAATCATGGGCAAAACTACATAACTAAGACTGAAGTTGTCATGAACAGAAACAATCCAATAATATCTTTCATGTGTCTTTGGTCTTGGACACACACACACACACACACGCACACACACGCACACACACACACCACCCATTTAGGACATTATTTTCTTTGTCATCAAATTCATGGACTGCTGTGATTACACCGTATCTGTGAATAACTGTATCTGGATCTGTATGCACGCAGAAGGGTTTGTGTAATGTCACAGGAACCTAAAAGTACTTCTGTTGGTCTCTTTGCAGATATAAATGTCAATGAAAACATCATTTCAAGTTCAAGTTGTTTTTCTTTCCAACAATCCACTAAATCATGATAATGTTAGTATTTCAGCTTTTGTGTGTCAGTCCCTTGGGACTTTTATCAGTTTAAAACTCAGGCATGGACTTCCTGATGGTTCATCTCCAACCCGTCCTCAGCATCTTTATTGCCCAGGGCTGAGTCCTTCTTGCTGGGCTGGCTTCCCAGAGCTTCAGCCTCTTCCAAAGTGGTTGTTAGAGGTCTGCCCAGGGTCTCAGGCAATAACAATGTCAGCACACCGATAATGAATGCCAGGATTCCCACGATGAGCTACAGGGGTCGGGACGAGTAAAGGAAACATGTATTTGTTGAAATTGGTTTTGTAGCCAAGATACCATTGTGGATAACAAGGGCAAATGGGAACATGGTGCAAAGATGACAGAATGGACAAGGTAATCAAACTTTAAATAATAGCTGTTGTTTTAAGCGAACCAAAAGAGAAAAATGTATACCTGTGGTAGGTATACCCAGACATCAGCCAGGTACACGCAGAAGGGTGCCACCACACTGCCAACACGGCACATCATACTGCCACTACCCACTGCTAGAGACCTGGAGGGAGATCATACACAAAGTCAGCAACAACAGAGAGGACCGACTCAGTGAAGTCCGTTTACAGTCATGTGCCTACCACCACCAATATCAACAAGAATCAACTACAGAGAACAAAAATTACTTGTAAAGTGTCTGTGAAAAGGGGTAAATCTCCCCAAAAAAATACAATGTTAAAGACAGACTTCTTTGATTACTTATCATTCCTTAGACTGTTAAAATTCTCACACAATTGTAGACTATGATTTAGAAGTCTACTCTAAAAAGACGGATCTGGGCCAGATATTCTGTGTTTCCTGGGGCTGTATGCGTTTTGATTCAGTTTGCTCTCACCTGATGATGGTTGGGTAAAGCTCACAGGTGTACAGGTAGATGAGCCCAAAGGCAATAGCGATGGCAAACTTCCCTGTCATAGAGAGAGCAATGGCCAGTGCATCGATGTCCTGTGGAAAGAAGTCAGTTGGACAGTGAGAGGCAAGAACTTCCCATGTTTATCTCATGTTTCATGGTAAAGTAATCAGAAACTTTGGTTTTCTCTTGGGCACATCATTTTGTTATGAAGGGAAACATTCACTGTAAGAACCTGTAAATGATATCATTGCAGATTTCATCACACACAAAAATAAAAAGTGTGTGTGTGTGTGTTTTTGGAAAGTGAGCTGTGATCTAAAAAGCTCCAGTGCTTCTCTTACAAACACCTGGAGAACTATGACGCAGTTTGTTGCTATGACGCAAGAGATACAGACAACAAGACCTACTTTCTACAGAGAGAAGGAGGTATTGAGGGAGGTGTGAGGTGATCCAAACCAAATAACCTTTTCTTTATCTGTTGGTCTGAATACAATAATCTTTATTTTTGGCTGTAATGTTAGGAATCATTTCGTTTTTTCATCCAATAATTAACTTATCTAACATCTTTGGGAAGCAGTTGTTGCTATGGTGTGTCTGCGTGGTACTAGTATGCAACATATGTAGCGATATGTGGGCTGCTTGCATGGAAACAGCCTCCGCTATGAGCCTGCACACTGGTAATATTATTTCTAAGTTGTCAGTGGTGGTGGGAGGGAGTTTTGTCATCCTGTGCAAATGCCAGTTTTGATCAAAAAGCTATTTTACTTAAATCATACTTAGTTATGTTAGAGACTATGGTATGTTTGCCATGGTATGGTATAATGGTCCACGTAGTTTACCAAAGGAAGTAACATACACTCTGGTATGTAAGAGTGAATATTAGCCTGCAAGTATTAGTTGTGTCTTCCTGCAGAATCTACAGTGACACAAACGGAGAGAGTAGAAAGAGAAAAGATAGCTCGATAAACCAACTCTCTGTGCTCTGTCTCCATGCTGCTATTTTGCAGCTCACGCTTGTTGACCGCTCTGTTCAGAATGGCTTTCAATGTCAAAGGTCATATTTACTTGGACATTATACAGCAGCTGTTTGCCAACCCAATCATAAGCAGTACTAATTTGGGTCAGAGCTCAGAACACACATACTGGGAAATGCATGTGTCATATATCAGAGTTCAAAAGTTAACAGTGGTCCAAAGACCCAGGGCAATGTCAGAACACTAAAAGTAAGAGCTAACGACACAGACAGAAAGTTTGCAACAAAACTCTTGTTGCAAACTTGGATTTTGTAACTCATATTAATGATTTTCATCGTGGGGCCACTAAAATCCTGCTGGAGCCATTCGTTTTACGACCCTAAAGAAATAGTATTGATGATGCATCTAAGTATGCAACAACATGAATTATAAGAATACTAACACTTAAATGTCTTACGCGCACACACACACACACACACACACACAGACACACACACACACACACACACACACACACACTCTCTGTACGTACAGCAGGTACCACAATGATGAGCATACAAGCGACCCCGGCCAGCAGCAGAGCTGGGGCACAGGTCTTCTTCCTGCCGATCCGGTCCATTGCAAAACAGCCAACCAGGTAAGAGGGAAGCTCCACTGCACCTGGAAACAGCCAATTACAGCAGCTGTCGGTCAGAGGTTATCATGTAGCTCAAGCAGAAGTTCAGTCAGGAAGACACATGCCACACTGTCATTCATAATCTCAGTTTCTAAGTCTCCCTGCGATTACTCCATCAGCTGATTGGAGGGCGTGCACTTTATATTAACCAATCAGATTCTGCGCAGTTTCCTTAAGCCAATCATATCGTTGTTGTCAAACTTTTAAATAGGTTCTCCTCTCTGCTGCTGTCAGTTGTCATCTCAGCTCAAAACCGATGCAACCCTCCTCCACCCCGGGCTCCTCCAATCTTCATCGGGTTACAGCAACTTCCTTCTTCTCCACCACCACCAGTGTGTGGACTCCAGGGGGGATTCTGCTTTAGCAGATATCAGCATCACTACCCCTTGCTTATCCTAATTGAGGATGGAGTCAAATCGCCAAAGACTTTGCACTATTCAAGATTATGCAATTGTAATAAATTATTATTCAACTCTATAAAAGTCTCTCCTGATTGAAATGGCACTGATACACTGACACCGAGACATTCTATCTAGGGACCTAAATAACCTACATCTGCAATGTTGGTGAAGCTCTACCTCCCAAATGTTCTCCATTGTAAGTCCCCAAATTACATAAATGGGGATAATAATAAATATTACTATGGCCATTAAAGAAAGCATATTGAATCAATGGTGTCTGTTTAGTATAAAGACAAAAAAAGACATTAATGTAAATACTGCATATCATCCGCTGAATTGATCAAATAAAATAAAAGACATAACTAGTGCTAAATGTATTTAAGAAACAAAAGAATTGAAAAAAAAACAAAGCCAAACTTGACAACAGAAATTATCTCACTGACCACCCAACAAAATCACTTTCTATTAACTAATACGACCCTAGATGAACGTGATATATTATAATGTGCAGCGCAAACAGAGCAAACAGGCTGTTAAGTTAAAGCTGAGATTTGGTAGACAGACACAAACCCATTTTGCATTTAAAACCCACATGTTGTAAAGTAGTACAGCTGTTGCCAACAATTTCTCTACAAACACAAATATACCTAGAATTGGATGACCAAAGCAGGATGTTGTTGTATAGTATCATTACCACCATTTCCCTCCTTTTTTCATGCACATTCACACTCATCAGACAATCACTTACCAGCAAGGAAGAGGTTCATGTACTGGTTTCCTCCAAGGTTGACTGAGCTCAAAGAGAAGACGTAGTAGCCCAGACTGCCGATGAACCAGATGGCCCACACTGTACATGTACGGCCAGCCATCCTCCAGGTGCTGAAAAGATCCAGAATGGACAGCTTCTTTTCGGGCTGTGATGGCCGCTCCTCTGCCCCATCCAGCAGAGCTGTGCCGTTCTCTCTTTCCTCCGGCTCCAGGAGTTCCTCCACCTTCAGCTTGCATTCGATGCCGTTGAAGCGGGCTATGGAGTCCAGCAGGGTCTGAGCGTCCTTGTAGCGGCCCTTGGCCATCAAATAAAAGGGCGTCTCTGGGAACTTCCAGCACAGGAGCAGGAAGGGCGATGTGCACGTGGAGAGGATGATCTGGTAGATCCACCAGACCCGCACCAGGTAACCGGTCAGAGCCACCACCATGACGCCAACAGCAAAGGCTGCATGCACGTGCATAGAGGTCCATGTGCGTACTTTGATGCCAGTGAACTCCGTGACGTAGACAAACACCACCACGAGGTAGCCACTGGACACCTGCCAAAAGCAGAGATGGGAAGGAGGAAAGGAGGGACGCGGATAAAAGGAAGAAAAGTGAAGGAGGATTGAAAGATAAAATGAGGAAAAGAGTCAGAGAGAGAAAGAGAGGAAGTCAGATTTAATGATGAAAAGGGGGAGGAACACAAACTTATAATATACATGCTTGCAACAGCATTAATCAGCCCTTTGTGTCAGTATTCTTACCACAGAGGCTTTGTTTAGTTGTTAAGTATTTAAGTATTTTAAATGATGCTTGTCTTTTCTTTGGGGCATTTATAACTTTTACAGAACAGCAGACACTGTGGCCGCAAGAAGCAATCACAGAATGAAGCTAAATTCTAAATGTAAGAGTAGCACAAGCAGCAAAGAATCCAAAAATAAGTCTTGCTTTTAAGTTGAAATGGACATTATTGCTCGCAGATGTTCATGCTGTTCACTGGATCAACTTTTTTTTCATTTGCATGCATATACGCAGAACACAAACATCACAGGAAGATTTGTAATTTATAGTTACATGTTGACATATCTGCAATTTACAGGTAAAAATGTTCAATGTTGTTTTCTTTGTCAGATCTCCTTAAAGAATTGTTTGTTTTTATATTCTCTGTGTGATACTTATGACAGTAATCAGGTGTTAAGTCCCTGTAGCGTTCGCTATCTGAGAGTCTATGTGAAAAACAACAGCTGTAGCTGAGGGGGGTTGGTAGAAGACAGAGAGGAGTACAGTGGACAAACTGTGAGAGTTCTTTCAGCACGACTCACTGCCATGTGGACTAACCCAAACGTAATGACTCCCTTCTCTTCCCTTGTAAACATGTTGCTTTATGCACATTTTATGTATCACTGTACATAAAAGCACCAATGGGGAAACACAAACATACAAAGACACTCCTACTAAAGCATATTTGGGCAAATAGCTCACTCCCAAGAAAAGAATATGGCAGAACTGTAATGTACAGTCAAAGTTACACAGTCATAGTACATTATGTTTTTCTCATACACAGCTAGAACAAACATCTTGCTCTGGTTTGCATGTTTGCTTGGCTGCAAAATGACTAACAGGAGGTGGTATTTATAGAGAACATAAGCGATTGGCTAGATATTAGAAGCTTGATAAACCTGAAGAAGTGTGCTTCTTTACAAACAGAAATTAGGGCACCTCCCATGTCCCATTTAGCTTTGGATGTAAATGTTAATAGTGTTAACAGAGTTTTTATTTTTTCAAAAATTACTTTTTTTCTTTTCGCAAAATACAATTTCACACTGCTGGGTTACCTTTATTTTATTAAGTGAATGGAAATGTACTGAAAATTCATATCCCAATTGCTCACCTACCTACTTTCTTTTCGTATGCTCTTATATCATTCCACATACATTGAAAATGTAAATTGCACTTTGTTCATGGCATGCAAGAACACAACCGCACACAGTACACACACACACACACACACACACTGAACTCACCATGGCAAGGAGGAAGCGGAGCACCATGAATAAATAGTAGTTTCCAGAGAACGCTACAGACACCCCGAACCCAAACTGACAGAGGCTGGTGAACATCAGGATCCTCACACGACCAACTCTGGAGGAGAGAGACACACCCAAAGCAGGTGGAGAGACAGAGAGCAGGTGGAAGAGGGAGACAGACGGAGAGATGAAGTAACTGACTTAAAATGAGTTAACAGGTAAGCAATTCAATAAGGGATCATTTAATTGTCAACGTCTTGTGCTTTCAGTTGCAGCAGTCCATTATACTGCTGTAATCAAGGTATTATTAGACCAATATGATGTAGGCATTGATGGCATACAATATATTACATATTTTAATAAAGTTGCAGACACAAAAAGTACGCAATTTGTTTAAGCTCCTGAGGTTCCTCTTTAAAATGTTAGCTGCGATGCGAGCAACTTTTTGTCGTAAACAAATCGCAACATTCCCTCTCAGCAGTGTGTGACAAACCCTTCACTTAATACCTCACATATTCGCCTCAATTCTTCCTGTACAAAATCTAACACCAACATTCTCCAGCTCTGTGTTTAGAGTAGAACATAAACATGGGACGGCACTTTGCCTTTGACATAGAGGAAATGCTCAAGCACCTCTATGCCTGCTCAATGTAACTCACAGACAGCAAAACTTGGCCTCACCTTGTGAGCCATGGGGATCAATACTTTTACAATGCTCAGCCCATAAAGGAATTTAACCAATAGCCATAGTGGACAATTGGATAAGACCTAAACACAAGACCAGAGACAGTGAGATGGGATGGTTGTTTCTTCATCCATAATGACCACTGTTATAAACAAGTGTACACAAAAGTCCTACTCCTAAATACTGACCACTTTGGCTGGGTCACTTGATCCATCAAAAGTGTCCCGAGACATCTTTTGTTTCCCTGGCACTCTCATCTCTTCTTCTTTCCATCCTCAACCACGCCAACTATCCACTTTTCCCGCCTGATGGTCACTCTGATCCTCTCTCGCTCACATATGCTTCATGCCCCAACGCTCAGTAGGCGACTCATTCCTGTGCTCGCATATCAACCACTGAGCATTAGAGACGATAGTATCATGTTTAATGTTGAGGCAGAAGTGCGTCGATGTCTCTTGAAGTTATGACTACATATGTACAGGGTTATAAAGGCAGGATCTCTCAGCCAGTCTCTAGTACTATTATTTCCATGCACATGTGAAAATAACGTCCTTATATGGTAAAAACTCTTCATGTGTCTTACATGACACAATTTACCTCCCCCAGTTTGAATTCTCATTTTGCAAGAAAGTACCCACCCCTCCTCCTCCGTCCTGCTGCCCCTGCTTACCTGTCAGCAATGTCCCCAAACACTAGCGCTCCGATCAGTACCCCCAGCATGAAGGTGGGTTGGCACAACTTGGCCAGCCACTCTTTCTCACACACCAAGTCCCACTCCATCACGATGCTTTGGTGAATTTCAGTGTGGTCGTAAACAAAGTTCCCATCGCAGGCTTTCACTGTTTTGTTGCCGTCAAAGTCGTACGTAAAGTATTTGGGGTTGATGCGCAGGGCGCAGTGGCACTGGCTGAGCTCCCACTGTTCACCTTCAGTCGTCCTCACCACCAAGGGCCCAGTCCCCAACTTGAAGACTGGCAAGATGTCTTCCAGGCTAGGTCCCGTCAGGTTGCCGTACAGGACATCGGTGATGTTGCCAGGCACACTGCACACAAAGTTTGGCGTCTGCACTAAGAAGACCGAGGCCAGGTAGTGGATGCCACAGGCGATGGCCTGGAAGACTGCGACAAAGTACAGACATGCCTGAAATCTTAAAAGAAAGAAAATGCTTTAAAACCATGCCGAAAGCAGAGCTGAAGAGGAGATGGTGAGGGATTAAGCAGCAACAAACACCCCAAAAAACCCCACAACCACACACCAAAAACCCCCAAAAAAAAACAAAACAACAACACAAACCACAAAAAAAAAAAACAACAAAAAACAACCACCCATGACGTTTCACATAGGGGCTGTCTAAAAGTGTTTTCAAAAAATCTACACATAAGTGAACACACAAGTTCCTCTGAGGTGAAACACAAGTTCCTCTGAGGTGAAGACTCAGCCACCGGTAAGCATTCAGATATGGTAGGAAAAGAAATGTTGAAAATGATCCAAAAGCATTCTGCACAAGTAAGGAAATGTAAATGGGATGGTATATATTTTAATAAGCTTATTAGCCCAGTGTTTGTTTTAAAAAAAAAAAACGCGTTTGTATCATGGAATAAAAATAACTCCAGACATTGAGAAGTTGCTCCACAGCTTCCCAACTGGCTCTTGATGATAGCACTAACAAAAAAAACGAATTAACTTACAAAACAACGGACACCTGCCATTTCAGTAAGTCTTATACCTTTTGAAATGTCCGAGCTCGTCGAATATTCTCTCCACGGTCATTTTTCTAACTGCGGGTCTGTGCGTCGACGCTCCCGGTCCGTCTCTCTCTCCGGCGCCCACCCCCAGATAATAAACTGTGGCTTTAACGGAGCGGGCGGAGGATAGGAGGAGCGCGCGGCCACACGTGCATACAAACACACACGCGCACACTAACTTGCAAGCGCTAAATCAATAAGTGGGGGGGGAAAAAAACTCCGTGTTGGTTGGAGATGATGACGTTTTGGAACATCGGAGAGAATATCGCTAAAGGAACAATCAAAGTTGTGTTTGACATTTCTGTTTGTTTTAGTCTTTCAAGTAAATTAAGGGTTATTCTGTCCATCATTTCCTCTGACAGCACTGGAAAATGAGCCTTGACAGGATCAACCTCCTAAAACAAGCAGCTGCTGTAAATGTAGCGCGAATGAGCTGCTGAGTTCAGAATCATCACAAGCTCATCACTCTAAACCGGTGATATGCTGCATCAAAACTACAAGAAATGACAAGAATGTTTTTTTTTTTTTTTTGATTTTTTTGATGTTTCAAACATATTGCCCATTATTTTCTTGGTCTGTGAAACATCAGAACATAGAGATGCCCATTTCAATTCCCTGGACATACAATTATCTTGTTTTGTCCAATTAATAATCCAAACGCCAACAATATTTAGTTTGCTCTCCATTAAGACAAGGAAAAACAGCGATTTCTCAAATTTGAGAAGATGGAATCATAGTATGTTTGGCATTCATCGCTGTTAACATATAAATCAATTGCTTCAGCTTTACTCACACTGAAACTTGGCATAATAATCTGTAAGTGCACCAATTAGTCTTCGAGGGTAAATCAGACCTTTTCTGACCCTTAATGCTACACAACTTTAGCCAGAATGTACAGCACAAGCCTCACATCTGTGTGCATGTCAGTGTGCATTTGAATATTTGCAAGTGTGCTACATTGGTGTTTAGTTTTAATGAAATATCCAGTTAAGGGCCATGCACCGTCTGCCCCACATTTTTTATATGATCCCAGCCTACTCACTCTTCTACGCACCAGATATTAGACAAATCCACCCAAAACACAGGCTAATTCCTGATACAAAGACCCCTTATGAACTTCAGGATTAACCTCTCTGTGTCTTTGAAAGTGTTCCTTTTGAAGCCTTTGATTAATGATTGATATGTGCAGTGGCTGTATTGACTTTGCCTTGGCTGGATTCAGCAGGACTACAAACTGTCACAGTGTTTGCTTTTGCCATCGCGCCGTCTTGCCATCTGCTGCACTTCGTCCGACGGGAAATAGTCAAACAGTAGAGGTGTAATTGAAATAGGTAATTGATGCAGACTGACAATTTATAATTGGTGTGCAAGTTTGAAATTAACGATGAGTATCCTTCAGGAGTAACCATCATTCTCTGGTTTCATTAGCAGCCTTTTCTGGCCTCCAAATTGCATTTTATTCAGTATGCTAAAAGGTTGGACCACAGGAAATGCATTGGGTTAAAAGGAGATAAAAATAGATTAATTTATGGCACAAACAGATGTTGCCATAAATCAGAAATTGCAAGTGGAGCTGTTGTCTTCCACATGTAGCAGTTGTGTTAGAGGCTGCAAACTGTAAAATCATGTTTGTTTTTTATAATTTTACAGCATAGCTATATGGTATTATAATATATGGGCTATATCAGTAATTCTAGATATTTAGGATAAGTAAATCCAGTGTGTGCTGGTGACAGTGGACCACTGGAGTTTGATAAAAAAAATTTTAAGCATTTTGACTCAACTTGCTGCTGACTTTAACCTCTTTCTCTCTCTTCCCACTGACCTGCCATATTTTCCTGCTGTTCACCTCCTTACTTGTTTTTTAAGGTATTGAGAGGACACTGATAACACTTTGTGCCATGTGATCACTGAGGATTAAAAGTGCTTATGCTTTTTGTTGGGTGAGCAGTTGCTGTTGAACATGTCTTGTTCTTCTGTATTGTTTGATGAAGGTGTGTAAGAAAGAAGCTTGGAACGGTGAAAAGACCAACCAAGACGGTTTTGGTGAGTTTTATTTTGTTTTTTAGGAGCTTGAATAAAGTATGTTCTGAGGATCAGAGAGGTAAAATTACTGTTGTGTGACTGGAGTCTGGCTTTGAGAAAAGCATGTTAATTGTATGTTTTAAACATTAATACATTATGATAATTGTCCAAATCCCTTTTGATTGGATCTATTACTGTATATATTCACTTGAACATGTGTCACATATTATCATGTGAGAAAAGGGGGGAAAAGATTGCGTGACAACCCACATGTCATGTTTCCATCAATGCCAATCTCACAATCTGTTGGAGCAGATAAATACCCGAGACAGCTGCTGAGTCATTTGTCCCCTAAAAGAATGCTGATTGGAATCTTTCGCACATGAGACAAACGTCAGACGTTAGTGGGTGTAAATGGGTTTTTTGTCCAGTGGGAAAGGGGCATAAGAACATCTCCAATCCATAAAACACATTCCCATACAGGTACCTCCCACACAAGCAGGGAATATCATCACCATGCACAGGAGGGGGTCTAACAGATCCCGATGAGCCAGGGTCAATTGCTGCTTTTACCATGTTGTTCTCAGTTTATGGAGTACCTTTGCACAAACACCCAACTCAATTCACTATCTGCAGTGTTAAAAATGTATTTCATCCAAAAGCTAACATCATCTGTTTCTCAGTGTGTTCTCCAATCAGAAAAAAATACATTTTTCAGTCCTGTTTAATGAGTTTTACTTGGCGTGTTGTGAAATATCAGAGGCCCTGCCGTTTGTTTGCAAGATTGCGTTAGGTAAATTCCACCTGCAAGTAGCCTGAACTCCATTCCACTCTCCAAACCACTTATCCTATTTTGGGTTGTGGGCACGCTGAAGCCGAACCCAGCTGACATTGGGTGAAGGCAGTGTTCACCCTGGACAGGGCACATATAGAGACAGACAACCATTCATGCTCACATTCACACCTATGGGCAATTTTAGAGTCTACAATTAACCTGAGCTGCATGTCTTTGGACTGTGGGAGGAAGCCAGAGAACCTGAAGGGAACCCATGCTGCCACGGGGAGAACGTGCAAACTCCACACAGAAGGACTGTCCGGGATCAGGGATCAAACCCTGGCCCTCTCTTTCTGTGAGGTAACAGTGCTATCCACTGCACCACGTGCAGCCCCTAGCCTGCACTCTTGATCTTGAATTTTAAAGGAATTTTCTAATCTGTAAAGCTCACCTTGCATCTTTATATAGCCTTTAATCACACATTCACACACATTCATTATGTGAGCCAATTCTGGCTTCACACTTTTCTTGTTGAATTGAGTTTTGGTGTTCATTGTCTCGACGCTCTGCCCTCCACTCCTAATTCCCAGGATGCTCGATTTACTTCTTGTCCTGGGCCTCGAACGCTTGTTTTTGTACTAAGTATATATCAACAGCTGATCTATCTATCTGGGTATCAATATTTTAAAAAAAGTCTATCTAATATGATACTAGGACACTTTTTAATACCTTCTGTGTGTAATTGTTTGACTGAATAATTTGAGCCATATTAACATTGCAAATATTTTTCTGCCAATCCAATCAATATGTTTTGTCAAACAAATCAAACAGTAGCTTGCCCTTCAGGTTATTTGGTCTTTGTGTCGATTTCCCTGTGTGCCTCTGCCTGACCACTGTTTGATCTTTGCTCTGAATTCTGTGAACAAAGAGGAGCCTGCGGATCAAGTTAACATGACCTGTCCTGTCTGAACCTTATTTTGAGAGAGGAGAGGAGACGAGAGGAGATGAGAGGAGAGGAGAGGAGAGGTGAAGAGAGGAGAGGAGAGGAGAGGAGAGGAGAGGTGAGGAGAGGAGAGGAGAGGAGAGGAGAGGAGAGGAGAGAAGAGAAGAGGGGAGAAGAGAAGAGGGGAGGGGAGGGGAGAGGAGAGAGTAGATGAGAAGAGAACAGTGGAGAAGAGAACAGAGGAGAAGAGAACAGAGGAGAAGAGAAGAGGGGAGGGGAGGGGAGAGGAGAGAGTAGATGAGAAGAGAACAGAGAAGAGAACAGAGGAGAAGACAAGAGAAGAGAAGAGAAGAGGGGAGGGGAGGGGAGAGGAGAGAGGAGAGAGGAGAGAGGAGAGGAGAAGAGAACAGAAGAGAAGACAAGAGAAGAGAAGAGAAGAGAAGAGAAGAGAGAAAAAAAAAAAGTGTCTTGCATTCCATGTTCCATGTGGCAGCGGATTTTTGCCAAATCCTGACAAATCATTGCAATATGTGTAACGCCGAGGAAGGAACAAATCTCCTGTGTTCAATGCGAAAAAAGCTACAACATAAACGTTTTCTTTTTGTGCATGATACACAATATGTGTCTGACATTTCGAGTCTTTTTTTAAATTAATTTTCAGGATAAAATATGTATTTGTGTGCAGGACCACAACAGAAATAGCAATGCATACTAACCTACTGGCACACACTGTGCTGCACATGCACGAATGTGTAAAAACACAGAATCTGACCGTTTCACGGCTCTTCTTAATGAAATCATTTCTGCATGAATCTTGAGTCAGTTTAACATGCTGCATTCTTTCTTAATCCTGTCATAGCTTTCAGTACCATGCAGCTCAATTACCATTTGACCTACATCACGTCAGGCATTCACAGACTCACATTGTGTGTAATTCATCCCATATGAAGGTGACGAGTGTAAATGACTAACCACTAGGTGGCAGTAGAGATTGTCCTGCTCTGATCCTGTTTTGAGCTTCCAGAACTGACAGTTGTGAAAAAGACTTGATCGATTCCTTGTAAACGTCTTGAATTGATACACTGGGTGTCATTTTTGGTAATTTATACTCTTTCCGAACTGTTTTAATCCCAGAAAACATATACAGTACTTTCAAAGTATTTAAAATGAATTCCTACACTTTTCAAAAGCAAAAATCAGTCGACTAATTGTCAGGTTTTGACCCGAACTCATACCAACAAGACTTACCAGTGAATGGTAATGCATAAAGTCATAAACAAACTTGTCATACAAACTGGGACTGAGAATCTGACTGATTGACTAATAAACTGATTGATTGAGCAACTAACGTCTGAGCATATGAAGCAAAGCCAATATGTGAAACATGCTTTATATCTTTGAGAATGTGTTGATGTATGCTTTGAGGTATTTTTATTGTCCCCAAACCAAATTGATTGTGAAGCTGATCAGAAAATACCAGTCCAATGTATATTCCTATGCTTGCATTATTAAAGAGGCAGTGGAAGTATTGTTTTTACTCCAAAGAGGGCAGTAGAGAGCTAATTATAAGTCAATATCTAATCGCAAGATTTTGTCATTGATTCTGAACAACAGAAAGAAGGCAGACATATTATTCTTATCCTGCATAAATTTTCTTAGAAGGCTCTGAAGCCAGGCAAATCAACATTTGTGAGCAATGTATTCTTAATCCAAAATGTGGATTAATTTTGGAAGGCCTGATAAAAGCCTAAAATATCAATAACATATTTAATAAACGGGCTGCACAAGAAGGAGTGCTGATTATTAATTGTTTATAAATAATGGCAGAGTTAGTTATCTTTGGAGGGGATTAAATGACAAAGTAGTAGAAGTAATTTGAGAAGACAATGAGGCCAGTGTTGGCTTACACATTCATTTTTTGGAGAATTATTGCCAAGGAAAATAAAACAAAACAATTAGTTTCAGTAAATTGCCAGAGATTATAAGAACTATCTGATTGCTGTTAGTAGCAGGAGAATACAGAAATGTATACAGGACTGGAGCTAACACCTATAAACTATAGGAGTAATTAAATATTGCAATTTCTTTCATATGGTAAATGAGAACTGCTACAAGCAAAAACTGAAACATTGGTCAGAAGCTGATCCTTGAAATAAAATGCAAATCAATGAACAGAGTGGCACATTAAAGATTATTTTTCATATCCCATTTGTATACATTTTGCAGCCAAAAAAGAAAAGTATGCAAATCAAGGAGCTGTAACCTGATTGGTTAAGGCGCCAACTTGTTTGCAGATGCAGAGCGGGACCTGCATGGGCCCGTGGTGCTGGCCCTGCCCATATCTAGAGTTACACAGTAACCCGAGAGTCTGTGTGACGGGAGAGGCAACCCGAGGGAGCGAGCAGAGCAATGTGTGTGTGATATGAGCCAGACAGAAAGAAAAAGAAAGCAATTAAAGGGGTGTGTGTGTGTGTGTGTGTGTGTGTGTGTGTTTGGGAAAAGGGGGACTTGAGAGTGTGTGGAGGGAGTTCCCAAAGTTTTCAAGAGGGCGGCACACATTGTACTTTTGAATCTCTTTGCCGAGCCTCATGACACACACTGGCATGCACCAAATAATTCAGGTTCGTTCATGTAGGCTCACACATGTGCAATGGTTCATGAGCAGAGATGTCCTTGACATTCGTGTTTCATTAACTTACTGCTCCGGGTCTTATGGTGGACTTTGGACCTGAAGGGAAGGAGAGGCTGGATGAGAAGAGAAGAGAAGAGGAGAAAAGAAAAGAAAAGAAAAGGACAACTCTTTGACAAGAGGGAGAGGAAGAATGGGATAGAAACAGCAAAGGGAAAAACAAAAACGTCTAGTTGAGGAGATGGACTGAGGCGAGCCAGAGAGACAGAAAGGACCAAACAGTGGATGGACATGGGCAGAGAGTGCCTCACCCGGGGCTTGCTGCTGCGTTTGGGTGTTCTGCTCACAGCTGTGTGTGTGTGCGTTCATGTTTTCCTGGAAACAAGTTGGCGGGGAACACCTGCTCCCTTGGGACGTCCCACCCAGTCTACTCAGAACTGGGGCCAACAAAGCAGAACCCAGCTAGAAGCAGAGGAGCAGGACAGGAGCATTAAAAGGAGAATCTCTTATGTTCGAACACTGAAGAAGGACAGCCAAGCTAGGAAGAGGGACGAAGACAGAGAGGAGCCCTCACCACCTCTACGCCCACACAGAAAGGTATGTTCGATAACCCATCACCTTTTGAGTTCTTAATTGCTGCGATTAAGATTCTTGTAAGGTTATCTGATCCCAAATCCGCGTGGTAGAAGACAGAGCGGCTCAGTAAAGAGCTTTCACTCCGTCTCTGAGTCACTGGTTTAAAGCTCAGTAATCCCAAGAGGGTGATGGAGGAAGAACAGGCAGCAGAATCAATGCTTGTTTAATGAGCACTTCTGCAATGCTTCTCAACTGCTGAAGCTGAGACAGAGTTTGTCACTGTCACTTATTGTTTTTGATAGATGTGTACAATTTAAACGGGTGTAAATTCAACCCCAAAAAATACAAATCAAACCAAGGAGCCCTCCGCGCTGGCTGCTTTGTATCAGTGGCCAATCTATACGGAGTCAAGTCTAACAAAGAGCCATTCAGATGCAATGCCTATCGGAGCAAACACAGCTATCCACATATACACAACACACACCACTCTAAAGGGGCTTGACCCTTAACCTGTGAAGGGGTGTTAAAGCGCTGGACTAACAAAACACCCACTTTATGTGTCTCTTCATGCCTTTTATTTTTTCTCTTTGATTTATCTCAGCTATGTGCTCTAACCTCTATTTTGTCATTTGATCTCTCCATCCATCCATCTCCCTTTTATTCCCGTTCACTTCCATTGTGCCTCAACCCTCCCACACACACACCCACCCACCCACACATACACACACACACACACACACACACACACACACACACTCCTCTCTTTCATTACATTGCATTACATTACATTTCATTTCATTTAGCAGATGCTTTTATCCAAAGTGACTTATAATAAGTTTCAATCCCCTATTTGCTCTCCTCTACTGAATCTTCTTTCTGTTACTTTGCGGAAATAAATGCTTCTCTTTAAATCTTTAATGACTTAAACCAACGAGACTGAGGAGCAACAGCGCTGCGTTTTAAATGTTGTTTTAAAATCACTGCAAGGCTTTTATGCCACATCGAGGGATGGGCACTTGTGTGCCATCAATATTACATACCACCATATGCTCGAAACAAAATTTGTCACATAAGTTGCCCTGGAGGGGCCCTGATGAAATTTCTGTGTCATATGCTACAGTCATTTAACTCTCTCTCTCTCTCTCTCTTTCTACCTCCACCCTTTCTCGCTACTTCTTGCTTTAGGCTCTCATCTCGAAGATCACTGTTGCTCTTTCACTCTGTCATGTTACCTTGTCCCCGATCTTCGTGCTCTCATCCTCTTTTTACCTCTCCTGTCAGTCTCATTTTGAAACTTCAGTCTCGCCTCAGACTTCTAACCCATATTTCTCTAAGATTGCCTCTCTTCCTTTAACTTATCTCTCTCTCTCTCTCTCTCTCTCTCTCTCTCTCTTTCCCGGGTGCTCACTAGCTCACACCCTGCTCTCTCCTCTCGGCACATATTAATGCATCGCAGATGAAATAGTGGGCTGGAAAGCAGGACAGTTGCTCTGCACGGAAGATGACGAGGACGCCTGCAGTGACCTTGATGAATAGCAACAGGAGAGATTCAAGAGAACAATCCTAGAGAAGCTCAGTTATCACTGGGCAAGGGGACAAAATTACCTTTATAGCCTGAGAGTACCTTTAAAAGGCTGTGTCCATGATGCCATTCTATGCACACATTGATTTCAGGATATCTGGGTTATATCAATGGGTTTGTTTAGAATAGAGTTGCAGTGTACTACTGTAACAATGAGAGGGTCTGCAGTCCTTCTCCCAGACAAGATGTTTGGCATGACATTGAAAAGGTATTTCATCAGTTTAGGCCAGAAGTGATCGCAACATGCATTATTTCATATTTCCGTTTGCCTGACATGATGTTTGGCACGTTAACCACAGTGTACCTGTTTCTTCTGTCAACACATTGTGGAAAGATCTTAGTGTTATGTTGCAGCAGAGCATAAACAGAAGCTGGTAGCTGCGTCTCACTATTATCTATTTATGAGCTGCTGTAAAACTGAATCAAACCGGTGGAACGTTTTGCAAGTCATGACCACATCTACCGTGAATGTGCAAATGTTGCACTATGTTGCATTCCCAGGAGTGCATTCTTCTTTCATGCATCTCATATTGTGTTTTACATTTGTTCTGATTGTGAGCGTGACCGGTGAGGTAATGATGGTCTTCAAAAAGTAAAGGTAAAAATAAGTGACCACGTCGATATTGATAGACAATTGGTGATGAAATGGAACAACTCGTCTTTGATTAGATAATTAGTTAAATGTCCACAAAGTGTAACAAGTAGGATTGCCATGCAAATATCACAACAGTTTTTCACAATTACGAACCCAATTTTATGAAGAGAAGAATATGAGGAGTCAATTTGGTCAAAGTTGAACTTCAGGGAGAGAACAGACTAAAAATATAAAACAAATAAGCACTGGCTGGAAATAAAACCATAATAATAAATAAACCACCTGCAAATAAATTAAAGTTAATATGCTAAAGACAAGTACTATTAAGCTTCAAAATTTATTTTTGACCTTGGAAACAGCAGTTGACAAAACAATCTTACTTCGAAGACCCATTTATTATTTTATTTATATTTGTATTATTATTATTATTATCATGTATTGTGGTTGGAGACACTACATTTTTCTTCTAAGAAATGTTGATTAGGTTTGATCACCTGTTTATGGTTACATATGGCAATCCAGATTGAGACACAAATAAAACTCCACACCAACATAACATTTTCTCTTTCACATTACGTGGTTGATTAATGCCATTTTTATTGCACACCAACAACTAACTTCACAGTGACACAGCTTCACAAACACAACACCAGCTGCTCTGTTATCTCTGCTGCAGTTTGAAAATGGCAAAAGTTCAGGATTATTTTACTTTGAGAAGAGAAACATCATTAAGAAAGGCATTCAAGAAACTGTAGTGTAGATATGTGACAGGACAGACTGTTGCTGACACATTCTTTCTTACTTAATAGAGGGAGAGATAGAGAGAGAGAGCTTAAGGGACTGTTTTAGTAATAACCAATAAAGGAAATCTAATCTCTTAGCTGTCAGGCATCCACATGAACACACTCACACACATCCCCTTTAATCATTTACCTCTTGCAGCCTTTCTTCCCCACTGGGGAAACGAGGACAGGGATGACTTGTTAAATTATACACAGACATGAAATGTGTTGAGTCAAAAAACAGCAGCAATGATGAAGAGAGAGAAGGAGAGAAAGATAGAGAAGAGCAGAAACAGCATGCACTGATGACTCAGCCTCCTGCCTTTAACACAGTAATAAACAGACTACTGCCCCGAAGTCACAGTGACGCATTTCTATCTCTCCTGCTGAAAACTACTAAAAGCTTCGGAAAAGACAAGTAGCTGCCGGCAGCTTAAAAAGTCGCCAGAAGTCACCAAATGACGCCATATGCTACTTTGCATGCTGACTATGCATCCTACAATCACCTACTGCCATTGGTGGGAGCGGAGGTGCTGCTGGTGCCCTGGTTGGATAAGAGAAGCAAGTACCAAAGATGTATATTCTGAATTATTCTACAAATCAGTATCCAGAATAAATACATTAGGTTGGCAGAGTTTACCTCTATTGGCATTCTGAGACGAGGCTCCGTCATCTTTCTCAAAGAACTCTCCGATGACCTGCTGGTCTCTCAAGGTGCTTGAGTTAGTTAGAGCTGCAGTGAAATCCACACAGACTCAGATCTTAATATTTACAGGCTTTACGCCTCCCAGCAGATTTATATGGAAGATTAAAAAAAAGTAATTGGAATAAAAAAGAAATGGTACGATATGAAAATGGTTTTAAAGAAAAAAAACTTCTCGTCACAGAAAGGCAATTGGTGAACGACGGGAAGTCTCCATCACGGAGACGGGTGAAAGAATACGAGCCATAATAGGTGACGTTGCACTCTCGGGCATTGCAACGGAAGATATTCCCCTGGACAGCGACTTGCATAAACCTGCACGTGAAGATGCATGTGAAGAAGCATCCATCTGTCTCTGCCAATTTCAGGTCGCCATCTGAAGACACGCTCTCTTGCAAGGGCCTGACACGCTAAGGCATCCAAAAGAAGCCCTGACCCTGGTTACACTTCTCACTGACCTTATTGTATACAGAGACAAATTAACCTTCAATTAGTGCATAACTTCATTCGTTTTGCTCCTTGTGATATTGTAGTGTTGTGCAATAGCATCAATAGCAAATTTTGAATTCAAAAGTCAAACAAGATAATGTCCACATTTTATAAAGTGTAGTTTTTATAGGATTTTCTAACGCAGAATTGCTTAAAAGTAATGACATATAGAGTCTATTATTGAAAAACTGAATGTGGCGAGTTCTCCTAAATCACTCGTATAGACCACTAAAGAACGAATCTGTTTGTCTGTTATTCTTTAGTCTTCACTTAAATCACTTCCATCACCTGAAAGAAACCAAACACAAACATCTAAAAATTTGTGTTGAAATTATAATTAAATAATGTTTAACTGTGACATACGTATTTAGCCCTTTCATTGCATATTCTCCCTGCCTGCTCTCCACAGCATCCCATTTCACAGTGACGGATCTGTGAATGTGTGAGCACTCTACAGGAATTCTGTCCTAAACTCACTCAGAGATTTCTCCCAGATAGGCCAGCTGCCATTCACATGTCACATACACTCAACATCAAAGCCCACATGCAGGCGGCACATAGATCACAACAGAGAAGCAAAGTGGAACTATGCAGCCTTCCAGGCAAGCCTCTCAGTTTTAGAAGATTTTATAATATGAAACACTAAGACAGGACGCTGAAATGATCATCCATTTTTTTTTTTTTTTTTTTTTTTTTAAAGTAATCCAGCAGAGGGGAATTAAATAAACACATTTATGACCTTTGATGTGATTCTATCACTCTGTTTGGATAAAACAAAATACTTAATTAATTAATTGATTCCACCAATAAACTCCAATAAGCCAGAGCAGCCTGCACTTTAAATCAAATGATTTCTGTTAATTAGATGGGACACGAGTTAATTTTAGATGGGACACGAGTTAATTTACCCGCAAGGCAAGTATTAATTACTTTTGTTCACATAGGCATTGATGTGATTCCGAATGAATACTTTGTGCCTGAAAGTTGATTAGTCCAGTGTTGGGATAAAGCCAGAACAGAAAAGGCCACTTTGTGCTGTCTGAGCCAACCGCTGCCAGTCAGTATTGGGCCCCCAGTGGAATTTCTAATGCAGAAACCCAGTGACCTTGGTCACGTCTTGGAAAGCTGAAAGACCTCGGCTCAACAGAGGAAGAGGAAGAGAGAGAAAGGCCGTTAGAGAAGAATTTGAAGGTTGCCTTCTGTAATCCCAAAGGTGTGACTAGAGTCAGTTCTCAGGCATCTTTAACCTCTGGCCGGGTGATCTGGGGAACCAGTGAGTCACAAGAAATCAAGGGCTTGGAAGCTGACATGTCACCTTGGTCACACTCAACTTTCTGTTCTTGAGCTGAAAATGGCATCCAATACAAACAGTGCCCACCAGTGCTGCCGCTGTCCCAACTTGGGGTATGTACACACTCATATTGACTGATAATACAGAAGCCGTGACCAAGAAAATTTATGGCATTTTGAAGTGACATTTATGTAAGCAAAAACATGTTTGTTTACTCACCACATGGTGAATTATTTTGTCAGTGAAGCTGTCACTGAATTGTCTATATGTATATATTTATTTATTTATAGCTAGTGTGCAAGGGACTGAAATGTAAATGTATTACTACAACGCCGAAAATAGAACAGTTGGACATTTTGGGAAATTTGCTTTCTTGCAAAGACTATGATGAGAAGAATGATACCACTCATGTAAGTAGTATGGTATTAATCTTCTCATCTGACTCTCAGCAAGAAAGCAAATTAAGTTTATTGTATAAATGCTTTAAGGTTGTTTGCAATTACCACATAGGGTAATGTAGAGTGCAAAACTTGAAAACAACAGGCGCAAACTAACCAACGATAATTTGAGATTTACAGGCACCTTGAAAGCAGTTTACATGTACAAGTTGTTGTAACTCCATGCAAATGAAATACACATGTTTAGATATTCAACCCCTTTGATTTCCAACATTTGTGGATCATATAACCGCAGCAGCATTGCATCACCCCTTATGCACACAACAGCCCCCCCAAAGGAGTAAACCGCTCTACACAGGCACAGAGATTTGCTTGCTCAATACTAGATTAGTAACCAAGTCCAACTAAGGAAAAAAGGCCGGCCTAGAATCCTTGCCAAGTTATGGGGGAAGAAGCAC